>JAPDVR010000017.1:5393179-5552803 GCA_026230005.1 Gila orcuttii | reverse complement strand
CACTGAGATAACACACACTGTCACTCAGAACACACTGAGAGTAAAAACACTACACAAACCTCACTGAGATAACACACGCTGTCACTCAGAACACACTGAGAGTAAAAACACTACACAAACCTCACTGAGATAACACACGCTGTCACTCAGAACACACTGAGAGTAAAAACACTACACAACCCTCACTGAGATAACACACGCTGTCACTCAGAACACACTGAGAGTAAAAACACTACACAACCCTCACTGATATAACACACACTGTCACTCAGAACACACTGAGAGTAAAAACACTACACAACCCTCACTGAGATAACACACACTGTCACTCAGAACACACTGAGAGTAAAAACACTACACAACCCTCACTGAGATAACACACACTGTCACTCAGAACACACTGAGAGTAAAAACACTACACAAACCTCACTGAGATAACACACACTGTCACTCAGAACACACTGAGAGTAAAAACACTACACAACCCTCACTGAGATAACACACGCTGTCACTCAGAACACACTGAGAGTAAAAACACTACACAACCCTCACTGAGATAACACACGCTGTCACTCAGAACACACTGAGAGTAAAAACACTACACAACCCTCACTGAGATAACACACACTGTCACTCAGAACACACTGAGAGTAAAAACACTACACAACCCTCACTGAGATAACACACACTGTCACTCAGAACACACTGAGAGTAAAAACACTACACAACCCTCACTGAGATAACACACACTGTCACTCAGAACACACTGAGAGTAAAAACACTACACAACCCTCACTGAGATAACACACACTGTCACTCAGAACACACTGAGAGTAAAAACACTACACAACCCTCACTGAGATAACACACACTGTCACTCAGAACACACTGAGAGTAAAAACACTACACAACCCTCACTGAGATAACACACACTGTCACTCAGAACACACTGAGAGTAAAAACACTACACAACCCTCACTGAGATAACACACACTGTCACTCAGAACACACTGAGAGTAAAAACACTACACAACCCTCACTGAGATAACACACGCTGTCACTCAGAACACACTGAGAGTAAAAACACTACACAACCCTCACTGAGATAACACACACTGTCACTCAGAACACACTGAGAGTAAAAACACTACACAACCCTCACTGAGATAACACACACTGTCACTCAGAACACACTGAGAGTAAAAACACTACACAAACCTCACTGAGATAACACACACTGTCACTCAGAACACACTGAGAGTAAAAACACTACACAACCCTCACTGAGATAACACACGCTGTCACTCAGAACACACTGAGAGTAAAAACACTACACAACCCTCACTGAGATAACACACGCTGTCACTCAGAACACACTGAGAGTAAAAACACTACACAACCCTCACTGAGATAACACACACTGTCACTCAGAACACACTGAGAGTAAAAACACTACACAACCCTCACTGAGATAACACACACTGTCACTCAGAACACACTGAGAGTAAAAACACTACACAACCCTCACTGAGATAACACACACTGTCACTCAGAACACACTGAGAGTAAAAACACTACACAACCCTCACTGAGATAACACACACTGTCACTCAGAACACACTGAGAGTAAAAAACACTACACAACCCTCACTGAGATAACACACACTGTCACTCAGAACACACTGAGAGTAAAAACACTACACAACCCTCACTGAGATAACACACACTGTCACTCAGAACACACTGAGAGTAAAAACACTACACAACCCTCACTGAGATAACACACACTGTCACTCAGAACACACTGAGAGTAAAAACACTACACAACCCTCACTGAGATAACACACGCTGTCACTCAGAACACACTGAGAGTAAAAACACTACACAACCCTCACTGAGATAACACACACTGTCACTCAGAACACACTGAGAGTAAAAACACTACACAACCCTCACTGAGATAACACACACTGTCACTCAGAACACACTGAGAGTAAAAACACTACACAACCCTCACTGAGATAACACACACTGTCACTCAGAACACACTGAGAGTAAAAACACTACACAACCCTCACTGAGATAACACACACCACACACTGTCACTCAGAACACACTGAGAGTAAAAACACTACACAACCCTCACTGAGATAACACACACTGTCACTCAGAACACACTGAGAGTATAAAAACACTACACAAACCTCACTGAGATAACACACACTGTCACTCAGAACACACTGAGAGTAAAAACACTACACAACCCTCACTGAGATAACACACGCTGTCACTCAGAACACACTGAGAGTAAAAACACTACACAAACCTCACTGAGATAACACACACTGTCACTCAGAACACACTGAGAGTAAAAACACTACACAACCCTCACTGAGATAACACACACTGTCACTCAGAACACACTGAGAGTAAAAACACTACACAACCCTCACTGAGATAACACACACTGTCACTCAGAACACACTGAGAGTAAAAACACTACACAACCCTCACTGAGATAACACACACTGTCACTCAGAACACACTGAGAGTAAAAACACTACACAACCCTCACTGAGATAACACACACTGTCACTCAGAACACACTGAGAGTAAAAACACTACACAACCCTCACTGAGATAACACACACTGTCACTCAGAACACACTGAGAGTAAAAACA
This sequence comes from Gila orcuttii, assembly GCA_026230005.1. Lineage (NCBI taxonomy): Eukaryota > Metazoa > Chordata > Actinopteri > Cypriniformes > Leuciscidae > Gila > Gila orcuttii. The sequence continues at coordinate 5,550,121 of JAPDVR010000017.1, read as the reverse complement.
CTAGCATCAAACACCAATACAGAAAATACTAACTTTTCATCTTTACAGTTTGAACAATTTCAGTGACTTCATACAAAGTAATATTTTCTTCAAAGAAAAGAGTGACATTCTTTCACATGATTTATTTAAATTTTTAGAACATAACAATTCTTAAGGTAAATGAAAATTAGCAGTTTGCTTCAATAGTCTGTAGTAATTTACGGAATTACAGTAATGAGAAAAAAAGGTAGAAACTAAAAGTACATACTGTAATTCGAACAAATAACAAACAAGACCTGCTTATCCTTTCAGCTGAAATTGCACTCAGCCGTGTTCGAAAGGCACAAGGCTGAAATCTATTCTGTTTTGAATGTGTGGTTCACAGTTTTGACAGCAGTGTGTTAGCATTTGAACAAAGTGCTGTAAATCCACAGTGTTGTGCAGGTTGTGGTTAAAGTCATGGAATAAGTGTGTAGAGTTTTAAAAACTGTGTTCAAGCAATGAAAAACGAACTAGAGTTTGGTCCACATGAACTGCTGCTGTGCAGACTGTAGTTAGAGTTTTGCACATGTAGCTCCAGTTGTGCTCACTGTCATTTAGCAATCGAAAAAAACTGTAATATTGTATTTTATAATTTATTTAAATATTTCAACATTTCTTTATTGATTACATTTTTTTATTATTCAATCTTTATTGAATCCAAGGATTACTTGTACCTGGTCATTTGCCAGCATTGACAACCAGCTGTTTCAAATTGTTGTAAAAAAAAAAAAAAAAAAAGATGTTTGCAGGGCAAAATCTGACTGAAGGATAAAAATGGCGGTTATTTTCGTCAGTTAGGCTTGTTCAAGCATTCTGTCCGCTTTGAATCAGACACAGAGATAAAGTAGTGCGTAAGATTACGTTTATGTGAATTAATACATTTTAGCATTTATTTGAATTCGAGAGAGAGAGAGAGAGAGAGAGAGAGAGAGAGAGAGAGAGAGAGAGAGATATGCCTCTGTGCAGTGTCTGTTTAATTACTTCAAAACCAGCGATGAAACCCCATAGTTGCTGAGAAATATAATGTAGCGAATCAGTAAGCTATTTTATTAATAAAAGTTAATATTTGATAACAAGTTTCTGAGTGTGTGTGTGTGTGTGTGTGTGTGTGTGTGTGTGTGTGTGTGTGTGTGTGTGTGTGTGTGTGTGTGTGTGTGTGTGTGTGTGTGTGTGTGTGCATCGTGATCTCCGAGTAGGAGTGTGCTTCAGTGAAAAGAGTGGATTAATATAGAACGTCATTAAACTGACTGGAACTACCTCTGCATTAAACGGTTTTATTGCACACCTTCCAACCAATCAGAATCGAGTATTCAGACAGATCACGGTAAAGTAAAAATAAATAAATAATAATAATAAGTGAGTAAATAATAAGGACATAAATAAGTAAATAAAATGTAAAAATAAGTAATAAGTACATTTATAATAAGTAAATAAATAATGCAAATAAAGATGTTGTTCTGGTCTTGGAGCAGCTCTCAGACTGACCTGTGCTGGTGCTGGTTGAAGAAGGAGCTGTCAGATGAGGAGAGGAGTATGACGGGGATGGAGACAGCATGCAGGAGTACGAGGAGGAAGATGGAGAAGGAGCAGACTGCACACAAAACACCAGTAGAGGGAGACAACAACAACAACACACAGACAGAGTGTGTGTCAAATAAACCATTCATTGTGTTCAAATGCATTGAAGAACAGAAGCATAGTACTCGTACTGTTTTTGCAGTATATACTCTGCACAGTATACATACTGATACTATAATATATTACTATAAAGCTAAATTTACCAAAACATAGAAAAATAAGAACTGCATGTCCCACAATGAAATGCACTCAACTCAAAACGACCTTCCAATCCATTTCCAGTGAGATTAACTATCCTGTTAACTGTCAGTGTCCCAATAGTGGCGGGACTCTTGGCATGCTTTTTTTATTGCCTTTCTTCCCTATCACATATTTTAATAATAACCATACATGTGGTATCATTCAAAATCTCAAATTTCACTCAAAATTGGCCATTGTGTTATGGAAACAGTAGGCTACTTTAAAACCTTTTAGCCGGCTCAGTTTCTTTTGATATCAAATTCGAAATACAACTTGGTTAGACATGTGGCTTTGACGTTTTTCTAGCAATTTTAGAGTCCAAATTATTAATTTCTTTCCCTTCTGCAATAATCCAGTGAGTGTTTTTCTAAAAAGATCTAGGTCTGTTTTCCAAATAATTTATGCATTACAATCATTTAAGTTCAGATCTATAGTGAAAAAGGGGGATGACAGTTAACAGGTTAATCTTTTTCTATACTCATTATTTGATCCGACTGATAAAAGTTAATACATTTTATGCAATATTGAAAGTAAAATGTAAAATAACGATGATTATATAAAAAATTAACTCGATGTCATGTGACAATGCTGTACTCTTTGAAACCTTAATCATTGAATAAAGCCTCAAATTTGGCTTATTTTTAGAAAATAGCAGGCAGTGCATATTCAGTAAGTCAGCTTATTCTGGTGTGAGTACACAGATTTTTTTAGTGCTCACTGATAGCAGTTCCATTGTCACCACGAGAGGGCAATAATGCATAACAGTACAGAAGTACATATATAAACTGGCATTGCAATGGTTTGCTAAATATGAATCTCATGAAATGAGCAGTCTCACCTGGAGCCCAGTATAGACTGAGAGAGAGTTATAACTGGAGAGAGCTGCGTCACTCTGACCGATCATGGATGCTAAAAACACACAAATAAAGAAGATGAGAGAAAAACTTTGTACGGTATGCACTACGGCTTACCCTTACCATTATTAAAATATCAAAACCATGAAAGAATGCAAATGGAATACAGGAATTATGTAGATAAATGTTAGCTTCTTCAAAGTCATTTACCATTTTGAAAAGTATAAAAAAAAAACATTATACATTTTAGTTATGTAAATAAATGTATATGCAGGTACAATTTCAAACGTTTAAGCACACACTTTCCTCTAAATGTTTTTAAGTTAATCAGAAACATAAATTTAATCTCACACACATAAAAGAAGAATAGAAAAAAACACCATAGTGCAGTACAGCTTACCTCAACACTAAATGATATGAATTCTTAAGAATAATCGATATTTCATAGAATTAGTTTACTATTTTAAAATAACATTAAAGCACCAGAATTATGAAAGAACACAAAGGGAAGTATGGGAATTATGTAAGTAATCAACATTGTTACACAAATAAACAATCTTCAATTTTAATTTCAGTTAGGTAAAGTTTAATACAATTTAGTTTATTTAAGTATGAAAAGTATGAATTGATGTAATTTGAGTTAAATTCATATGCAGCCATAGGTAAATTTTTTTTAAAAACATTTAAGAATATGCTTTTTCCTCAGAATATTTTAATTTATTCGAAACTTTCAGTCACACAAAGAACATGAGAAAGGGGGGAAAAAAAATCATATTTTAAGCGGCAAGTACAGTATGCAAATTTTCCAATGTAAATGTCCGTTCTCACCTGCGCTGTTGCCATGCGGATGATGATAGACAGCTGGATTAAAGGATGGGTTCAGTGGAGCGTGTGTTTGAGCACAGGACGTCCCGCCTCCAGGCCGCCTCTGTTTTCGCAGCTTCTCCTCGCGCCTCCATTTGGCTCTTCGATTGGAAAACCACACCTGTCAATCAAGGTCCAGAGAAAGAATATATAGGAAATGATCTATTCCAGCATTTTATTCTATTCCAGGACAGTGACTTACTTGTATCCGTGCCTCTGGAAGGTCGATTTTGTTTGCAAGTCGCTCTCGTCCGAAAACATCCGGATAATGTGTTCTCTCAAACTCTGTTAGATGAAGTTTAGTAGTTGAGTGCACTTAAATCTTTCTATAAAATAAATGTCACATTCTCAGAAAAAAAAAGGTACAAAAGATGTCACTGTGACCGCAAAAGTTACACCTTTGTACCTAAAGAGTGCAAATTTTGGTAAAGGGTACCAAAAGTGTGTATATTAGTCCCTAATTGGTACATCTAACCTTTTTAAAGGTATCCTCTAAGTGACAGCTTTCGTTTTGTCGAAAGTTTTTTTCATTTAAAGCTTTTATTGTCTATTTTCGTACCTTTCTCCAAAGCCTCGATCTGCTCAGTTGTGAAGCTGGTTCTGTTGCGCTGAAGTTTTCTCTTTAACTGCAGCCTCAGTTGAGACTCTTCTCCTTCAACTCTTTCTACATGTCCTCCTCTTCCTGCCATCCTCCCATCCACGTCCACCAGGCAGTCATCTGAAACGGAATAAAAACTGTTACCGATCGAGAATGCATAACAGAAATACATAAATGTTTAGAAAGATCTAAGTCACTTGCTCGGTGCACTGCTGACCTCACAAAGCTGAAAGTGTGGTTTTGCGAATTCTTAAGAATAATTATTAGTTCATAGCCACTTTGGCTTGCTCCGTTGGGGATTAAACAATAGATTATATTAAGCAATATTATCGATTTAACTGCACTGACACTATTGGATGAGAACCAAATTTGAACTGAATTGACCCAGCCAACAGGGAATTTTCTCAGAACTTTAGCTAACGTTGTGGCAAGTTTCTCTCAAAGTTATGAGCAAATGTTCTTCCAGTAATGTTAATAGAGTGTTCATTCAAAGTAATGTGGTCTTTAATATTGTTCTCAAAATGTTAACACATAAACATTATTCATAGGCCTACATCATTCATTGAAATATTTAAATATTTGTTTTAGAATGTTCAGAGAACATTCAAATGTAACATTTCCATAATGTTTGCATTATGATCAAATGGAATGTTTCCTAAACATTCATATCACCAAGAAAAAACATTTTGAAAATGGATGTTTTGAGCTGGATAATGACAGTAATGTTGACACTGTTGTTTGAACTGACCTGAGCTGAATAACAACTCTATTGTCTTCTTCTACTTTACAGATTAAATTGAGTGATTCATAATTGACAAATTTTGCAACATTATCACTAATATTTTCCTGTTTATTAATGTGAAGCTGCTTTGAAACAATGGTGCAGTTATGACGTCAAAGCCGAGAAGACTAATTCACCCCTGGTTCCCTCAAGATTTTCCTATGGGGTTTTATAATGGGTTTTTCTTTCAACTTATGAGTCAAATAAAGCCTGTGGAAACATAACTTGACGATACTTTGACATTTTTGTTCTACACACACTCACACCCCAAACTGTATTATTACTTATTAGAAACATACATTTTCAAAAACATGGTTTTCGGTATATGGGTAAATTTTCTACAATTTTCATTGTAGAAAATAAGTTTTATTTACCACAGAAGGTTATTCACCACAGGTATATGATTGTATAAAGAACTATATAAATAAATGTGACTTGATTTGACATTTTACTATTTTACAATAACATTAAAGCATCTAATCCATGAAATAGCAGAAGTGTGGGATTTGTGTAACCAAAAGTACTATACCAATAAATAATCTTACATTTTAACTGGTAGAAAGGTTGGTTTAACTCGGTTGACTCGTTTTTAAAGGTGCTCTAAGCGATGTCACGCTTTTTTTAGGTCAAAACATTTTTTGTCACATACAGCAAACATCTCCTCACTATCCGCTAGCTGCCTGTCCCCTGAACACACTGTAAAAAAACGCGGTCACTGTAGACATCCCAGGCTCCACAAACGGCAACAAAAACAAACAGGGCTAACCCGCACCACGAAACATAACAAACTGTTCCAGCCAATAACCGACAAGAAGGATTTGGGGGTGGGGTTTGGGGGGTTAGTGCGCGGATGAGGAGGAGGGAGGGTCTAGCTAGCCCTAACTTCGAACGTCAACAAGAAGTGACGTCACCCAACATCGCTTAGAGCACCTTTAAACGAACAATTTTATGCACACATTTTAATGTATATAGTATGTATATAATACAGGCCATCTGATATGGCCCAGAGGAGGTAAAACAGTGTGTTCACCCAGGCCTAACTCCTCTCACCGGTGCTGTGCTGCTGGCTGGGACCGTTGCTCTGCTGATGGTACCAGTCATTGGATCCACTCCAGTTTGAAGTGTTCTGGAGATTCAGCATGGTTAACCTCTCAAACATCATGCGCTTGCCCACTGCAGCCTCAGAATGGAAAGAGACAAGAGACTGTTTCGATTTCATTTAGATTCTCCTTTGACCCTGAACAACGGAGAGTATCAAATTGTGTGAGGATGAAGCATGAGTTCACACACATTAAAGTGAATTACAGTACCATCATTATATATAAAGAAAGAGTCTGTTACATGAAGTTGATATTTCACTGTATAGCAGTATTTATTTATTTATATGCATGCAGTTCAGATTTGTGCGTTCGAAAACAAATTATGTGAATTAAATATAATACATATTCACTGCCTGTATCTGACGGCACCATTTAATAATCACAGACCGTTTGTATTATTTCTATATATTATAATATATTATCTAACATTAGGAATGTTTACAGTATGCCTCCATATTATTACAGAGAAGCTCTGTCGGTGTGAATGTGATATTGATGTAACGTTTAGTTTAGATTCAGTGTTTAGTTCTGTGAACTTTTGGTAACACTTTACAATAAGGTTTAAGTTGTTAACGTTAGTTTGCTACATTATGTAACATGAACTAATCATGAACAATACAGCATTAATATTAATATTAACATTTACTAAAACATTTTAAGATCTAAAGTTGTATCATGTTGGTATTAGTTAATGCACTGTGAACTAACATGAACATGAACTTTTTTTATGAACTAACATTAACAAAGGTTAATAAATGTTGTAAAAAATAATTTTTTTATTGTTAGCTCATGTTTGTTAATGCTTTTAGTAATGATAACTAATGGGACCTTATTGTAAAGTGTTACCAGACTTTTGGTTTGTATGTACTTGTTTTTGTTTTGTTCCTATTTCCTCTGATCCCTACATTCCCGTTGCCTGCTCATTACTATAATTACTGGTTATATTGAGCAGATGATTCTTGTTATGTTCCTCTTTATTGTATATAGACTATATATGCCCCCATGCAGTTTGTTCAGTCCTTTGTTTGGTAGTTATGGGAGAAACAAAGCTTTTCGAACAACTGAATCAATTGAATCATGATTCACTGTTTCGAAGCGCTCGAAACACCATGACTCCTCCTGGTCAAAACGGTGTAAATGCAACGAAAACCTTAATATAAAACACATTTTGCAAACCAATTGCAAATGTTTTAATGAAGCGTATCTATTAAATGCAATTAACAAACTATCCAATACCATTACTTATTAAGTGTCTATATAATATGTGGGTTTTTATTTTATTTTGGGGCTTGTTTTACAGAGAGCTTGGTTAATCAGTCCAATAAGAGACTAAAATGACAACAACAACAACAAAACAAAAAAAACATAGACAATGGTTCATGGCTTCATTGCGACGAACCATTGAGATGACGAAATGTTTCGAACTAGTTATGAGGTAACGAAGGGTTTACTGAAATCACGTGACTTTGATAGTTTGATACGAGCTGTGAAAGGTGAATCACTGGTTCGCATGAAGTGTATCAAAAGCGCCCATCACTAGTGTCGGCTTTTAGTGTGAAATTGTTACGTTTTAGCCCTCATTTTGTATCCCCTCCTTGCTTTAGTTGTTGTAATGTTTTGTGCTGCATTTTACAGTTTTTCCTGAATTGCTAAAACACATATCAGATAGCATGGTGACATTGATACAATGCTGAGTTTTGATCCAAACCATCATTTTGGTTGAGATTGACATTTCAATTTTTAAAGTGCGTTGGATCAGCATTTTTTGATGAAAGCCAACAGCACACATGGGTGGAGACAGTGACATTGAACTAACAGTGATTTGTAGTTGATGAGCACAAGTTTATTCAGGCATGTATCTCTGCAGAACACTAGTGGGTGTTTCTCGATCAGTGGGGCGTTTTCAAACCACAATGGGCATTTTCAACCGCTTTACCCGATTTGCTCTAATCCACTGAGGGCTTGGTTTAGGGGTAGGCCTTCATGATTTTAGCTGAAAAATGGTTGAAAAACATTTATTGTAGTTTGAAATTGGCCACTGATTGGTAAACACCCATTTTGGTTTTGCATGTGCACTTCTCAGTAGTCTAACGCTTCCTCATTAGAGAGAAAACATATGTGCATCCTATACAGAAATCTTGTTTGTTGAAGCACCTGACATACTTAAATGACTTCTCTAGCACAGTTTCAAACAATTGTGCATCTGCCTTATTTCTCTGTTCCTTTGTTTTGCGTGCTTATTTGCGTTTGATTTGTGTTGTTACTCACTGTAATTAGATAGACATTAAAAAGTTATTAAACTGTTTGAATAAAGCATCTATTTGTCTATCTTGCTTTAGTAAAGTTTATTAGGAATTTCCTGAATAAAGTTCTAACATCATTTAACAGATTTCTTGAAGTGCAGGAGACATGAACATGAGCAAGAATGTTACACTGCACACATAGCCCATGTCTTCATCCGTCAGTGCTTTCATGCAGAGCACATTACTCCTTTAGTAGGAGTGAAGGCAGATGAAGATGGACAATAAAAAAAAAAAGAGAAGCACCCTCCCGATAATGCTGACATTGATTATACACTGAGTTGTTGTCGACAGCATAATCACCTGACCTGGGACTTGATGATATCCTGAGCCTTATCACTGCTTAATCAGGTAACCATCCATATTCCTGAATCTGTATTCAATTTGAGAAATGTAACTGATTTCCATTCAGTTTAGCTTGTTTCCACTGAAACACAATAACAAAAAACATTTTTTATTAAGAAAGTGACTGACATGGCTATTTTGTGATATTTAAAGAAATTAAGGTCTACATAAGCTGAATCTGCAGCTTTAAAGGGATAGTTCAGCCTGAAATGAAAATTACGTCATTTATTTACCCTCAAGTGGTTCCAAACCTGTATGAATGTCTTTTTTCTGCTGCACACAAAAGAAGATAGAGTGAAGGATGTTGGTAACCAGACGTGATGGTTGATGGTAGCCATTGACTTCCACGGTATTTTTGTCCTACTATGGAAATCATTGGCCACCGTCAACTTTCTGGTAACCAACATTCTTTAAAATATCTTATTTTGTGTTCAACAGAAGAAAGAAACTCATACAGGGTTGGAACAACTTGAGGGTGAGTAAATGATCACAGAATTTTCATTACGGACTGAAGTATCCCTTTAAAAATTTTCATTGAAAAAACCTAAGCTCTTTTATTCTACAAGATAAACTAGTTACTTGAATGCTAAGTAGTTTCACAGAAAATGAACTGAGATGTAGTCAATGGCTATAGCTCAGAGGTGTTTGTTCCTCATCATGAAGAGTTTAGCTCCAGCACCTGGAAGTTTTCATTGATCCTCATGGCCTTGATTAGCTTGATTAGCTGCCTCGGGTGTGTTTAATTAGGGCTGGAGATAAAATTGGACACCCCTGTCATAGTGCTTTTTTTTTATATTGAAGCATTAATAGATTTTAGAAAAATAAATTAAGTAAACAGAATTTAACAGTACTATAATTGTTGCTAGAATATTTTGTTCAACAACTTTTAAAAAAAGTGAATCGTATTGTTTAATATATTAACATTCTTGAATGTGACTATGACAACTGAATTGACTCGTTTTTGAGTAACATCATGCTTTCTTTTTCAGATTTCAGAGAAGGAAAAGGGGCAGTAGTCTGATGCAAGACAGATTTTTAAAAACCTGAACCGTTGGACCACATGTAGTTATTGTCACGGTAGTGTGCGGGTTGAAGAAGAGGGCTGAGTCAAAGGTTTCAATTCCAACATTTACTAATATATATATATATACACAAAAACAACAAAAAGGTACAGGCAGGTTGACTGCAAAAGGTAAACTCACACATAAAACTCTGAAACATTAACAGAAGCGTAACATTTACAAGAACCAACAAAGACAGACTGAACTGAAGCAAACTAAATACAAGCACAAATCAAAGATAACAAGGTGAAGACAGGTGACACTGATGATGATGACGATGAACAGGCAGATAATTGAGGGAGTGAGTTCAGGTGTGGAGACAAGGAGGATTCTGGGGAGTGTAGTGCAGACGAAGACTGTGGGTGCTTCTCATTTCTTATTTGTGCATCCTCGTTTCCTTTCCTCGCTTCCTTTCCTCGCGTCTCAGCTCCACCCCCTATAGGATGCGAGGGAAGGACGCAAGGAAAGAAAATGAGGACGGAGGAATCGAATGAAAGCTTTTTTTATACATTGGAATACTTGATCATTCGAGCGTCACTTCACAGCGTCATCAGCAGCGCTCAAAGGATCTCCCCATATGTTGTTGAAGTTTGTTTATTTAAAGGGATAGTTCACCCAAAAATGAAAATTCTGTCAGTAATTACTCACCCTCATGTTGTTCCAACCCCGTAAGACCTTCGTTCATCTTCGGAACACGAATTAAGATATTTTTGATTAAATCTGAGAGCTGGATCATTCCTCCATAGGCTTCTTCAGGGATTGAAACTTGCCGGCCCCGAAAAGTCATTAAAGACATCGTTAAAATAGTCCAAGTGACTACAGTGGCTCAATCTTAAGTTTATCAAACGACGAGAATACTTTTTGTGCGCAAAAACAAACAAAAATAATGACTTTAATTCAACTATTCATTTCCTTCTCTGTGGGCCTCGAGTCAGTTAGCGTAGTGTAATAGTGTAGTGCTACGTCACACGTAGGCTCACTATTGGCCGACGCTGGTCATGTGTGTGATGCGTGTGACGTACAACACAGAAGCTCTGCGCTGTTACACTAGTGAACTCACTCGAGGCCCACAGAGAAGGAAATGAATAGTTGAAATAGTCATTATTTTTGTTTGTTTTTTGCACACAAAAAGTGTTCTCGTCGTTTGACAAACTTAAGATTGAGCCACTGTAGTCACTTGGACTATTTTAACGATATCTTTAATTACTTTTCGGGGCTGGCAAGTTTCAATCCCTTAAGAAGCCTATGGAGGAGTGATCCAGCTCTCAGATTTAATCAAAAATATCTTAATTCGTGTTCCGAAAATGAACGAAGGTCTTACGGGGTTGAACAACATGAGGGTGAGTAAATACTGACAGAATTTTCATTTTTGGGTGAACTATCCCTTTAAGAAATTCATAATGAATAATAATAAAGCAAGATACCCTGTTGAAATATGTGTAATGTCTGGTTTATATAAACTGCAAAGGTAAAGTATAAATTAAAACAGATTGTGATCAATGTGAAGGGGGAGGAGAATTTATACGTGTGTCACGTTTAGTCAATAAAACACTTCTACATAGGATACACCCGTGTATCCTCGCTCATGACTCCTCTGGAAGCCTCCTCACTCCTCGATCCTCGACTCCTCGCGGTGCAATTAGAGAATTGAGATGTCCTTCAAGATGGCTGAGCTCGATCGGTTTCCGGGTCATAGGATGGAGGACAGAGGAACGAGGAGGGATATTGAGAAGCACCCTGTGACAGTTATGACATCAGACTTCTGAAGCCAGTTTTATTTTTAAAGGTTGAAATGCTTTTGTCCTATTTCTCCCCCTTTCTTTTTTAAAGAATAATATTTTAATATGTTTTTGTCATTGATTGATTGAATAAAATAAATTGACTCAAATGCTGGAAAGGTGTCATTTATATTTTAAAAGGTTTTCGCCAAATTTTGAAATGGTCAGGAATTTGTTGACGCACCATTGAAGTGTAGTTGAAATGTTGATGTTGTTTCAACATTAACTTGGTACATCAGATGGCAACATTGTTTTACATTCCTTTTCAGTATTTTCAGTGTTTCAACAAAATGTGTTTAGAATCAACATCACATTGTAACATTGATCAAACCATATTACCAAAGATTATTTTTTGTTAATTTCAGTGTTAATTCAACAGCAGTGATGTAGATTCAACATCATAGTGTAATGTTGATTCAATAGCATTACCATTGATTTTTTGTTCAACATAGTTTCAACATTAACTGAGGGTGCAAAAGTGATGTTGATAAAATATCACTTTGAAATGTTGAATCAACACTATTACCGTTGATTTTTGGTTGAAATCTCAACACTGCTTCACTATTAACTGAGGGTGCAAGAGTGATACTAAAGCAACATCACTTTGTAACGTTAATTCAATGCAAATATTATTGCTTCAACACTGAGTCAACATTGTATCAATGTCACCATGCTATCTGGGATGAAACCATCACTCACTTTCTCAAAACCTTAAACACAAAACCAAATTTTCAAAACACATTCAGAGAACCTCTGACTCTTCTGGCAAAATCAAACAATTGCCTCAAAACAATTTTAGCTGTGCTCAAAATCAAACAATGCAAGTCAATTTTATAAACACTACAGATCATTCGTTAGACACTAGGCTACATCAAAAAATGGAGAACACAGAAAGCATGCAGTTACAGAAAAAAGTATATTGTAACAAAGTAAATAAATTTCGCAATACTGTATGTAATAAAGTATAGTAATGACAACTTACAGTACAATATACAATAAATGGTATACTGTATGCACTGCAAGTATACAGTATTGTACTGAATATTGTAGTAGGCCTATCGAATGTCTGTATATTCAACACTTGCACACTGTGAAAATACAGTGACCCAACGGCAAGAGCAAAAAAGGTTACAGTAAAAAACTCTAAATTAAAAGCGTTACAGTAAAGTACACTCAGAAGTGTTGTGCAACTGCAAAATCGAAGTCAGTGAGAGAGATTATGTTGAAGTTTTGAAAAAAGAGTTCATGAGATTTGCAAACAGTGTTTTAACTACGTGAACTTGTTTAATGTTTTACAGACAGAGTGATTTATTCGACAAATTGCATGGTTTAGGCTATTGAGAATTTGGTTCAGAGAATAGGGTTTAGTGTTTTAGCAATTCAGAAAAACTCTAATAAAAGCAGATTCTAATCAAGTTTTATAATAAAATTATCATGTATTTTTAATGTTGTAATTTTACACATTACAATTTCCTTTTACATTTCTGCCGTTTCACAAATTATTTTGTGGCTCTTTTTTATTATTTAGATTTAGTTTTAAAAAAACTGCTGAAATGTCTAAAATTGTCTTTTCTTAATGGCTATCCCATAATAACACAAGTGTTCAATAAACTGTATCTTTTTCCTGGGCAATAACTGAGAGAATGTTCAATAGCTTTTTTAAGCCGACACAGAAATGTACTTTTAAAAATAAACCTAAATATCCCATTACATTTGCTGTAAAACTGTCACCTGGTTGCCATAAATTCACAGTAAAAATAAAAAATAAAAAATAAAAAAAAAATCTGCTATTATGCATTGGAATATTGCTGCCAAACCATATGTCATTAATGAAATTATTATTAATTTCATTATTTCATGTTAATTAACCAAACTACTTGAAGTACCAAAACATACTTGTTATCTTCAAATAATAAATGACAATACAGCTGGTAAATTAGAAAGCCACATGATAAATCAGAGTTCATCGTAAGTGGCTTTACTATAAATGCATAAACATTCTCTAAACAACACCTAATGCACATTACTGATAACAAAAATAAGAAGAAACGTAATTATTCATTTAAAATATAATGTATCATGCAGGGACTTATGATTACATCCGTTTATTGTTTTTCACTGTAAATTATACAAATTATACCGGTTTTAATTTAAAAACATATATTTGACAGTATATGAGCATGACAGTAAAATGACATATGATATGATATTTTAAGGTATCTTACAGTTAAAAGGTTCTCCAGTTATTAACAGTGTTATTTTATTTTTGGTAGCTAAACATTAACAAACATTTTGTTTGCAGTGTATACTCTGAGAAAAATTGGGACAACTAGCCCAATGTTCAAAAATAATGCTTGAATTCTGTTACTCAGATGTTCTGACTGTTGTTTTTACCAACATTTGTGGATTCAGTGCAGCAGTTAATAAAATTATAAGAAAGTACAAAGAAAAATAGTACAAATCTGACTCACCCGTTGTTACATTACGAGCAGTGCGTCCACAATATTATCCCTCTATTTGAAGTGTTATTAAAGGTTTACTTCCCACTTGCTTTGTTAACAATGACCTGTGTGGATGGAGTGACAGAGAGATGCATCTGCAGGCACAGTTGACCAGGAAGTGAGAGAGAGAGAGAGAGAGAGAGAGAGAGAGAGAGAGAGAGAGAGAGAGAGAGAGAGAGAGAGAGAGAGAGAGTGACACAGCGAGTCAACATCAGTGTCAAGTTTGAACTTAATGCCAGCGAGAGACAGAGAGAGAGAGAGAGAGCAGCAAAAACCCTCGAGAGATAATGGAGTGATGATAAAGACGAAGAGGGGAACAGCAGCAAAGAGCACAGTTTAATATTAATTAGCTTGCACACGTTAAAAGAAAAGTGGGATTTGGGAGGGAACTGTGAGGTCATTGACGTGGGCCTGAAGTGGGAATGTTTTCATTTCTCTTCATTTTGATCATTGGCTGAATCTGCAGAGTTTAAATGAAGCGAATACATACATACATGATTGAATAAAAAATATTTAAATAAATACTAATATACTTAAATAAATAAATACATTTAATGTGAACGTTTCTAAATAGTGCTGTAAATAGTCTAGTCCAGTTGCACTTTACCCCTCTGAAAGATGATGCCTGTGTTAATATAGAAACACGACTGTATAGAGTGCTGCAGGGTTAGCGTATTTTTAGGCCAATCCGGAAGTTAGCATTACCTGGTTCCCTCAACAAAAACCCCAATAGGATTTTTTCCTTAGCTTTTGGATAATTGCAGAAAATAAGGTCTGTGGCTAACAAAAGCTTATGATTCTTACACGTTTTGTTCATCATGATAATCTTCACAAATGAACACAACTTTTATGAATTTTGAAGCGTAAATACAATCAGCAGAATTCAAAAGCTAAGCAGGCTAACTAACTATAGGCTACATCACGATCACATGACTTTAACGTCAACATCTCTAACCTTTCAAATCCTTTAAGATATTGTTAAAAAAAAATCCATGATAGCATTTCTGTGACTCTCCAAAAGAGGGAAAAAAAATATTGAGAGATAGATTACAGCAGTAAGAAGAGAGAATTATGTGAAATTTTCAAATTTTATGTTGTGGAAGGAATAAGAGCACAATGAGAGTTGGATGAGGGTAAATAAACCAGTGTGTGTGTGTGTGTGTGTGTGTGTGTGTGTGTGTGTGTGTGTGTGTGTGTGTGTGTGTGTGTGTGTGTGTGTGTGTGTGTGTGAGTGAGTGTGTGTGTGTGTGTGTGTGTGTGTGTGTGTGTGTGTGTGTGTGTGTGTGTGTGTGTGTGTGTGTGTGTGTGTGTGTGTGTGTGTGTGTGTGTGTGTGTGTGTGTGTGTGTGTGTGTGTGTGTGTGTGATTTTAGGTTAGGGAACAGGGGGATGCCACATTACTTTATTTCCAGTTGACAAGACTTTACATCCCCCACCTCTCCTCTCTCATACACACTTCTTTATTAAGCAGTTATATTTAGAATCATATGCTGTACTCTAAAGTGCTAAAATAAAATATAAAGAATAAAATAAAATAAGTAAGAAGAGAGAGGTTGTGAAGGAAAAAATACGACAATAAAAGGGAGGGTTTGTTTAATTGTTTATTTTAAAGTTAGACACTTGGCGTAAGATGACCCCTCAGAAATAGCTATGTAAATAAATAAATGTGTTGTATTATTCATAATAATAATAATAATTATTATTATTATTATTATTTAAGCATTTTGACTGTGTATGGTAATGGCATGATGTATGTTGTCACAGTCACCAACTCTGTAACCTGTCTGCACTACACTTCCCAGCATCCCTTCTGGTCCCCACCTGCACTCAGTCAGCCATCACCACACCTGCTGCTGCTCATACTGATCCCCTGTACCTGCACCTGCACACCTCCACCTCCACCCACACCTGCACCTCCACCCGCACCTCCACCCACACCTCCACCTGCACCTCCACCCACACCTCCACCTGCACCTCCACCCACACCTCCACCTGCACCTCCACCCACACCTCCACCTGCACCTCCACCCACACCTCCACCCGCACCAGCACACCTCCACCTGCACCTCCACCCACACCTCCACCTGCACCTCCACCCACACCTCCACCTGCACCTCCACCCACACCTCCACCTGCACCTCCACCTGCACCTCCACCTGCACCTCCACCCACACCTCCACCTGCACCTGCACCTCCACCCGCACCTCCACCCACACCTCCACCCACACCTCCACCTGCACCTCCACCTGCACCTCCACTCACACCTCCACCTGCACCTCCACCTGCACCTCCACCTGCACCTCCACCCACACCTCCACCTGCACCTCCACCCGCACCTCCACCCACACCTCCACCTGCACCTCCACCCACACCTCCACCTGCACCTCCACCTGCACCTCCACCCACACCTCCACCCACACACCTCCACCTGCACCTCCACCCACATCTCCACCTCCACCCACACCTCCACCTGCACCTCCACCCACACCTCCACCTGCACCTCCACCCACACCTCCACATGCACCTCCACCCACACTTCCACCTGCACCTCCACCTGCACCTCCACCCACACCTCAGATCTCCAGTCATCGTGTTCTTCCTTCACCTGCACAGAGTTTCTACTTCAGTCATCGCCAGCTAAGTCTCCATCACCTATCATCAAGTCACCATCGTCTGGTTCCCGCTGTTGTCCCATCACTCTGCTTTTACATGAATAAACCATTTCACCTTACCATCTGTCTGTTACCTTCTGTGAGTGTGACACATGTACAGTAGCCTATATGTTTGTTTGTTAGACATATAAGATGATGAGTAAGTAAATAAATGAATACATTTGGTTTAATAATAATAATATTATTATTATTATTATTATTTATTGTTAGTTAATATTGTATAATTATTGATATTAATACCAATAATTATTATAAAATTATTATACATAATATTAAATTGTTTTATTATTATTGGCCTATTATTTAAGCGTTAATCTTTGAATCAATGATTTTCAAATCATTAGCGACATTTGAATCAAGTGTGTCCAGCCTTTTGGCTGTGTATGTTAATGTCATGATGTTGTACAGTATATATCTACAGTATATAATACATTTAGATTTTTTAATTATTTGTTTATACATTTAGAATTTTTACACATTTTTTACAAAATATTATAAAGACTGGGGTAAGATACCCCCTCAGAAATAAATACATATTTATTTACTGTTAATTTTAACATTATTTTATTAATAAAACAATATAAAAAATTAATACATATTATTATTAATGATGATGATGCCCCCCTCAGATATAATAAATAAATCTGTTTTAATAATATGAATTATTTAGCATAAGTCTTTAGATCAATGTTTTTGAAATAATAAGAAACATACAGTTAAGTCAACCTTTTGGTTGTGTTAGTGTTATGTTGTAGCCTATGTACAGTATATAATACATGGTCATATAAGATAGATATATTAGAATTATATCAATTTATAATACAAAATAGATTCAGATTTTTGGTAGGCTAAATATAAATAGCTTATGTCTTAAGTACAGTTATGCATTTTTTTTTTTTTTTTTTTTTTTACAATGTGCATCTTGTGTATTTGTGAGAACAAGTCAGCGTGTGTAATTTCTTGCTGAGATTCATATAGCTTTAGGGCATGCATTTTTTTAACTACCCCACCATCTCTCCATCTATCCCTCTCTAGCTCTTTTCTTAGCGCTGGGGGTTAAACGTGGGGGGGAGGGGACTATGACGAGAGAAGGGGTGGTCACCATAGCAACAATGCCACCACAAATATTCATCAAGTCCTTAAAACAAAGCCGAGCAGAGCATCTTTATCAAATAACTCGTGTAGCTCATCCCGGGACAGTCAGCAGAGAGATGATCTACAGCACACTAGGCTACTAGAGAAAGAATAGTTTTCAGCCTGCAGGGTTTCTTCTGGTTATCAAAAAGAAACTTTTCCATATTTTGAGTTTGTGTTCTTGCTGCTTGGTGGAACCGAGGCTTCATTCAACACCTTTTGGCGTGTCTATATAAATCCTGTTCTTTTCTGTTAGGCGCGCTCTACTTTCTACTTTTTTCTAGTGTTTGTTGCTCCTGGCGACACCGTAGTTCATCCTCCTCTCTCCTTCTCCTCTCTCTCTCTCTCTCTCCATCCTCTCTTTCCATCCTCTCTTTCCCGTCACCTTCAATCGTACTGTAGAAGCAGACACAGAGCCCGAGGCCAGAGAGAGAGCACGAGAGGGACACACACACACACACACACACACACACACACAGAGAGGAGAGAGAGAGAGAGAGAGAGAGAGAGAGAGAGAGAGAGAGAGAGAGAGAGAGAGAGAGTGTCAGCAGTAGCACATTAGTATGGCGGGCCGGAAGGTCCAAAAATAGGACTAATGATTTGTCGTAGGAAGTCACTATACTAGCCACTATCTACTGACTTTCCCACTGATAGGCCAGCGGTGGACCTGTATACATACTCTCCTCACACAGCGGGCGACCCATTCTCCTCACACAGCGGGCGACCCATTCTCCTCAGCGAGCGATTCACTTTCCTCACACAGCGGGCGACTCACTCTCCTCACACAGCGGGCGACCCATTCTCCTCACACAGCGGGCGACCCATTCTCCTCAGCGAGCGACTCACTCTCCTCACACAGCGGGCGACTCACTCTCCTCACACAGCGGGCGACTCACTCTCCTCACACAGCGGGCGACTCACTTTCCTCAGCGAGCAACTCACTCTCCTCACACAGCGGGCGACTCACTTTCCTCAGCGAGCGACTCGCTCTCCTCACACAGCGGGCGACTCACTTTCCTCAGCGAGCGACTCACTCTCCTCACACAGCGGGCGACTCACTTTCCTCAGCGAGCGACTCACTCTCCTCACACAGCGGGCGACCCATTCTCCTCAGCGAGCGACTCACTCTCCTCACACAGCGGGCGACTCACTTTCCTCAGCGAGCGACTCACTCTCCTCACACAGCGGGCGACCCATTCTCCTCAGCGAGCGACTCACTCTCCTCACACAGCGGGCGACCCATTCTCCTCAGCGAGCGACTCACTCTCCTCACGCAGCGGGCGACTCACTTTCCTCAGCGAGCGACCCACTCTCCTCACGCAGCGGTCGACTCACAGGGGGCATTCAAAAACGCGTAACGTGAAAAACGCTTAACGTGGCTTACTGCACTAAGACAGTGATATTAAAAGACCAAACTCAGTACACATCATAATAATAAACCATACTATGTATAAAAAAATAAGATGAGTCATGTGTAATTAAACGCGTTGCGTTCATATTTTGGACTTATCTTATTTTTTTATACATAGTATGGTTTATTATTATGATTTGTACTGAGTTTGGTCTTTTAATATCACTGTCTTATGCCGGGCGTACACCAAAGGATTTTCACAGTCCCAGACTAAAGACCTGCAGTCTTTAGGAATCTTACTGGAGTCTCGGCGCGCTCCTCGATCGTTAAATGTGAGGTGATAATCTGCAGTCGGAGACCCGATTTATGCCAGTCTTTCTCTAGTCTTTCATATCAAACATGTTTGATATTATCGCAAGTCTTTAGTCTGAGACTAAAAACTGTGAACCCAAGTCTTTAGATGTGAGCTGATAATCTTATAAAGTCTTTTCTAAATCTTTTCAAAGTCTTTAGGTGTACAGAAAGCATTAGTGCAGTAAGCCACGTTAAGCGTTTTTCACGTTAAGCGTTTTAGAATGCCCCCTGGGGGGGCCTACCTCTCCCACCCTCAAAAATAATAATAATAACAATACACCCACTTTTAATAAAAAACAACAACAACCCCATCATGCCACCATATACCCGACACGACGATACAGAGCAACTCAACTTAATATTATTTTACATAATATCTGTTATTTCGACATCATATCTCGTTATTTCGACATAACTGCTGGGACATTCTAATCTGCATTAAACAAACCGTTCTTATAATGGTTTTCTATGGGAGGAAAATGCTTAATGTGTAGGGTAATTAAACGCGTTGCGTCGATATTCTTGGCTTATCTGATTTTTTTGCACATAGTATAGCACTTTTTGTCTGTGTACTGAGTATAATTATGATTTTAGTAGTGTTTTAGTATGCAAGATTCTGTTAAAATTCTGTAATGTGATGAGGTTACAATTACTTAAGGTTGCAGTCCATGATACTAGCTTAGGTGTAAGGTTGTTGTCAGTAATGTTAATTTCTATGATAAACTTGACAGGGAGAATGAAATAAAACACCAACATGCCTAAAAAAATAGAAAAACTACGACAGAGAGAATTATTCTGAAATTAACAGTTTATACACACACTTCAGTGGTTCTGGAGATTTATCTGAATGTTTTGAAAATTTTGAAAATGTGAAAATAAAACAAAGTGGTTCTGAAACAGTCTACATTGTAAG
This sequence comes from Gila orcuttii, assembly GCA_026230005.1. Lineage (NCBI taxonomy): Eukaryota > Metazoa > Chordata > Actinopteri > Cypriniformes > Leuciscidae > Gila > Gila orcuttii. Next base: position 5,529,678 of record JAPDVR010000017.1, on the reverse strand, counting down.
TTTTTGTTTTTTAGGAATAAAAATCTATGAGCATACCTCTTCTCACTAGGTCATTATAAGCCTTCTTAATAAATGATTTAGTATTGTGTTTCGGTAGTGACAAATTTGGGGAGAAGGAAAATATTACAGCATTTTCTGAAAATACAATATGAGAATTATCTGCACAATTACTACAAAAGCGTACCTTGGAAATTATACAATTTGCATACATGCAGAATTTGTGAAAAAAAAAAAAAAATTCAAGATGTTTCCAACTGTGACTTTGCACCAATTCTGTAGAATGGCCCATATATATATATATATATATATATATATATATATATATATATATATATATATATATATATATATATATATATATATATAATACAATAATAATTGTTAATTAATCATAATAATATATATATATATATATATATATATATATATATATATATATATATATATATATATATATTATGATTAATTAACAATTATTATTGTTCAGTATAACGTTACATAGAATATTCCCAGTCATCTTTTCTCTGTATACTGCACAATAATAATTGTAAACTGATAATTACGTGTTTCCTAAAACAATTATTATAAATAACGACTTTATACTGGTTCAAAATAAATTTACATTTACAACACAAAAATTAAACACTTTACTGAAGTATTTAGTTATTGCACCACCACAGTATTTTAAAATGGTATGATTTTATTATAATATTAGGCCAATGTACATGACTCTGCGTGAGGAAAGTGAATCGCTTGCTGGGGAAAGTGAGTCGCTCGCTGTGTGAGGAGAGTGGGTCGCTCGCTGAGGAAAGTGAATCGCTTGCTGGGGAAAGTGAGTCGCTCGCTGTGTGAGGAGAGTGAGTCGCCCGTTGTGTGAGGAGAGTGAGTCGCTCGCTGAGGAAAGTGAGTCGCCCGCTGTGTGAGGAGAGTGAGTCGCTCGCTGAGGAAAGTGAGTCGCCCGCTGTGTGAGGAGAGTGAGTCGCTCGCTGAGGAGAATGGGTAGCCCGCTTTGTGAGGAAAGTGAATCGCTCGCTGAGGAGAATGGGTCGCCCGCTGTGTGAGGAGAATGGGTCGCCCGCTGTGTGAGGAGAGTACGTATACAGGTCCACCGCTGGCCTATCAGTGGGAAAGTCAGTAGCTAGTGGCTATAGTATAGTGACTTCCTACGACAAATCATTAGTCCTATTTTTGGACCTTCCGGCCCGCCATACATTAGGGCGTTAGATGTGAGAAATGCGCGTTATAAATCAAATGTATTTTTATTATCATTATTATTAACAGAAGAGTCAGGGCAAGGTGAACACAGAGTCATGTGATGATCTGGCCGCTTGACCGATTCATTGAAGTGTTAGCGCCATCTTGTGCCAGTTCCGAAATTTTCAAACAGAAAATAATTCTTTTCACAATCTTTTTTGTTGTTATTTTGAATTCTCGTATAAATGCGAATTTGGATTCAACCATTTTCTGTAGGCTACATCTTTTTTGCTGTCATGTATTTTTTCTTACCATAGAGGTAAAAAAAAATAGTTTTCCATAGCTATTGGGGAATTCATTATTAAGACAGACTTACTGTGAGCTTTGAGGTGGTATATGGTATATTTTTTCAACTTATTATTATTTCTTTTTTTATTTTTTTTAATCCTGGGATAGTCAGCAGAGAGATGATCTACAAAAAATCATCTGCAAATGACCTGTTGCATAAACTCTTGACTTCCACATACTTTTGAGGCAGCATTAATGATTTACAACAAAGAATAGAGAGAGCTTTGATGATAATAAACAAATATTTAATTACTACAATACTAATTATCACCAGACATGGCATTTACATAAAGGAAAATGTTGGTCAAAAACATAGGCTACATGTACATACAAACTGACCACCAACCACAACTTTCAGATGAGTTGTGGAATATCATAGGCAGTGAAGGATACATCTATGCTGCCTTTCATCATCTATGGATAAAGGTATCTCAGTAAACAGGATGTGACATGATCATCGGGTGCTGTCTTTCTTTCTCCCTCCTTATGCTGCCAGCGGAGGCAGCGTTTTCAGCTTTTAAACACAGCCTGACTCTTTGGCCGAAAAATGCTGCCTCTGCAAACTCTCTTGAGTAGGTTCTTATTTTGAGTAAATAATAAGACCGCTAAAAAACCTTCTGGAAGTAGTAGGTCATCCGGGGACGGTTTTGCCTACTCTTATGAGTACTGTGAGTTCTTTTTTTACACACTGATTTTCACCTATATATAGTAGGGAAGTATGTGATTTCGGATGCAGCCAATGTCTTCCTATGCTTTCAAACTACTAAAATGTTTGTGTGTATATGCACTTAAAATATATTGTTTCGATATACATAGTCAGCATCTATAAATAAATAGTTTTATATTCATCTATCATTTTTATTTTGATTGGGTCATTCACAATGCTTTATGGGACTGTAGTTGTTTTCCTCATTAAAGCCATTAAGTATATCTTGTACCATTTTTTTTTTTCAAATACAATTTTTTTTGCTTCAACTTCAACTTAAAATATACGTATATATATATATATATACACACACACACACACACACACACACACACACACACACACACACACACATATACGTGTGTGTGTGTATATATATATATATATATATATATATATATATATATATATATACACACACACACACATATAGGCCTATTAGCTTGAACAACAGTTATTAGCAAGAACAACAGTTTTTGGACTAACAAAAGTTTGGGTTCAGTTCAATTTACAATGTGTTTTTATAGAAGTCTTATGTGTCAAAAGATCAAAAAATATTTTATTTCTCAATTCATGACCGCTGTAATACAATGGGGGCTGAACTCTATGACTGTTACCCCTGGGAACTAATCTCCTGCACTGCTGGTTTCATGTCACTCATATTACGCACAGAAATATTTATATCTAAAATCAGTATTGCATGCTTATTTATTTATACTTTATTTTTTAGATAGCTACTTCATAAGTGGGAGAATGTAGCCTACAGTCAGCTGCTTATCAGATCATGTGCTTCAATGGTCCTGATCACCCTATGAGGGTTTATTTTCAATAATAAAGAAACAGTAATATTATAAATTATTCTTAAATAACTTTTTTTTGTTTACATTGTTTAAATTTATAATAATCATTTATAATTGCATTTTTAGCTGTGAACTCCAAATTAATTTTAACACTTGAACGTGCACACCACAGAATTACAAAGTCATGATCACGAAATAAACTAAATGTAATGATTCTTTGTTGTTGATAACTTCGTGTGGAGGACAATATGTTTGAACCTGTTATACCTGTTTCTCAGGCATGTGCATAGAAGAAGGGACTGACTGCTAAAACTTGTTTACAATGTTACTTCAACCCACTCAGCAGTATTAGATGACATATGCCATAGACAAAGATAACGTCTATAGCTTTTATTTTTTAACAATTAAATCAACAAAGCCCCCACAAGGCAGAACTGTAGACCTTGAAGCTTTATATGTTGTTTAGATTACACACATTATGTTTACTGAGAGCCTACATTTTAAAACTTGTATTCAGTAGTCCACTACCATCCTTGCCCTACCACATTCTCGGAGAAATTCCCGAAACAAACCCTGGCCTGAGAAACCAAAACTGTTAAGTGAACAGGTGGGCGGGGCCAATACTCACTCTGGGTGGGACGAACGCTCCTGATTGGTCATTGTAGGATAGGTAGGAATACCATATTTGAAGAGTAAATCTCGCTTAATGTTTTTTTCATGAGCGAAACTAAGTTCCGACGTCTTCGAATCATCTCTCTTCGCTCTACTTCGTCGAACAAGGAAGTGAGGAGGCTATTTTTTTTTTTAGAAACATCAGCGTTTTAAAGAGTTGCGTCGTCGATCTCCGCTGAATTATCAACAAAGTTGGACTTTTGTGAAGACGCCACGGAATACAGGTGTTTTGATAAGATGCGGTGCGCCGAATGTTGTTGGACTGTCTTCGTCATATTGATTGGTAGGTGCACAACTTTCCCTCTAATTAGAATATATATATTTTTTGCTATTGGATTAATAATTAATGTTGGATTGTAACTTCATTGTTTTGCTTTCGGGCGCCATTCAGGTTTATGGACGGGCGAGGCTCAAGGTAGGACATTTACCTGATTTACGTTGTGTATGAGGGAAACATACTAGCTAAAATCTATACTTAAAATATTATTATATATCATTTTATACACTTAAGTATATAGTTAAAATACGTATTAAGGTTTGTACAAAACTGTACGTTTGTACAATATATTTTGTGTGATACATTTATAATCTTTTTAAGATCCCTGTTGTGTGTCAGTTGTTTTGTGAGAGGAAAGCAAACAAGTCAACAGAATAAACGTCTTTTTCTCAGAATGTGGTCGGCAACCAATGATAAACAGGATTGTTGGAGGTTCTTCTGCGTCAGAAGGTGCTTGGCCTTGGCAGGTGGATATTCAGGTAAGAATGGCAGGCATTATGAAAGTAAAACGTTTGGAAAACTGAGAGAGTTTATGTACATACAGCATACATTCCTGTAGCTCAGACAGTAGAGAATCAACAAGATCATGAATGCATGAACTGATCGGAACAGTATTATTTTAAAGCAAAATCATCATCATTTTGTTTTTTATTTTGTCCTCATACACAATTCTATACATAATTTGACATATTAAAGTCAAATGTAATGCAGCCTCGGGTAAAAGACGTCTCCCTTGAGGGGTTCTGCAAGGGGCTATTCTTTCTCCCACACTTTTTTCTTTATATTTGCTCCCTTTGTGTAGCGTTCTGAGAAAATATGGTTTCAGTGTTATGCCGACAACACTCAAATGTATCTACCGCTTAGGTGCTCTACCAATTAATTTGAGTCACTTTTAATGTTTTAAGAACATACAAAATTGGAGTTGGTGAAAAACAGGATAAAACTAAGGTTGTTTTTGGCCACCCAAATAACTTCACTAAAGTTCTATTAGATTCGAGTCCCCTGGCATCATGTTCGAAAATGTCAGTAAGAGATTTAGGTTTTTTAATTGATAATAACCTAGAAATGGAATAGTAAATTAACTCAGTGGTCCGGGCTTGTTTTTATCATTTGCATTTGTAAGTTAAAACTGAACCATTTTTATGATATGCAGATTTTGAAAGTGTAATCCATCCGTTTATTCTATCGCTGCTGGATTCTTGTAACTCTCCGTATTCTGGCATCACCTCCGCACTTTTGCCTCGATTACAGTAAGTGCAAAATGCTGTGGCTGGGCTCTTAAGGAGGCTAAAGAAACACGAATCAATTACACCTCCATTAGCTTCTCTAAAATGGCTCCCTGTCCATCTTAGAATTATGTACAACGTTGTATTGTTTTTGTATAAATTTTTAAATAACCAGGCCCTAGCACATCTGGCAAACCTTTTAATCCTGTATAATCCCTCCAGAACATTACTCTCAGAGAATCAAAAACTCATTGTTGTGCCTAGAACCAATCGCCTACATAAAGGCGATCGAGCCTTTGACGTAATAGTGCAGAGACTGTGGAAAGAGCTGCCGTTTCCATCAGGTCTGCCAAATCGTTGTCGATGTTTAAGAATGTGCTGAAAGATGTTGGTAGCGTATAATGGTTAAATGTTGTGTTTTATATGTTGTCATTTTATTGGTCAGTGTGTGTCCTTATTTTTAGGGATGCACAATATCGGTATCGGCTGATATATGTTCATTTTTAATGTTATCGGCCCAATAAGAACATTTGGCCGATATATTAAAGCCGATAAATAATGGATTATTTTCTTCGGTTGAAACACTTCAGATGTGCACTGTTCAACATGATGGTTTTGAATTGCTTGAAATATGATTGAAATCACTTCAAAAAAGGAAAATACAGTAAAGTGCAACATGTGCAGCTCAAGTCTGTCATATAGGCTACAAAAAATTATAATAAAAACATTACAATTGTTTGGATTAAACATGGCTTTAATGGTAAGACCTTTGCTTTTGTAACTAGGCTCTCAAAAAGGATATATTTAGATGTATTGGCTAATGTATCGGTTATTGACTTTCAAATATAAAGAGTTATTGGTATTGGCCAAAATCTTCATATTGATGCCACCCCAACTTATTTTAGAATTTTTATGTAAAGCACTTTGGTTAAACCTTGGATGTTTGACAAGATATTTAAAGGGATAGCTACCCAAACATTTAAATTCTGTAATTTACTCATCATTTGCAGATTAAAAAATATATTTTGAAGAATGTCGGTAATCAAACAGTTAATGGGCCCAATTGACTTCCATAGTATTTTCCACATGTATTATGGCAAAAGGGTAGATGAAACAAGGCTTCAGTTTTACAGCTAAATTTAAACTAAACAAAAGATACAAAAACAAAACAGTTACTTAAGACCTTTATACATGTCTAAAATTAAACTTTTCATGAATGTATACAAATTTGCAAAGTGAACTACACATTTTAAATTCCCTGTCACAGCCATTCCACATTTTAACCCTTTGACGAAAATAAATCAATATTGTTTTATATTTTTCCTTGCCCTTTTTTTTAAAATAAATAAACAAACAACTGAAAACAACAAGACTGAATCCAAATTTCAGTCTACCCACCAATGTTCTTATTATTTTAAGGGCAAGATTTAGGATACATTTTGAATTGACCTTAGTCAGTTTAGGGGGCATATTGAATTGAACGCTGAAGAAAAGGCTGTGAAGGATCGACTTACACTCTTTACAATGGCAAGCACTGTATAAAAGTCCTAGACCACATGATTTTTAAAACTCACATCTTTCAAAACTCTTTTCTGAATTTTTTTTTTTTTGGAAAGACGTTTCGTCAGCTGGACAGTCGGTATGTTGTTAAATAACAGTAGAATCCATTGAACGAACGCACTGTACTTCTATCACTCACAGCCTTGTTTTTATTCCTGTCAAGAATTAAATAGTATTGATACTTTCCCTTGAATAAGGTCTATTGTCTGTTGAATCCTGTTTATTTTATTGACATCCCCCTGATTGCTGGCTGATGTGTACATACAGACTTCTCATGGACATGTGTGTGGAGGAAGTATCATCTCGGACAGCTGGGTCTTGTCTGCTGCACATTGCTTTCCCAAGTAAGTTTCGATGCACCTTTTTCAACACCCATATATTCCTTGTTTATTTATTTTTTGGCTTTATATATATATATATATATATATATATACAGTAGTCAACATTTGAAGTCGATCAAAACCTTTCAACCTTTGATGAACTTGTTTGATCCACTTCAAATGTTGACTACTGTATATATAATGAAACAGTTAGGTCCAAATAAAAAATTTCTCCTCTCTGTCCAGCCCTTATGATATCTCCTCCTACACGATTTACGTGGGCCGGATGCAGCTGAACGGTTGGAACCCGGATGAGTCGAGCCACAGTGTCCGTCGTGTGGTGGTTCCGCTGGGTTACACAGACCCTGAGTTAGGTCAGGATATTGCTCTAGTTGAGCTAAACACACCTGTTGTGTGGTCTGACCGCATTCAGCCTGTGTGCTTGCCATATGCTAATGTGGAGTTCAGCAGCGACATGAAGTGCATGATCACCGGATGGGGTGACATCAGAGAGGGAGGTGAGTGAGTAAAGTTATTAAAGGGTGCTTTCAGTTCAGCTCATTTATATAGCACTATTAAAACAACAGAGCGTTGACCAGAGTGCTGTAAATCTTTTTTTTCCCGAATAAAACAACAACAACATAGCACAGACAAAACACCTAAAAACAGTACAAACCAAACCAATGCCTCAACATACTGCAGTCTCGAAAGCTAGACAAAAAATATGTGCCTTCAGACGTCTTTTAAAAATGTTTAGAGTTGGAGCGAGTCTAATGTGAGATGGTAGGCTATTCTGTCTCTTCTGTGCTGCCGCTGCAAAGGCCCGATCACTCCTTCACTTATACCTAGTCCATTGAACAATTAAAACAGACTGGTCAGGGGCCTGTACACCTGCAAGAGCTCTGACAGGTAGAGGATGCTCACCCATTCAACGACTTGTATACAAACACCAGGAGCTTAAAATCAACCCTGTACTGGGGTCCATTCTTCGTACCTCGCTTAATACATCTGATGATTTGACAGATGTGCCAGCTCTTCTAATCGTGATAACTGATCTCTGGCCAATTTGGTTCTTCAAACAAATTTGCGGATGCGATTCAAATATCTGGATTAAGTTGTCTGAGATTACTGCGCATTCTTGTGTTCATTGGAAAGGGCAGATATATCAACACTCGAAACCATGACCAGCAATGCAGCGATTGACGGGACAGACAGTAATGTAATGACATCATATTAAAAAAGAACATCCCACACCTGACAAAAACCTTGAATTTCTGGACCTTTTTAAGGAAACAACCAAGCGACCAAAACGACATAAAAGTTATAATAGATAAATGTACTGTTTGCTTAATGATTCCCAATTATTTCCATTATTTCACGATTTCTAGTATTTGTACAGGTTTTATATTTTTACTTCAATGTTGTAAATAGCAATTTGTTTAATTTGACCTGTGAAGCAGATTTGTTACGTGACTGCATTAGTTAGTTTCTTAAGGGTCAAGAACGTTTTTCTATTGGCACAGCAGACAGCATTTTTGACTGGGTTATCTGCATCTACTGCGCTGCATCAAGCCACACACGTACAGTAATAGCTGCAAATTAATGCACAACATAGATTAACTGTACATCATGTGTGTAAGACTTCAAGAAAATTATTAGGTAATTATTCCCTCATGAATAAATCTCTGCGTCAAGTGAATTTAGGCATCAAAACATTAACCCTCATCCTTCCCTCGTGTTTTGTAACGCATCTTTCCCTCGTGGGCCAAAATGACCCGAAGCCCTAAAATGATACTTTATTTTTCAGAAAGCTTATTTTATTTTTTTCTATTTTTTAATGCACTTTGTTTGGGGATATTTTTTGTTATTTCTAATTTTATTTACCTAAGTTACTAGATTTGATCAAGAAATAATAAATACAGTTATTTAAGCATATTCCTCACATTCTTTCAACTTAAATTCAAAATAACGATTTCATGCATAACCCTTTTAATTCAGTTCAAAATATCTTGCATTGGGATTCTTTGCGACCTTGTGAAAAAAAAAATGTAACATGATATTTCATGACTCTTGCTACTGGATGGCCTTATAGCACTATTTGGCGCAAATGATCCGTTTCCGCTGGTTCCTAAAGTCAGTTCAATTCAGGATGCATTCAGATACACATGAAGACATTATAAAATCTTTTTTTTGGTAAAGTTTTAGCATTTTTAGTTTGAATTATGAGCATTTTTAGGTTTTTCAATGTGTACTGAAGCATTCCTATGGGGGTCAATTTGATCTGCGAGGGAAGGATTTGTTACTTTTTTAAATTTCAACCGCAAAACTCCTCGAATCCATTCAAAAGTCCTAGGGTCTTGGACCCCTCTGATGAACACTCAATTTAAAAAAAAAAAAAAATTTAGAAAATGATTTTCGTGTCCTAATGACCCGAAGGAAGGATGAGGGTTGAAACTAATATGAAAAATAGTGATTCATCATGATATTTGATGAAGTTTATCTTTATTGGTGTTATTTAGTTATTAGTCTTTAATAGGTATAAAAGGAGACACAAAAGCAATTTCAAATGATTTTCCCATCTCTTTTAGTTGCTATACAGGGGGTTGGCCCATTGCAGGAAGTCCAAGTGCCAATCATTGACTCGAAGACTTGTCAGGATATGTATTTGACAAACCCCACAAACAATGTTGACATCCGCGCTGACATGATGTGTGCTGGCTTCCAAGAAGGGGGCAAAGACGCCTGCCAGGTGAGGAGCATCGAGTCCTGGTCAATGAAATGCAACTGCACGATATTTGTGCATTGCTCATGTTCATAATATCTTTCTGTTCTCGTGCTTTTTCAGGGCGACTCCGGTGGCCCTCTGGTGTGTGAGATCAGTGATGGGAGTTGGGTGCAGGCTGGAATTGTGAGCTTCGGTCTCAGCTGTGCTAAAGCAAACCGACCAGGAGTCTATGCTAAAGTGTCCAGCTTTACTAACTTCATCCAAAGCCATGTTGGAGGAGTCCAGCTCAAGAGCGCATCGAGTCACAACTGGGCCGACCGGGTCATGGTTTTCATCAGGACTCTAACTCTGCTGGTATTGGTACAGATTCTGAGATAGATGCACATTGATCCTTGCAGAAGCAGAAAGCCCACCCCAAAATACCGTCCTACATAAAGAGAGATTTTAATGCCATAAGTGGCTTTTTTAATCATCTTTTTAAACAACTATACTATGTAGTTTCCTATTTTGTTTGTATCAAAGTTACACAAACAGACATACTGAAAGATATGAAATAAGATACTTTTTTTACCTGCTCACTTGATTGTTATACTCTTTTAACTATCTGAAATTTGATGAAATTTAACACCGATGATTATACTGTGTAACTTAACTGTGCAAAATGCAATTTTTCAACTGAATCAACTCAAATCAAATTTAAACTGATGAAAAGATCTGTGAGATTTGACAATCATGATGCAAACTAAAATATAAATGGCCACTTAACAATTGAGCCAACCTTTTGCATAGTAATAATAAATCTAATTTACCTTTATATCAGGACATGTAAAAATTTAGTTCAAGAACAATTAGATGTTTACAGATTGAATGCTTTCTTAGAGTCAGTCAGTTGTATTTTCGTATCTCTTGGTGACCGTTTCTCCTGAAATGTTGTAAATAAAACTTTGTATTAAAGTGATTTTTGTTTTTTATATTTTGTATGCCTTTTTATGGTAGAGGTAAACGTTACTGACCAATGCTATTATAGCAACTGTTGCCGTCTGGCATTTTCTCAGACAAGCTTCTGTGTCGTTTAATGCAGGTCTATGGAAGAAAGTGTTTAAACCTTCTGGTGCTGTTCTTTTTTTTTTTTACAGAAAAAATTAGTTTGTCTTTTTTTAAAAATGTTACTTCATCTGAATGCTACGAAACTTGGGAAAGGTTTTGGCACTTGGTGTATGAACCCCAAAAAAACAACACGAAAAGGTCAGATGGTCCTGAAAAAAGTCACTTGTATTGTTTGCGGTCAAAAATGGCCACATTGGAAATGAATGGTAGGCGAATTTCATCTTTTGGAAACGTTTGGTACTGCGGCCAAACAGACTCTAACTGAAAATCTTTTTTTTTTTTTTTTTTAGATATCAACCTCAAATTTGGAACACAACTTGTTTAGATTTATGGCTTTGATTTTCTCACAGTATTAGAGTAAAATGTGTTTTGGAAAATATATACTTGTGATTATACTTGATACTATGCCAGCAGGCATATCACCCTGTAGCCCAAGACTGGTTGCCCACTGAAGCTAAGAAGGTTTGAGCCTGGTCAGTACCTGGATGGGAGACCTCCTGGGAAAACCATGTTTCTGCTGGAAGAGGTGTTAGTGAGGCCAGCAGGGGGCGCTCACCCTGTGGTCTGTGTGGGTCCTAACGCCCCAGTATAGTGACAGGGACACTGTACTGTCAAAGAGCACCGTCCTTCAGATGAGACGTTAAACCGAGGTCCTGACTCTCTGTGATCATTACAAATCCCAGGATGTCCTTAGAAAACGACTAGTGGTTTAACCCCGGCATCCTGGCCAGATTTGCCCATTGGCCCCCCTTCCATCATGGCCTCCTAATCATTCATCCCCATATACTGATTGGCTTCATCACTCTGTCTCTTCTCCACCAGTAAGCTTGTGTGTGTGTGTGTGTGTGTTTGTGTTTGTGTGTGTGTGTGTGTGTGTGTGTGTGTGTGTGTGTGTGTGTGTGTGTGTGTGTGTGTGTGTGTGTGTGTGTGTTGGTCGTTCTGGCGCAATATGGCTGCCGTCGCATCATACAGCTGGAGCTGCACATTGGTGGTGGTTGAGGAGATTCCCCCATCTATGTAAAGCGCTTTGAGTACCCAGAAAAGCACTGTATAAGTGTAATGAAGTATAATTATTATACTTCATATACATTTTGTCCATAACAAATATAAAATTTCAGCAATAATCTGCCAGATGTCTTCTCTAAAAAGAAACCAAAGTGAAGTCTGTGCTACAAAGCATTCAAGATTTATGACAGTTTGAGTTGGAAATAAAAATTTCAGGTCTATGCTCCAAAAAGTGAATAAATGGATTAAAACTACTGCACAAAGTTAATTTAGTACCATAAAATCCCCTAAAAATACAAATATTTAATAAAAAAACATTATCGAACTAATAGTACAATCATTTAATTGAAATAAAAAAAGAAATCAGTCATTTTTGACCAACATGCGAACAGTATTAAAGGTATACAGTATTAGGATTAAACATAATTTTATAGAAATTATCCTAAAAAAAATCTAAATTATAATCGTGTTATAAGGTACGCAGAGATGATACAAGCAGTATTTGTTTCCTTTGAAAATCCTACAATAATAACAAAAGGCTCAGTCAAGGTGAATTGGCATATTACTACTAAGTGCCTTCTACAGTATGTAAACGAACAACAAAATAATACGACAATATCCATTTGATAGCTTTATTCAAGACAACAATACTTTTTTCATTGCTGGTGTAAAACTGAGCAAATCTGCATGTTGGTGCAGCAAGTGTCACTATTTTCTACAAGACATTCATGCAACATCAAATGAAATGTTTTTCTACTCTGCACTACTTTCTACAGTCTCCAGTAATTATGCCAATGTGCTCTGCTGGTCGTCATCATGTGTTTCATCATCATAATACTGCTGCCCTGGTGGCGACTCCTACTGTAGTGTACTAGAAAATAGCTTTAAACTCTGGTCTTCTAAACAGCTGCTATCTCATTGCTATCGGCTTGAATACTCTATAAACTCAGCTGGTGAATCAATGGCACTAGCACAGCTGAAGTGAACTCTTCTTCCCTGGATCTGAACTGCTTTATGATGGCACTGAAATACAGAGAATGGAAACCCCCTTAATGTTGGCACAAATAAATAATGTATGTGAACCCATTAAAGATAAAGGCACTTTTCTGGGTTAGACCTTAATAATTTGGAGCCTCAAAGATATTCCCTCTACTGACTCTAGGTGTAGTACACTGGTAGACAATACAGCTATCAAAATCCTCTGTGTACGGTCCTCAACCGCTTCTACAAGACGATGGAGAAGGAATTCAGGTAGTGATCAGGTATCAGGAAGCGTTGAGTTGTCGGAGAGGATCATGGGAGATCCGAGCTGGAGCTCCTGCTGAAGTGACTCCATGTCAGCAGGGGTCATGCGGTGCACCTCGAGCCAATCAGAGAGCAGGGATGCAGACAGCGGGGCCAAGTCATTGTGACTAATGAAAACGAGAAACGAGACCATTGAAATGTACATTTATTTACTTTAATGCATTTAGCAAACACTTTTATCCTAAGAGACCAACAATAAATGGGTATAAGAAATTCATCACAGAGCCAATAATATGCCTAGTATGTACACTGCCGTTCAAAAGTTTGGGGTCGGTAAGATTTTTAATGTTTTTTATTTGATTAAAAATACAAAACAAACCCAGTAATATTGTGAAATATTAGTTCAATGTAAAACAGCTGTTTTCTATGTGAATATATAGTAAAGTGTCATTTATTCCTGTGATCAAAGCTGAATTTTCAGCATCATTACTCCAGTCTTCAGTGTCACATGATCCTTCAGAAATCAGTATAATATGATGATTTGATGCTCGAGAAACATTTATGATTATTATCAATGTTGAAAGCAGTTATTTACATTTTTATATCAGGATTCTTTGATGAATAGAAAATAAAAAAAAAACAGCATTCATCTGAAATAAAATCTTTTGTAACATTAAACACTACCGTTCAAAACTTTGGGGTCAGTAAGAATTTGTATTTTATTTTTTGGGGGAAACAAATAAAATAAATCAATACTTTTATTCATCAAGGAGGAATTAAATTGATCAAAAGTGACAGTAAAGACATTTATAATGTTACAAAAGATTCTATTTCAAATAAATGCTGTTGTTTTTAACTTTCTGTTCATCAGAGAATCCTAAAAAAAAAGGGGTACACAACTGTTTTCAACATTGATAATAATCATAAATGTTTCTTGAGCAGCAAATCATTATATTTGAATGATTCCTGAAGGATCATGTGACACTGAAGACTGGAGTAATGATGCTGAAAATTCAGCTTTGATCACAGGAATAAATGACACTTTACTATATATTCACATAGAAAACAGCTGTTTTACATTGAAATTATATTTCACAATATTACTGGGTTTGTTTTGTATTTTTAATCAAATAAATGCAGCCTTGGTGAGCAGAAGAGACTTCTTTTAAAAACATTAAAAATCTTACCGACCCCAAACTTTTGAACAGCAGTGTACATAAGAGTCAAGCATTGTAATTTGTAGTGACGTACAGTTCAAAAATAAAGTGTGCACTCTGCGGTCAGTGAGATTTGAACTGACCTTTCCCTGAGGTCAGAGTGCTGGAGTTCAGTAAGAGACTGAGCGAGGAGGTCATCGAGGTCAAAGCCTACACCGTATCCAGCTCCACTGCCTTTAGGGGTCACTGAGAAAACCGGCGGCAAAATGTCTTCAACCTGGCGGGAAAAGGACAAAGTTGAGGTTAAAGAGAAGAATGAAACAAATGAACGAGTTCAAAATCAAATATAAATTTATAAGAAATATAGTGCAGTCAGTGCGTAAAGCAGTGATCATGTTTTCCAAACATAATGAAGAGCACATAAATATGGAAGCCAATCTTAATCAAAGTAAAAATAAAAGGTAACTGTAACTTTATTTCTCCCAATTGTGACTTTATATATCACAATGTGACAATTTTTTGGTTTTATCTCAAAATTATGATCTTATTTGCTCTCACAAATGTAAGGCATGACCTCTGGGGCTACAGGTTTAAAAAAAAAAAAAAAATATATATATATATATATATATATATATATATACATACAACAAAAATAATAATGCATGGCATAACCTCTGGGAACTACAGGTTTAAAAATAAATAAATACAATTAACTAAATATATACATTATAGTCAAAAAAATGCATTGCATGATCTCTTGAGGGATATAGATTTTTTTTTCAATAATATAAAGAATGCATGGCATGACCTTGAGGGGGGGGGGGGGGGGGAGTTGAGTTTCATTAATAATTAATTAATTAATTACAGTTTAGTAAAAAAAATAAAATTATATATATATATAATTTATTTATTAATTAAACTGCAATTAATTAATTATTATTATAAATTAATGAATGAATTAAATTACATTTTTATTAATTTCCATAACCTTCCTTGGATCGTGTTTACTGGATAAAGGTTTTTTAGATTAAGTTTAAAGGTTGTTGGTCTTGATTTCCATTTCTATGACTTATAATGGCCTTTCGAATTATTAGTTTTAAAGATTACATTTAATTGTGTACAATAAGACCCTCAATTGTGGCTTGCGATCACTAGCGGTTAACTTTATATCTTGCTCATGTAATATTTTGGAGCAAAGAACGACAAAAAAAGACGTAGAAACTATAGACATTTTCATGACATTTTAAGATTTGACTTGTTTCCATTTTTTTTTGTTCAGGCCTAGAAATATCACAGCCCAATATTATGGGTAAAACATCACCTGTGACTTTGAGAGCTGCTGTGTGACTGTGTGGATATCAGGGATGCTGTTTGTCGACTGCCCCGTGTCAGTGAGACTAAGGCAGGGTTGAGCTGCGGCTCCTGGAGGCTGTTTTGAAGGGCCCTGTGAATGAGAGCCGTTCTGTCTGTCCCCCAGAACACAAAGCTTGTCCAGGGCTTGAGGACCATCGCCGGTCTCTGGATTCGTGCTGGTGTCCGAAACGCCAATGCTGGGGTTCAAGGCTGGTGGTTTAGTCATGAAGGGTTCCAGCGGCAGCAGCTGGATGTGAGCGTTGGACTGTGGGACGGGCTTCAGCTGGGTTTGCAAGTGCGCAAAGCCCGTGTGAGCGGGATTGTTAAGTTCTAGTGGAGGTTGCTGGGTTTTGTGTGGAGATGTTCCCGTCCAGTTCTCAAGACCGGTGAACATTGTTCCAACACTCAGAATCTGAGATTTTAATATGTTGTTTTTGGCAAAGGCACACGGGCCCGTTACCACACCCAAACCTCCAACACTTCCGCTTCCTCCCACTGCAACTATACCAACGTCCCCATTCTGAGACGGACCTAAAGAGACGGGTGCTGCATTATGGGTCGGAGTTGGATGGAATATTCCAGCTGTGACACACTGTCCCATTTGAGGCAGCATTTGTGGCACTTCGTTGGGTTGTTTTGGCGGCACCGATTCTCCCCCAACTGAGTTTGTTTTTACGAGGTTGCTTCCTGTTGCTGGCTGGATCTGGACTGTCTTACTCTCATTGGTTTTGGCACCGTTGGTTTCTGCGGTCTGCGATTTGTCCCCCCGGGTGTCCATCATCCGCCCCCAGCGCTCCAACAGCTTCTTGTCGTTGTCGCTGAGCAAAACGCCACCTAAAGATTCTCCTCGTTTCCCCTCCTTTTTCTCCTTCTCTTTCAGCTTCCTCTTTCGCTCCACAGCACGCTCCTGCCTCTTCTTCCGCTTCTCTTCCCTCTCTCGTTGTCTCTCCTGGGCCGTGATTGGCTTCTTATGCTCTGGACCAGAGTTAGAGGAGGAGAGCGACGAGGATAAACCTCCAGCAGCTCCTCTGAGTAAATCTAGCCCGAGAGCTGCAGAGCCTCCATCTGAGGGAGAAAGAGTCACTGAATGTTATCACGACCAGACCTCATATTTTCATGGATAAGAGAAAAATAAAATAATATCATAAGACAAGACAAGATTAAGTTTAAAGGATTTTCTCTCCAGGTTGACAACAGTACTCTAATGGTGGGTAGAAAAAAGTTTCAATTTTACAGAAACTAAATATTTACCAGATCAAACTCTACTCATAATATTTATATAATATAAATATAAAATATACAATATAAAATAAACTATCAATGCAATTGTTGAGGTCCGTAAGATTTTTATTTGTTTTTTAAAGAAGTTTCTCACGGCTGCATTTATTGAATCAAAAGTACAGTAAAAACAGTAATATTGTAAAATATTATTAGAATTTAATATAGCTATTTTCTATTTTTCAGCATCATTACTTGATTTGCTGCTCATGAAACATTCCTTTTTATTATTATTTTCGAGTCTCTGATAAATATAAATTTCAAGCACATATACATATATATATGTATAAATATATATATAAAATATATATATTATATTATATATATATATATATATATATATATACAACCTTGCAGACCTCAAACTTTTGATCTGTAGTATATTTTTGATCTGTAGTAGTATGTTTTTTCTCAGTAAAATGGATCTTTATACATGAATTAGATTTTATATTTTAGGAAGTGGCTTCCTCACAGGACCATCATATCTTGGGGTCTGTGGCGTCAAAGTTTGGTAAACACTCAAGCCTGGTTTCACAGACAGGGTTTAGATTAAGCCAGGATTAGGCCTTCGTTAAATTAGGACATCTAAAACATTACTGGTGTACATCTTTAGACAAAACAATGGCACTGACATATTTTAAGATATGGCAGTACAAGTTGCTTTCAGTTTAAACAGCTCAAACACGCATTTTAGTCTGGGACTAGACTTGAGCCTTGTCTGTGAAACCGGGCATAAATGTTAAGTAGTCTATGGCCACATACACACACTGCAAACTCTCTCACCTCGAGCCTTCTGCCTTAGCGCTGATTTGAGCAAGGCAGCTCTGAGAGCTGTTTTTGTGTCTTCTGAAATTGCTCCCTCTTTTTTTGTGCCTTCCCCGGTCGTCGCTTTCCCTCCTTTTCCAAGGGAACGAGTGAGGCTTTGAGAGAGCGACTGAGCTTGGGACTGTGTGAGAGAGAGTGAAGGGATAGACTGTGGAAGACTTGAAGTGGGCGGAGTCTGAGAGATGGGATGGGGCGGAACCATTTGTTTGGGAAGAGAGTGATTGGACGAGACAAGCTCGTCCTTTGTGCAGTCCGTGACTGGTTCAATAAAAGTGTCCTTGTCTGTGGGAGTGGTCAGATCGATGGTTTCAGGCTGGCCGTCGGAGTTGGCGCTGAGCATGTCCACATCCTGGCAGCTTACCAACTGAGCCAAATGTGGGAAAATCGGAGCGAGATGATGTCGAGCTTGAAACGAGTTCGCATTCGCTTGAGTTTGTGTACCGTCTGTCGGTTTGTAGTTGAGATTGTGCTGTTGTGTATCAGTCAGGTTTTGAGACTGTGAAAGCGTGTTACCGGAGACTCCGACCACCGCCGAACCTGAAGAATGGAGCGGTTTAAACTGGATCTTCTTTTTGACACCCTGCTTCTTCTTATGGTAGTCCCCGATCTCTGTTAGTATAGCTTCTTTGATTTGTTCTTTGCCCATGGACTGCCGGTCGAATTCAAAATCGAAGGCGGGAACGCACACCGGCTCGTCGTCCGAGTCGTGGTACTTATTGAGGTAGGGGTGTTCTAGTGCCTGACACGCACTGATCCGTTCACGAGGGTCAAAGCGGAGCATCGCGGCCAACAAGTCCAGCGCATTGGGCTCAGCCTGTGGATACAGTGCTGCGAGCGGTTCTGCCGCTTTTAAAGGGAGGCTCCTCACATAACAGCGCACCCGGTCCGACCCTATCGAGTCGATGATGCTCTCGGGCGGCGTGCCCAAAACCGAAAGAATCAGCTGCAGCTGATGCACATAGTTTTTCCCCGGAAACATCTGCCTCCTGCCGAGCATCTCGCCGAAGATGCAGCCCACAGACCAGAGGTCGATGGCCAAGCTGTAGTGATAAAGAGACAACATGAGCTCAGGAGCGCGGTACCAGCGGGTGGCCACGTACTCGGTCATGAAGGAACGTGACTCTTCGGAGTGGGACGCACTCAATCCACGTGCCATGCCAAAGTCCCCGATCTTCAGCTCGCAGTTTTCATTGACCAGCAGGTTGGACGGCTTGAGGTCACGGTGAATGACGTTGGCTGAATGAATGTATTTCAGGCCTCTTAGCAGCTGATACAGGAAGTAGCGTGTGTGTTCTGGAGTCAGAGGTTGCCGGGAGTGGATAATCTGATGCAGGTCGCTCTCCATGAGGTCAAGAACCACGTACCTAAAGAACAAGAGACTTTTAGCATGTCATATTCGAACAGAGAATATGCATCGCATGCTACTTCGTACTCAAGCTTACACTGATTTGAAAGCCGAGTGAGGGACCACAGGCTGGAGAATATCTTTAATGGCGATGATGTTGTCGTGTTTGAAGTGTTTCAGAATCTTCAGCTCTCTCAACGTGCGTTTGGCATTTGTCACAACCTCAAAGGCATTAGGGATCTTCTTTATTGCCACCTGCTGGCCTGAATGCATAAATCACATTAGAATGAAAGGGGTCATGAATTGACAGTTGAATAAACATTTCCTTGATATTTTGACATAAGAGGTGTGCTATTTCTGAGTGTGTTTTTTTTTAAGTAAATCCAACACCAAATTATTTTCTGTGTACTTATTGCATAGCAAAAATATGAAGGTGGTGCTTAAATTTCTTTAATGGTAAGTAAATTCTGTATTACAAATTTACATACAGGTCAGAGAACATTGTGTTTATTATTTTCTAAATCGTATTTTTTAATCCCACCAATTTAACATGTTAAATTCACAGCCCTAAATATAATACATTATCTTTAAAATATACTACTTGCATAAATAAGTATACAAAATATATATATTCTGTGCGCGCGCTTTGGCTGTGTGTTCATCAGCGTGAGCACCGCATTGAGTCCTTTTTCGTGGCTTATTGTGATTAATAACACTCTAATGTGTCAATAACTTTAAGTAGGACAGCAAAGTTTAAGAAATGTAACACTTTAGAACAGAGGTCTTCAATCCTGCTCCTGGAGGGCCGCTGTCCTGCAGAGTTTAGTTCCAACCTGCTTCAGCACACCTGCCTTTGTATATTCAAGCGATCCTGAAGAGCTTGATGAGCTGATTCAGGTGTGTTTGATTAGGGTTGGAACTAAACTCTGCAGGACAGCGGCCCTCCAGGAGCAGGATTGAAGACCTCTGCTTTAGAAGATCAATTTTTGAAATTTGTGAATCGATGCAAATCGGCAGAAGATAGAATCGTGATTTATGTGAATTGATTTTTCCCCCACCCCAATAATAATATATCAATAATGCTGTAATAATAATAATAATAATACTATTATAATGCTGTAATAATAATAATAATGAATTCTAACATCATCAGAGATTTAGTCTAATTACTTTAAATCAAACACATGCATCTTGGCACCCCACCATTGTCTCTTCTTCGGGCTGATGAGACCACACCATAAGCTCCTGTGCCAATGGTCTCAATAACGTCATATTCTTCGCCAACTTCAAACTTCACATCTAAGGAGTGGGCTTTGAGCAGAGCCAAGTTCTTATCTGCAACAGTACTTGTATCTGTTACAATGGATGTGTCATCGCTAGGTTGAGGCGGCCCTTCTGTAACACTTCTGTGATGGTTGTTGTCAGTGTCGCCCTCTCTCCTGATGTTGCCCTCTGAGGCTTTACGGGCCGGTCTTGCTTGAGAGTCATTTGTCTCGTCCCTCTCATTGGTTGACATTCTGAAACCAAACATTCAGAGAAAAGTTCTAAGGTCAAGACTGTAAATTTTACTTTCTGTTCACCTTATTTGAATGGACTTCTCAAAGAGGTAGACAGTTAATGCACAATCTAGCTAAACTATCAGTTTAATCAGTAACAAAACAGACAATCATTTACAGAATTTCAAAAACAGCACCACTTTCTTGTAACACGTTCTTTTTCCTATTTGTTTTAAATAATATTATATATTTTTTTAAATCCAAATATAAAAACAAGGTTTGTGTATTTAATGTTTCAAGGAACACAATAATGCAAGGTGCACAAAGAGGTGCGAGTACGTTATACATGAAACCATAAACTAACAGAAGCAGACACTGCTGACCACTCATCTGTAATTGCTCATAATGGATTAACATACTACAGGTCCAGCAAGGCGTCGCTGGCGTTTGTGTGTAATTAATCCTGCTTATCTGCCGCAGGGGCGTGAGAGACTGCTGGCCCAAAACAGCTTAAAATATATATGTACCCTTTCTTTCTTTTCATGTTGGAACAAATACAAATAAAAGCAAACGTTGGGTTATGAAAGCGATAACAATTACCTGGTAATATAGTGGAATTTCGGAGCGGTTCTTTCAAAGCATGTCTATTCTTCGCTATCACAAACCACCGTTTTACTTCCTTGTATTCTTCCGTATTGTGTTTGAAAGGCAGCATAACTACCAATCGACTGTATGTTTGTAAGTAGATTGACCAATGGGATTCGAGAACATGCTCGAGGGGCGGGCTCTTTGGGTCATTCTTTGGGCGGTGTCGAAACTGATAGAGTGTAAATAAGAAAGATGCGCACTTGCTTTAGCACGTTGAACTACTATATAATCATAATGTAAACACAAAAAATGGAGACCCAAACCTGCAGAAATTAAACACAAAACAAAGATAATTATTTTTTTTAATAAAATTTAGTCCTGACCTTTTTTTTTTTACTTCATCCCTTTATTTATCGGTACATGTAGCCTAGAAACGCATATATGAAGAAAAAAATAAATACATAATACAATAATAAATAAAGGAAAACGTCATACAAAAATAGAATTCAGGAATACATTTTATTTAAAAATGAATTGTCTGTTTTATCAAGTAATATATTCCTATTTTCCTATAATTGCATTTATTTGCATTTATTCATTTTACTTATTTATTTTTAATTTAGGCAACAACACAGCAAACATGTTCACAATATTCGAACATTTAACAAACAGTGTGTTTTAAAACATTTATTTTTTATTTTAAAAATACATTTGTGTATGCAATTGATCTATTAGGCCAGTGTTTACATTGCCAAACATATTTATCTAACTGGACACTGACCCTCTGCACCATCCGTCCAATCAGCGCTCGTGGTCGTGACAGTCCATACACATAGAAAAAAGTGAGTAGACTAGTAAAAATTGGACTGGATATATTTAAGTATTTAAATATTTAATGTGTATTTCCAATTTACTCTTACAGCTTCTTTAGGCCTACTCAGTGCACATTATCGCCCATCAGTCGAACTTATACTTTTCTCAGTACTGGGGGAGAGTGAGGCACAAAGTAACGCTGTTTGACTTTCTCAGTTTGTGTAAATCTATTTAGGGATCAGACATCAGACTATTTATTTTTTCCCACATTAATTTCCCACATGTCTAGTACAATTATGTGGTATTGTTTTATTAATACAGTATATACTTTTTTTTCTTGATATACCCAGAAAGAATGGAAGTGAAATGTAACATGCCCCATAATTTTAACATGACAGATTAAAATGTTATCTGATCGAATCAAACAAATAAAATATTTGACAAACTAAAATATTTTCTCAATAAAATACATTATTAATATATATATATGAAAGAATCATATAAAATAATGGCATTTTTAATAATAATAAAAAAAAAAATTTTTTGACAAGGAAAACGCAGCTACAACATAGTTCAAAACATAATAATTAGTCCTTTCTAAACATTGATTCTCAGTCTTTATTCGCCTTTTTCTCATGTTTTCTCAATAGAATTAATAAAAGTATAAAATAGAATAGCATATTTCTAATAGGGGCTCAATGTAATGCAGTCTGACAACATGCCCCACCTGCACAACTGGGATTTAAACCCTGCGAGTGTCTTCTAGCGAAGCATTAAATTACTATATCAACTGTTAAATAACATGTTGGATATTAAAATAATATCAGATAAGTCTAATTTTAAATAAACACAAAAAAATGGAGATGAAAAATTAACTAAAGAAATTGACTTTTGCTATGGTTTAATAAATGTCTATTGATATCTTCCAAAAAAAAATGGCGCAATTTTTTCTCTAGTATTAGTATTTTCTATAGTATTTATTCTTAGTATTACTATATGGTAATACTAACACATTAGATAAAATTAAGAACAAAAAAGCAAAAAAGACGTATGAAGCTTTTTGTTACTTTAAATTATTGTAATTTCACCCCTGGCATGACCTATTTATTATTATTTTTTTTACATATCCTTATGTAGCCTATGTTTTTCTACTTCTTGTGAGGTGTATATTCATGTAAAAATCTTTGTATTTTTTTTGTTGCAATAGTCATACGGACCAATCAGTGATTAGGCATGTATTAGAGCGCTGTGATAGATTTATATTCAAATGTCAGGTACCAATACTTGTACGTAACAGATCTGCATGTAAAACGATTAAATGTTTTATCGTATGAATGCTAGCTAGTGGATTTATTGAGATATGAATGCGGCTTAATATTGCTTTAAACATTCTGAGCCGCCAAGCGCCCCCTGGAGGACAAAACGCACCATCCCATGGGATCCCGTTATAGCCTTTAAAATCAGTCTTGTCACGAGTTTCAGAACTGCTTTGGACCAATCACAACTCTCGCCTCAGGCTTTTCCACGTTGCAATAAATTTTGGAAAGGTGGGAGCCGAACTTATATATTCTAAAATTAAAATTAGCACTCAAGTGTAGCAACTTTCTGAGTTGTGGTCTACAAGCTACAAAACAGGCTTTTTGTAAATTAGGTAATTTGTTATAAAACCTCTTAACACTGTCACTGCAATGTCCCCGAGTCATTTAGCTAACGTTACTGGAGTTCCTAAATGGGAACATCGCGTTCGCTTCATCCTCTGT
This sequence comes from Gila orcuttii, assembly GCA_026230005.1. Lineage (NCBI taxonomy): Eukaryota > Metazoa > Chordata > Actinopteri > Cypriniformes > Leuciscidae > Gila > Gila orcuttii. The sequence continues at coordinate 5,505,878 of JAPDVR010000017.1, read as the reverse complement.
TTTCTGGGTTTAGTTCTGTCGGTTTACGCGCTACACGTCGAACTTTCCCGGGAGAATGATCCCGAATATCGTGCGATGTGCGACCTGGGTCATTCCGTGAGCTGCTCGAAGGTCTTCACCTCCAGGTAAATGCGTTCATTTCAGTCGTGCCAGTTTTCACGCATTGATCTCACCTAGACTTTAATCACTCCATGTGAAGATGATAAAAACAAAGAAGAAGAAAAGGCTACATCATATTTCCCCCGTTGATTGATAACATGATAACATTAAGAATCGTAATTTTTTTTACACATTTTCTAAAAATATGATGTTTAAATATGCAAACGAGTCAGTATCAAATTAAAATGTGCACTAATTTGAATACATTTCTAGAACAGAAATCTGGCCATTGGATAAAACCAGGTTCCAAATTCTTGTTTCATTTTATTGACATTCTACCAAGGGATTTTAGGAAATTTGGATTTCTCTTTTATCACTCCATAAATCAGAAAAAATGTTTTTAGGAATAAAAATCAGTCAAAAGATATATGAACAAAGTAAACCCCTGAGTAAAAACCTTCAGATTATATTCATATAGCATATAGGTATAAAAAAGAAGAGTTTGGTGTTTCTGCTGCTGAAGTAGAGATTTCTGACTCGGTTCATGAGAAAAAAAAAATAATTTTGGGGGGATCAGCCTTTAAAAATATGAATTGTAAAAGTACAATAAACTTACACTTACTGAATTTTGTGGGTTTTTTTCCCCACTAGTCTGAAAATGTTGAAAAGCCTAAATTTACTAGTGCATAATTATTTTTATTTTATGCAAGCCTCAAATAGTGAATATTTGCAGGCATGTGATGTTATCAACTGCTGAAACTCTTAATTCTCTCTCAGATGGGGACGTGGATTTGGGCTCGTCCAGATCTTCACTTCCAAAGACAGCGTGTTGAATCAGCCGAACAGTGTGTTGGGAATCATTTTCTATACGCTGCAGCTGGGTTTGGGTAAGTGCTGTTAGGACACTAATGGGACCCCAAAATCTATTTGAACAATAGCAAAATATCAAATCAAGTGTCATCTGCAAATAAGTTGTGTTAGACTTTCTAATTTTGCTATTTTTGCAATGACCAGCTGGTTTCACAGTGAATCTGAATCTTATTGGGCCCTCAGTTATATTATACATATATCTGAGTTATTGCCTGAAGGGGACGTGCAAATGTAATTCTGGTCTTTTTGGTCACAGGTCAGCTAGTGTCGGGCCGATCGGCGTTCTTCCTCGTCATGTTCTCTTGGGTGTCAGTGGCTGGATCAGTGTATCTGGCTGCTATTCTTGCCTTCGTCTTGGGGGATTTCTGTGTGGTGTGTGTCTCCACCTACATCATAAACTTTGCACTTCTCTACACAAACCTAAAGAGAAGGACAGGACTGGAGGGACGCCTGAAGAGAGGGAAGAGTGAATAAAATCAGTACTTGTTTTTGAGTTTGAGAGATATTAAGGATTAAGCTGCCTCTAACATTTGCATGGGGGAAAGAGAGGAACATGCATCAAATAAAACATTTGACAGATTATTGGAAATCCTGGGAATTTGCAAGCTGGTTGTAGTAAGAAGAAAAAAGTGTATAGTAACAATAATCTGGACTTCACATGTTCATGAACACAAATAGAAGAGGAAACTTCAATTTTATTGTTTATCATCACACTTTCAGAATGATGAAATAAGTCATCTTCATGGAGGTGACGATACAGTTACCAGACAGTGTTGTATGATGAAGACGATCATGTGATTTATATCCAGGTCAGACTGTTACGTGTACAAGTAGTCTAATGTGAAACTGAGTTCTGATCAACATTTGATTAAAGATGAATAAAGTTAGATTTTTTCCATCAAATGTTTAGTGTATATATATATTTTTTTTTTTCTTTGCCCTTAATGCTGCTGCCTTCAGGTTTTTAAAGAGATGCAGATCATTTGAAAGATAATAATACAATTTTCAGCTTCTGGTCTGCTTTGTGACCATAAATAAATAAACAGAAATAAATTTTAAATGATAATAAATACTATAAAATAATAATATATATTAGAATAATAATAGAATATATTAGAATAATAATAAAAAATAAAAATGCACTATATAATTAGAGGTAGCCTATAGTCAGATGTGAAAATAGTGCTGATTTCTGAAGATAATGTTCTAGTCGTGCAAGAAGTGTAATGCAATACACTTCACTTTATATTCTTTATTTGTTAACTGCTTAAGGGGTGAATAAATTATTGTACGATCTATAGACTGTAAAAAAAAGTCGATCGCATTGACCTGGCATTCGAATGGCGCCATCTTGTGGTCAGAATATGTCATTCGCTTACAGAATGATTTTTTTCTAGTCAAATATCACATGGATATTATTAATATAGCCGTTTTAAGCTGCATAAAGATGAGTCTTTGATAAATATATATATATATATCATATATATATATATATATATATATATATATATATATATATATATATATATATATATAATGTATATTTATTTCGATCCTGAAGTATCGATACTTCGATACTGACGTGGTATCGAAAAGGATCGATCCTCACATAAAAATATCGATCCAAATGTGTATTTTTTTACCAGTAATTTTTATTAATTTAGCACGCAATTCAGTGCGTAAAATAAGTGGGAAAATAAGCAAATGTTAGTGGGTAATTGTGTAGGATAGAACTTTTTCTCCTAGTCATCTGTATACAAGACGAAACCAATCAATCACAGAGAGCGTTCGATGCTGGTGCTTCACTGAGCTCACAGGCCCAGTGCGTTTGGGAAACGAAGCCTTGCTTAGATGACAGAGAAACAATCGGGAGTTATTTCTCAATAAACAAACCACAAGTGTACATAACGGTTCAAAATGTTGACGTCAGTAAGATTTTTTTAATGAAATTAATATTTTTATTCAACAAGGATCGATGCATTAAATTGATCAAAGGGTTTTACACTGTTAAAAAAAATATATACTTCATATAAATGCTGTTCTTTCAACTTTGTTCATCAAATAATGCATAAAATGTATCATGGTTTCCACAAAAATATGAAACTGTTTTCAACATTGATAATAATATGAAATGTTTCCTGAGCAGCAAATCAGCATATTAAAATGAATTATCATCATGACTGGAGTAATGATGCCGAAAATTCAGCTTTGATCACATGAATAAATTACAGTTTACTATGGCAAAGAAAACAGATAGCCTATGTAGCCTATGTATTTTTGATCAAATAAATGCAGAAGAGAATTAAAAATCTTACAGACCCCAAACTTTTGAACAGTAGGCTAGTGTACAATAGTACATTTACTATAATTAGGGTAGTTTTGTAAAAGTCACTGACTAATTGCAGGCGAGTTGAGAGCACAAATCACAAAATATTTAGTAGTCTTGAAAACTTATTCAGATTTAGCATATTAATGATGCATTCACCTCATAAATCATGACACACTGCTCTAGCACAGGAAAGTGCATACAAGTTCAAGTGCATGCTTTTAAAATGAAAAAGTATTGGTATCGGTATCGATATCGGCGATACTGGCCCTGTATTTACTTGGTATCGGATCGATATCGAAATTTTCAGTATCGCCCACCCCTAGTACTTGAACACACCGAGAGAACTACTGCCGACAGTTAGCTAGAATGCGCGTTCTGCGCCTGCGTGTAAATGAGACAACTGTCTATTTCTGCAGATATATTCATCTATATTCGACATTCAAAAAGGGAAACTGACGCTGCAGGCTGCAGATAACGTTACACAAACCATAAACAAAGCAGTGCGTGCTTACCGTTTTGAATATCAATCCTGTTAAACACTTTCTTTATTCCACTCCACTCATGTTAATATTTAAATATTTGCCAAGGAACACTCATGTAAGATGACGTAACATAACAGCAGCAGTCTATCTATCTGTACTGTTTTGACTTCTTTGCTCGCCGTTTTGCTATTATTCTCGTGCACTGACTCGTTCACTAAGCTGAACAGCCAATCAGAGTTCTCTCTCTCACCGACGGCCCAACGCCGATTCAACATGTCGAATTGGCTGTTACAAAGCCGACGAGCACCAATTTCAGCCGATGGTGCGGAACACACTGAGAAAACTTAGTCGGCCGGCGCACAAAAACTGCCCGACGGCCGACCGTCGGCTTGGTGTGTTCCTGCCTTAAACCTACCAATGCTAGGGGGGCAATAATTTGGCAACGGTACATTAACTGCAATATTAACTGCAATAGGTTATGATTGCCCTTATTTAATTAAAAACTGGGTCAATGACCCAACCAAATGGCCGGAGGTGTCGTTTCCAGACATATTTTGTTATCTGGTTGAATCTCCAGGTAAGACATTGCGGTAGCTGTAGCGGTAACATTAGCCTATAAATCAATCAACTTTCGTATGTTGCATACTATAAATCCATAAAACTGGCGTTCCCAGACCAACCGTCTGTATGTAGCCTATGGGTTAGGAGTAGGCCATAGAAAATAATTGTTATACACCGACAACCAATTTTCTGTAGGCCTACACAACACACACGAGATGCACTAAATCAATCAACAGGTTAGGACATGGTGTTACTGTTTAAATTCTAATACAAACAGTAATTCAATCTACAATATAAATTTGTATTACATCTGTTCATGTTATTATTTAATTTTATGCTATGATGTGCAAGTTTCTTCGTTCTGTCCTCTGGTTCTATCTTAAAAAAATATCAAGTTTAGTTGCTGTCCCAATTTACCTTAACATGTTAGATAAAATGGGACAGTAGCATTCAGCTAAAGTGGGATGTCCTATTAAATATGTCCCATTATTCTAAATGAATTGGTGCAATGTTTTGTTTTGTAAGGTCACCAGGCCTAAAACCGACAGCACGTTTAGCTTCTGTGACTCGTGACTGGATCACAGACAGTTATGACTGTCCTTTTCGTGACTTGCACCTTTTTTGCCTTTCAAATTGTGGTTGTGCTGTGCACAATGCTAAAATTGTGGTTTTTATCATATTTATGAAGTATTCTTTTTAGAGATATGGAATATTTTTATCTTTATCATAGCCATGCTTAGCTTGCTTTTGAGATAAGATTTGCTTTAAAACATTAACTTACAACACTGGCAGTTATTGAACTGAATAGCAGGGCTGTGGAGCATTCAGAGAATGCTTTTAAATTCCAATTCAGTTTCTGAATTTTGTAGTTATTTTGAGTTATTCCGTGCCATGCAAATATAGGCTACATTTACCACCCTTTGCACTGACAGAAAAAGCACACCTAGTCATGATTAATTGGGATGTATTCAATACTACAGTTATAAATCATATCCAGTGATGTTCTCTTATAGTTTATTTAAAACCCAGGAGAAGAAAATTGTACAAAACATCCCTATTTGAAGCACTATATGCAGTCATAATGGCTATTTATGAATATATTTTTATCATTTAAATGTATTAATTTAGCAAATGATTTTGTCCAAAGTGACTCCTTTTGGCATTGAACACAAAAATTCCATTTAAAATCAATATATCAATGTCAAATATAGTTCACAAAAGCTTAAAGGGCCTTTGTGTCATTGTAGCATATGACAAGACTGAAGAAATTGATAATTAAAATGATTTCCACTCATTTCCTTGCATTGCTTAGTGTGTCTTTGTGGCATATGGTCTCATTTGTTAACATTAGTAATATTTTAGCTAACATGAACTAACAATGATCAAAACATTTGTTATGTATTCATCTTTGTTCATGTTAGTTAATAAAATACTGCTGTTCGTTGTTCATGTAAGTTCACGGTGCATTAACTTATGTTAACAAATACAACTTTTGATTTTAATAATGTATTAGTAAACATTGAAATTAACATTAACTAAGATTAATAAATGCTGTAGAAGTATTGTTCATTCTTAGTTCATGTTATCTAAAGTAGTTGACTAATGTAAACTAACGAAACCTTATGAAATGTTACAGACACAGTTGCAAATATATGTAAATTAAATACAAATATCCAGAAAACAGGTAAGGGTCACATTGCAGAAACAGCAGGGGTACAGAGGAAATATAGGATTAATTATCATATATATAGTTCCTGGAAGGAAAAAAAGGGGAGATGAGAAAGAACAAGTGCTGCTTTTTCCACGGATGAAAATAACCTCATTACTGATTACTTTAACTGAAAGTAAAACTAAAACCATAAAAAGCATTTTTGTCGCTTGAACTGAACTAAAATAAAAAACTTAAACTTATTTTATTTCAGCTAGCCAAGGCAGTATTTCTTATTTTTATTTAGTTCAACTTTATTAGTAGTATTAAATGTTGCGATTAACATTGACTAAGATCAATACCTTAGAAGTATGGTTTATTGACAGTTTGTTAACTAATGTGATTAATGTAAAGAAATGAAAACCTTAACTGTAAAGTGTTACTAAAGTTTTAACTTCTAATTGTAATGTTTTGTCTAATCATGCGTTACGTCATTCAAGACCACATACATTATTTTAGCATATCACTACGGCTACATTTGTTCTGTGTAAACTTATTTCTTTTTATTGAATTGAATATTTTCCTCCCCAGTAATTTCCGTCCTGTGCTGTGGACAGGTAAACAGAGACCTTTTGCATAGCAACATTTTTGCATGCTAATATGCATCTTCATGTAATACTATGGAAACATTTGGGGTATATTCAAATTCTCATATTAGTGATGTAATTCTACATAGATTTGTTTAGATGTTATTAGTGGATAGAGGACAGAATATGTTCATACACAAAAACAGCTGTGAACACTACAAGGTAAGGGTTTTTCAGAAATTATTTTACTTCGTTTGGTACAAATGAAATATGTATACTATATAATGATTCATGATTGTATATTTCTATATTTATTTTCTCCTCAGACATTTTTAGACAGTCGACTGAATCTGCTTTCGTTACAATGGAGTATCTGAAGCATCTAATGCTGATATTTCTCATCAGTAAGTGTTTGTTTTTTTGTCAATAATTTTAAAACAAGTCTATTTTAGATCAGTTTGTCGATTTCATGGCATTTTTTGAGTAGAAATTAATGGAAATAATTTAGTATTGCCTACAATGGCAATACAACAACAGGTGTTTAAAAAAGTGTTAGGGGGCAAAATGTATTAATTCAGGGAGTTCAAATGGCAACTAAGCACAAAGAAAATATACATTTTAGGTATTATTACAAAAATTAAATGATCTCAGATGATTTATTCTAACACATGACATTGACAGCCTAAAGTGTCTAAACAGATACACTGCAGAAATGCTTTTTAGAAGTTGTAAATAAACATTGATTATTTCAGTATGTTTTACAAGAACATACTTTAAACTTTCTCATTTAATGCAGTGCTACTTGCCTTACTTTGTAATTGTTTGTGAAAAAAAGAGAAAATTGCTTCTATTTTCTTTTACAGTAGCCTTCTTCTGATTGTATAGGGGTGGGAATCTCTAGGCACCTCACGATTCGATTATGATTCAGAGGGTTGCAATGCGATGCGATGCTAAAAATTATTATCCATGCATCTTTTTTGTGTGTGTGTCTAAATACTTGGTACTTTTAAAGCAAAGCATAATGACCCATAAAGAATTTATGGCGGCGCATCTAATTTATGGGCGGCGCATCTAAGATTATCTTGTCCCGGGCCCAGGCAAGACTGTCAGCTGGCCTGTATGACTGCACTATTAACAGTGATGAAGGCCATCAAACAATTAGAAATAGTGCACAGCATTGAAGTGTTTTGCATATGGTGAGCTTACTCTCAGAAGGTGGAAAACATGTGAACTCTAAATTGTAATTCTAAAAACACACAACACATCATCTCAAATGTTGGTTTGGTTGTTATGAAATGCCTGAGAATGTCTGTAAGTCAAAGTCTGTTATCAAAAAATGCTTTTGTAACAACCTCCCGGAAGTGTCTCAAACACCAGCATCCGAACACAAGATAACATGACAGCGGTTGTTATTGCGTTTCGTCTACAAACTCTGCAAGTCATTTACGGAAAAAGAGCCACAGTGTCTTCCCCAATTGCAGCAACTTTCCTTTTTATTACAGATATTTGGTGTGTGGTGGAGATTTTAAACTCAATATTAAATTAACCATGTTTTTAACATCTAACCATAAAGATATGTATTATACTAACATCTCGTGATAAGTTCTAACACTTCCTTTGGTCCTATGTCTGAGGATGACTAAAATTTCCATGATTCTAACAATAAATCTAAAGTGAGCTTACTTCCTTTTTCTTCTAGGATGTAGCAGACAAACTCTAACCTCCTAACTTTTGACTTAATATAACTTTGGTCAAAGGGACTTTGAATTTGGACTAACCGTTATATTGTGAAATGATTGATTAAAATATTAACCCCTCACAATGTTTTTGATGATACAGGATATTTTGCTGATGTTACTAACAAAAGGTAATGAAAGGGGGATTTGTTTTGACAATCTAACCAAATCATGATGATGGAGAGCGTGATATGTTAGTCATGATGATTCTGTTTTGAGATGTCTGGGTTTGAAAGCATGTGATATTGTATCATGTCATATTATAAAAACCATTGTATTCGTGTTGACTGGTGGGATTCTCAATGGGATTTGTCTGAGATCCACCGGCCTTGCTTCTTCTAGGGAGATTCTCTGAGAACTGCTCGAGAACTGGCCGTGATTAAAGCATTTAAAGGACATTTGCTGGAGCCTGTCTGTTATTTTCTGCTGCGCAGCAGGCTAGTTTAGGGTAAGTTAGAAAACAAGTTACAATTAATACAATGTAAACTCGGCTGTAGTCGACTGTAGACTCGCTGGAGTATAGGTAAAAGGCTGTAGTCGACTGTAGACTCGCTGAAGTTTAGGTAAAAGGCTGTAGTCGACTGTAGACTCGCTGAAGTTTAGGTAAAAGGCTGTAGTCGACTGTAGACTCGCTGGAGTATAGGATTTTAGACGGATGCTGTAGTCGACTGTAGACTCGCTGAAGTTTAGGTAAAAGGCTGTAGTCGACTGTAGACTCGCTGAAGTTTAGGTAAAAGGCTGTAGTCGACTGTAGACTCGCTGGAGTATAGGATTTTAGACGGATGCTGTAGTCGACTGTAGACTCGCTGAAGTTTAGGTAAAAGGCTGTAGTCGACTGTAGACTCGCTGGAGTATAGGATTTTAGACGGATGCTGTAGTCGACTGTAGACTCGCTGAAGTTTAGGTAAAAGGCTGTAGTCGACTGTAGACTCGCTGGAGTTTAGGTAAAAGGCTGTAGTCGACTGTAGACTCGCCGAAGTTAGAGTAGTTAGGTTTAGGGAAGAATCTACCACAGGTGCCAATTTCCCAGGAAGTAACAAGTTTGTTCTCTTGAACACATGGGATGGAAACAGTGCTTTACTAAATGTTTTATGTCATATTCCAAGTTAAATTTGCAACTTTGTGATAATTCTATCTATGCAATGTCCAAGAACCCCTTCACAAGACCATGCCGTACTTTATGTAAAAATGTGCAATTTCTAGTTTTTGGTGAAGAGAATCTTTTGATCTGAAAGTTTCTGTTGTGGTACAATATAATCAATGAACAAAAATAAAATGAATAATATGATGATTTTGATTCCTGGAAGCAAACATCAGGTCATTCCAGTAAATATCAGACTGGATGGGAAAATAATTTTGTGCCCCAGAGAACCCCATAGGCTTTTAAAACAGCACAAAGCTGCAAATAGAAAAAGAATGAAGACACTGGAAGATTAAAAGTCATTTTCAAAACCTTTAGTGAGTATATTTCTCCATCTTTTGAAATATCATAAATAGTATGGATGCCTTGTTTATTCCACTTTGGAAAAGATATTGGTCCATCACCTATAATTATTTTTGTGTTATGGAATAATCTGAGCTCAGAATGAAATCTAGATGGAACATTTGTTGTCCTCCTGCAAGGAGTATGCTCTGTTATGTTCTATTTGGTTTCGTTTTTACTATGTTTGCTCGTTTCACATTTTCTTGTGTTCTCTAGTTAGTTCTGTTGTTTGTTAGTTGGTACCCACACCTGTTCCGTTTTATCTTTGATTCTTGCATGTTATTTAAGCCCTGAGTTTCCTGTGGTTCTTTGTCCGGTATTATGTTAATGTGTTGTTGGGATTCTGATACTCCTGTGTGTTCTCCTTTCTTATTAAAAATTCTTTATGTATCTTTGAATCATGCGTGTTCATCTACACGTGACAGAAAACCGGACCAAAACAGAAGGATTTTTTGCAGATTTGTTTTATTATTCCAGCCTGCACAAGCAGTCTAAGGTACGCCTGCCCATGTATGGTCATCGTGAAGATTTTGCCACGTTTGTTGAGTGGGTGCTGGTGAATAATAGATAGTATTTAATTATCTGCCCCACGGAGGACACCAGCTCCACTCCATACCCAGAGTCGAACCAGCCATTACCCTGCTACACGGACATGACGCCAGAGCCCACCACAGACGGAGAGCTCAAGTCTGCCACGATGCATGAGCCAGCACCAGAGAGAAGGACTGAGCCAACCATTGCCCCAGAACCCGAGCCACACTGTGAGTCTGACCAGATGCGTGAGCCGGGAATACTGTGTGGATGAATGGATGTAGAATGGATGTAGACCCCTTCCACACTTCCAGTGCTGAGGGTGAGCTGCTGCTAAACTCTAGTGGTTATTTTGAAATTTTGGAAGAGGATATTTCCCAGTGTCACCTGTCACCGCTAGTCCCGTCCAGCACAAAGTCTACGTTCACACTGTCAGTCAAAATCTGATTATTTGTGTATCCGATTGGAATCTGATCTAAAATTATGAATGTCCACACTGTGTATCGGAACTGTTCAGATCTGATTTGTGTGTCCATGCAGCTCTTTCGTTATCCGGAATATCTGCATTGGTTTCCATGGGAATGATGTTGTGTTGGTAGGAATACGCCAAATACAACAACAACCGCAACATGGAGGGGTTTGCAATTGAGATGTGGTCTTATTTAAATTTAACAACATGGGAATGTGTAGCCATGTAGTCCATAGCTGGACTATGCGTCTTCTAAGGCAGTGGCAGAACCGGAAGCTGGTATGCACAGCTTTTTTTCTGCGCTGTTCAAAACATGTCTCCGTTATATTGTCATTCTCTGCCTGTCTGACACTTTGCAACAACACAGCATTGATTCGACAGCAACTTTCAGCATGTTTCCAATAACAACTTCTGACGTTTACATTTTATTTGGCGTGAGAAAGTCACATAAACCATGCAAAATCTGATTTGAGCAGTCAGTCTGAAATGGATTTCCAGAAATGTGATTTGAATAGGATTTCAAACCACATAAGGATGTAGCTTGAGACGGATTTGTAAAAATCACATTTCATGTGAATTTTTTCTGTTCACATTTGCTAATTCTGATCAGATTTCAATCGGATATGCACAAAAATTCGATTTTGCTCTTTCTCTGATACCTCTTCACTGTGTGGATTTACTGTGGTTCTTCCGGTCTCCAGCTTCGCCCAGTAAAGTGGATCCCCTGGCTCCGCCTCCAGCCGCTGATCCCGTCACTCCACCTTGGCCCGTCGACCTATCAATTCCCCCTTGGCTCCTCCCTCCCTCTACTCCACCAGATACCATCGTCCTTATGGCTCCACCAGGCTCCCTCGTCGCTCTGCATGCGCCACGTACTTCCGAACAATCCTCTGGTCTCTGTCTTTCCACCCCTTTAGCTCCGTCTTGCTCCGCCTTCCCACCGGCTCCACCTCTTACCTTTGGCACCCTGGCTTCACCTTGGAAGCTCGTCACTGCGGCTCAGCCTAGGCCTCCAGGGCCATCTGTGTCGCTCGATCCCATCTGCTCTCCGTCTGTGCCCAGGGCTCCACTTCCATCGCTCCATCTCGGTCCATCGCCCCCCTGGTGTCGACAGCCAAGGCTCCACCATGGCTCCTTCCTCCTTCGACTCCGCTGTGGGCCCTCGTCCTGGCTGCGCTCTTGGTCCCCACTAGGCTACTCCTGCTCCTGGCTCCTCCCTGTATCTTCCCACCATCCTCGCCACCCTGGTTTCTCCCACTGTCACCTGCGCTTGTCTCCTGCCATTCACCTGTTCCGGTCCTCCTCCAGAGAGCTTCAACACCCTCCTCAGTTGGAGTATGCTCTGTTATGTTCTATTTTGTTTTCGTTTTACCCAGGGCAAAACATTCATTTCAATTAATACAACCCTCTCCTGAAAATAATTAGGGGAAGCAGTCCAACGCTCTAAATCAGTTGTAACCTTTTTAAAAGTACAATTAAATAATTCTGTATTATTAATTTTACTGAAGGAAATATATATGTAAATAAATACAGAGATTTTTTGGGGTAAGACAATACGGTTTAAGCTGCTGTTGGTAAAAGGCATGATTTGTTCCAATTTAATTTGTAGCCACTAACCACAGATCTCACCAAAACTGTAAAAAATGTGTAAATTCACTGGCAAACCAACGGCCACATTACCCAAATATAACAGCACATAATCAGCAATTCATCATAAAGAGATATACAATGATCAGAATAAAAAATTGTAATTGGACTATAATTAGGAGCCTCACAGCTTGACAAAGTGGCCCCAAAAATGTTTTGTGTTGGTGTTTTCAATCTTTTAGATGCCACGAACCCCCAACTTTGATCATCCTGGTGCGAGGGCCCCCATCCTAAAATTTAGAATGCGGCTATATATTTTCATATATGAAATTTTAATTTCACAGAGAAAATTTATGTTATAAATATGCATAAACTATTATTTGGAAAATGTTCCGTTTTTATTATGTTGCAGTACATTAAATTTATTCTACTATTTATTTTAAGTTTTTAGTTAGATAATAATAATAATTTGTTACATTTAAATAGCTCTTTTCTGGGTACTCAATGTAGATGTATGATTTTATTTAATTTAATCAATGTTTAATTTATATCATTCAATTAATTTATTTATTTGGTTTAATCCCAATATTTATTTTAATTTTATTTTAAAACCCGTCTACACCAGGCGCGAGTGGCACAACGCAACAAAAGCAAATAGAACACATTATAATAATAAGTGATGCTGTCTTGGATGTAGTCAAATTTCCGACAGTAAACTGAACTTAACTGAACTAAACTACACTAAACTACCCCGTTCTATTTCTGATGTACTTCAAGCAATCGCTTTACTTCTGACACAAAGAACAAATGGATTTGCAATGGTCGCTTTATGCATCAACTGTCGCTTTCGGTGTAAACACGTGATGCATAAAATTTTCCAACACACTTTGATTTAGTCTAGAAACCCAGAAAAATATTTTTTGCTGAACTCATCCACGAGTTAATCATTTATTTTTAACTCTTTCCCCGCCATTGATGGAATTTTCCGGATCTCCATGTTTTCACTGTGATATGGTAGGGGACGCTATTACACATCTTCTAAAAGAGTACAGTATCTCCAAATCAAAACACAAGCAAAAAAGAAACAAGCGATAAAAGCACTGCTTAAGCACATTGTAGTCTTTGACAAAAAAACACAATTTTCTCAGCTTTTTGTTCAAAATGTTGCTTTTTTTTATGAATCAAACCCACATTTAAAGCTGCAGTCAGTAGTTTTTCCTCTTTGTCGCCATCTCTGTTCGAAATCTGCAATTGCAGTTATTCGCGGAATCAACTTTACGTGGGTTGTGCCTCGGCGCGGCACAGTACGGATGAATCCAATGTTTTGAGGAGAATGTGCGGCTGTCAGTCACTGCGCCAGTGTGGATACTGGCACTCGGAATCACAGATTCTACTTTTTGGAAGTATGACCAACATAAGAATTTTCACTGGAAAATGTCATCTGAACAATTAAGTAACATCCACTTTTGTGGGGGAAAAAAGCATTGCAATAAATCGTGCTGATTAAATCTAACGATCACTTATGTCTTACCTGTCCAGGAGAATCATGCGTCCGTTTTTAACCCCTTCAAAACACGGAGTTCACGCTACCTTTCAAAAGCCCTTCCGATATTTATCCTTGTTTTCACATGCCCGGTTGCAGTCTCTTTTTTTTCTGTAGCCACTCCGAAGTCCGAAGACTTTTGCATTTTACAACGGGTGAATCTCCAGTTGTCACTGGTGATTGTCGTTTGAACCTTTCTGGATCCGCCATCAAATTGATTAGTTTAATTATATCAAGTGTCTGTGAGAAAAGGCTATAAATCTCCACCTCCAACATCCTGACACGCAATATAGCCTCCTAGCCGGGACACCTTCTTTATGTGTACAGATGTGACGTAATGACGCAAAGACATGCTCGAATTTCCCACGAAAATCCACCAGTACCACTGGAATTAATACATTATTACAAGCTTACCGTTTAGAATCGAGCTAAGGCAAGCAGATAGTTTTGAACACTGGCTGGTTATGTACTTGCTCAATTTATTTTGGATCATTTTTAACGCAAAAAAAAGTTATGGACTGCAGCTTTAAGTTTTGAAAAAAAATTGTTTGGGGCCCATGAAAGTTTTGTGAAAATGATAAAAAAAAATGCTGTCAACTTAAAAAAAAACAAAAAAAAAAAAACACTTTTATTTGAAACACTGACGAGAAAACTGTTAAATTAGAGGTCTATGTTTTTAAGTGGACGAATCTTTTGGTGGAGCAAACACAAGCTACAGCTGGATTCAAGTAATTTTCGGCTTATTCATGCCAAATCAATTGGAGTATCCTTACAAAATACTTATATTTATACACTGTTTAAAAATATTGAAATGTGCACAAATTCTGCAACAACTAGATTGTGAACCACAAAGTCATGTGATTCATCTTGAACATACAGTGTTTGACTGTTTAACTACCTCTCATTTTAGATTTGGTGAATTATTTGCAGTTCTTACTGTTCCCTTCAGCACAGGGTTGTGGGGTTTCCTCACTGAACACTAGTATTGTGGGAGGTGAGGATGCACCTGCTGGGAACTGGCCTTGGCAGGTCAGTCTACACATTTATGACTATTACATCTGTGAAGGGTCCCTCATCAGCCACGAATGGGTGCTCACTGCCGCTCACTGCGTTTACTTCTCGTAAGAACAAAAAATAGATGTATATAAATTAAATAATTTGATTAATAAGATTTAATGTGAATTTGCAGTTGTTATTCTCAGAGCTAACACACTGAGAGTCTTTTCTTCCACATTCAGACCCTCAGCCAGTTACTGGACTGTTTATCTGGGCAGACAAAGCCAAAACATTTCAGTCTCTAACCCAAACGAGGTGAGTCGAGGAGTCCAATCCATCATTACACATCCAGACTATGACCCTTCACAGTCGACCAATGACATCGCCTTGCTGAGATTGAGTGAGCCAGTGAACTTTACCAGCTACATCAGCCCAATCTGCCTGGCTGCTAATGACAGTGTCTTCTACACTGGCACGACCTGCTGGTCCACTGGATGGAGACAAAACAGCTTTGAAGGTAACGATCATTAATTTGCACTCATTGATCTACATTTAATCTGGATTTATGTAACCAGATGAAAAAATAAAGTACTTGTCATTGTACCACATTACATTGTCAACCTTACTAGTTGTACTGATAAATTGGGACACTTTATTTTCCTTATACTTCTAATTAGGACCCAAATAAAGTAACCTGACATTACACCGTAATGGAAAGCTTAGGATGTCTCCTAGTTAAAAGCAGAAGATTAAAAAGTACTGTACTAATACCAAAGTCCAGCTTTTCTTCAGGCAATACGGACAAAATAGGATACAACATAGGTTTACATAAAGATTACGGCATCAACTTAAAATCTATTATGATTAAAATATCCATTAAATTTAAACATTTTTCTTAACTATGTTATTGCTCCCTTCGTCCTCTTCTCACCCCATTGATTTAAAAATGTCTTGCTCCTTACCTTAATCATCTTATTGATTCTAAATACAATATTGTAAATTATCTAGAATTAATTTCTATATTTTTTTATACAATTCACATCATACAAAAATTGTATGTAACATTTATGAATGCATTATTTAATTTTTATTACCTTAATAAGATTTATCTCAGATTTATTGAGCACTTTCCCTACCATTGCTTTTTCCACCGAGGCCATGTTCCTCGATGTGACCTCATCAGCTTAGAAACATAAAAGCTCAGAATTTTCAGTTATATTTAAACTCAGCACATGAATGTGGCTAATTTCATAGACTGAACGAATTACAATTATCAAAATGCATTTACACATTTCCTACATGTCATACGCAAAAGACAAAAGTCGCATTTCTTTAACAGAAATGTAAAGATTGCACTTAATTTAATGCACAAAACTGACTTCAGGAAATAAATTCAGTTAATTCCATTTTATGCATAAGAAAAACGCCTTTCGTTCATGGACTGCATATGTCCATCAAAAGTTTTAAAAAATTGTGAGCATTTGACATTTTTCATGGAGTTTCGGGTATCCATTAAATGAGAAATTCACTCAGCCTTTATCTTTTAATGGTAAGAGATTAAGTGTAACATGTATTTTATAATTATCTTTTAATCTGTACCCAGAGTGAATCATTAAGTGTTCATATTTTCATCAGAATGTCTTAAAAGCTTGTTTTCTTGATATGACAATTAGAGCCCAATTCTGGAACTCTGCAGGAAGTGAAGATGAAAGTGGTGGGGAATAAGGAGTGTGACTGCAGGTTTCAAGACATTCCATTTTGGGACATAACAATCACTCCAACAATGATCTGCGCTGGAGGAGAGACAGGCAAAGGAGCATGTTATGTAAGTTACAACAGTTCCCACAACATTTCACTTTCGTTTTCTTTAACATGCACAGCTATGAAGCAGTTTCAGCATGGTCATATTGTACCTTAATATCACTTTGTATTTGTATTATCTTCATTTAAGTTAAGCTTTCTTCAGACAACATCGGTTCCATATTAAAATGAACATTTTAATAGGATGAATTAAATTATCTCTCTTTCATTTTTTTAGGGAGATTCTGGTGGTCCATTACAGTGTAAGCAGGATTCTGTATGGATCTTAGCTGGTGTCACTAATTGGGGGATTTCTTGCTTCACTGGATTTGGTCCTGACAGTTATGCTAGAGTATCCGAATTCCATAACTGGATGTTGGAAAATGTTAATGGATCAGACGTTGGATTCGTGACTTTTAAATCTGATGGTGAAGATAAGGACACCAGCTTCCTGTGCTATGGAGAAGAGACAGGTAGAGTAAAAAACATGGTTCTGGACATAAGTAAATGTAATTGCTAGCAAGAAATAGAACACTACTTTTACTGTATTCATTAAACTTGGGTAGGGTTTATTTCCCCCCCCCCCCCCCAAAGCACTTCTCCTTTGCCGAGATAATCCATCCACCTCACAGGTGTGGCATATCAAGATGCTGATTAGACAGCATGATTATTGCACAGGTGTGCCTTAGGCTGGCCACAATAAAAGGCCACTTTAAAATGTGAAGTTTCATCACACAGCACAATGCCACAGATGTCGCAAGTTTTGAGAGATGCTGTTGGCATGCTGAATGCAGAAATGTCCACCAGAGCTGTTGCCGTGAATTGAATGTTCATTTCTCTACCATAAGCCGTCTCCAAAGGCGTTTCAGAGAATTCGGCAGTACATCCAAACGGCCTCACAACCGCAGACCACGTGTAACCACACCAGCCCAGGACCTCCACATCCAGCATCTTCACCTCCAAGATCGTCTGAGACCAGCCACCCGGACAGCTGCTGCAACAATCGGTTTGCATAACCAAAGAATTTCTGCACAAACTTTCAGAAACCGTCTCAGGGAAGCTCATCTGCATGCTCGTCGTCCTCATCGGGGTCTCGACCTGACTGCAGTTCGCCATCGTAACCGACTTGAGTAGGCAAATGCTCACATTTGAAGGCTTCTGGCACTTTGGAGAGGTGTTCTCTTCACGGATGAATCTCAGTTTTCACTGTAGAGGGCAGACACCGTGTATGGCGTCGGGTGGGTGAGCGGTTTGCTGATGTCAAAGTTGTGGATCGAGTGGCCCATAACGGCGGTGGGATTATGGTATGGGCAGGCGTATGTTATGGACAATGAACACAGGTGCATTTTATTGATGGCATTTTGAATGCACAGAGATACCTTGATGAGATCCTGAGGCCCATTGTTGTGCCATTCATCCACGACAATCACCTCATGTTGCAGCATGATAATGCACGGCCCTGTGTTGCAAAGATCTGTTCACAATTCCTGGAAGCTGAAAACATCCCAGCATACTATATATACAGCATACTCACCGGACATGTCACCCATTGAGCATGTTTGGGATGCTCTGGATTGGCGTATATCGGCAGTTCCAGGTCCTGCTAGTATCCAGCAACTTCACACAGCCATTGAAGAGGAGTGGACCAACATTCCACAGGCCAGAATCTGATCAACTCTATGCGAAGGAGATGTGTTGCACTGCATGAGACAAATGGTGGTCACTCCAGATACTGACTGGTTTTCGGACCCCCCACAATACAGTAAAACTGCACATTTTAGAGTGGCCTTTTATTGTGGCCAGCCTAAGGCACACCTGTGCAATAATCATGCTGTCTAATCAGCATCTTGATATGCCACACCTGTGAGGAGGATGGATTATCTCAGCAAAGGAGAAGTGCTCACTAACACAGATTTATACTGTGAACAATATTTGAGAGAAATAGGCCTTTTACATTCATAGAAAAAGTCTTACATCTTTGAGTTCAGCTCATGAAAAATGGGGGCAAAAACAAAAGTGTTGCGTTTTTAATTTTGTTCAGTGTGTGTGTGTGTGTGTGTGTATATATATATATATAAATAAACTTAAAAAATCGGACATCATAAACAGGTGCACTTAAAAATATCTTAGTTATTTACTTCTTAGTATCTAATTTTATCAGCCAAGTATTTTTTTGCAAGCATATTGTTTCCTGGCAGACTGATTAGACCTGTGCACCCCAACCTCTGAAAAATGTGTAGTAGCCAGTAAACCGACCGGAAGTGCCAATTCCAGCCAGTTCTTTCCATGTAACAAAATGTGACATTACATTCCCTACATCATAATCATGGAATTCTGTTCTGTTTTTTCCTCAATATTTTATAGTTTCAGGCCTGTTCTTCCCATTTGGAAATCAAGACATAGAGAATCCCTCTGAAGATGATGGAAGCTCTCCAATAGTATTTTTAGAAAAACGCTTTGTATATTTTGGACGTGTGTATCAACAGACTTATGTAAGAATACTGTCTTCATAAATTCTGTGTATGCATGAGTGTATGTATGAGTGAAGTAATCAGACTTCAATCCATACCCCATAATGACAAAAAATTTGTGATAATTCATTACATTTATTAAAATGAACAAACTGAAAAATCACACTGACATAAGTATTAAGACCCTTAACACACAGTACTTGTTTGAAGCACCTCTGTAGTTACAGCCTCAATTCTTTTTTGGTAGGGATGCAACAAGCTTTGCACACCTCAATTTGGGTATTTTCTGCTATTCTTTTCTGAAGTTTGATGTGTGGAAAAAAATAATTTAAAACAGTTAAGAAATGTAATCAATGTGATTTGTGTAAAAGATGAATAAAATGGAATATTATTGTTATTATGATTATTGATATTGATATAATTAAATGTATACATCAATTCAACAGATTATTTCAAAATTATGATTTGTGATTTTTGGATATAGTAAAAATTGTCAAGACCTTTGAGGAATAATTAAAGAGTTAGTTCACCCAAAAATGAAAATTCTGTCATTAATTACTCACCCTCAAGTCGTTCTAAACCCGTAAGACTTTCGTTCATCTTCGGAACACAAATTAAGATATTTTTGATGAAATCTGTGAGCTTTCTGTCCCTCCATTGACAGCTACACAACTGACACTTTGAAACTTCAAAAAATCCATAAAGAGATCGCAAAACTAATCCATAATAAATTGAGTGGTTTAGTCCAAAATTTTCTGAAGAGACACGACAGCTTTATATTATGAACAGAATGAATTTATTCTTTAATGATCTTCATTTGTGTTCGAAGATGATCGAAAGTCTTATGGGTTTGAAATGGCATGAGGGTGAGTAATTAATGACATAATTTTCATTTTTGGAAAACTATCACTTTAAGCTCAGTCGTTCAATCCTTCCCAGTCTTACATGGCCTTTTTTGTATTTTTTTTTAATGTTATATAATTTGTAATAATTTTAATCTCTTATAATATTGTTATATCTTTACTTCAGGTTAATAACAACGGGCATTTGACATTCGATGGGCCTCTTTCAGATTATTTACTGTCGCAAGTCAACAGAGACATCATTGCTCCACTGTGGACAAACATGGACAACACTGTCACTGGAAACATCTCCTATCGTCAGGTCACCAGAGGCGGACTCTTACTAGCAGCCTCAAACAACATCAACCAGTATTTTCCCAATCTGATCTTCACTGCCTCATGGCTGTTCATTGCTACTTGGGATAAAGTACCATACTATAACAACTCACGATCGGTAAGCCAGTCTATATGTTAATGGAAAAAATATATATATTTTTTTTTTGTGTGTTCTAAGCATTTAAGCAAGTATTTGATGGGATATATTGACATGTTTAATTACAATATCTTTTGGTGTCTATAAATACAAACAGGTGACATCTGTCTTTTTAAAGTTGATTGATTTGAAAGATAAAGTTTAGTTTTCTTTCTTTTTATTTCTCTAAGAATGGAGGTAAACCTATGTTAAGCCAACATGTATCCTCCGGATGAGACGTTAAACTGAGGTCCTGACTCTCTGTGGTAAAAAAAAAATCAATAAAGAGTAGGGGTTTAACGCCGGCATCCTGGCCAAATTTGTCCCTTGGCCTCTGTCCATCATGGCCTCCTAATCATCCCCATATACTGATTGGCTTCAATACTGTCTCCTCTCCACCAGTAAGCTTGTGTGTGTGTGTGTGTGTGTGTGTGTGTGTGTGTGTGTGTGTGTGTGTGTGTGTGTGTGTGTGTGTGTGTGTGTGTGTGTGTGTGTGTGTGTGTTGGGCGTTCTGGCGCAATATGGCTGCAGTCGCATCATCCCGGTGGAGCTGCACATTGATGGTGGTTGAGGAGATTCCCCCCTTCTATGTAAAGCGCTTTGAGGTCCCAGAAAAAGCGCTATATAAATGTAACGAATTATTATTATTATATCTCCAAAATCAAATAATCTTTAACTATAGTTGTAAAACTAACAGAGTAAAGATGTGGTCACATTTTTAACCATTGCTCTGTTAAATTTCA
This sequence comes from Gila orcuttii, assembly GCA_026230005.1. NCBI lineage: Eukaryota > Metazoa > Chordata > Actinopteri > Cypriniformes > Leuciscidae > Gila > Gila orcuttii. The sequence goes on along the minus strand of JAPDVR010000017.1, from coordinate 5,484,629 downwards.
CTGGCAAATTCCAGTCAATCCAACAGGAATCCCCGCTATCTAGAGTTATTTTGCTCAAATTCAAGTTGGTCACGCAAATTCGATGTGATATCGGTTTGAAAGTCACTTCTGTGTGAACAGTGCTTTATACATTTGCTACGCTACTGACAATAGACAATGAAAATGTTTTTGCTCGCAAATTTCACTGAAATTACGCTACCCATAATTTGGGTGAAAGAAAGAGGAAAACTGATGATTATTAAAGCACATAAATGGAGGATACATTGCTTTTATTTAAGTTACTGCAGAATTAATCAAGCTTAAAGATGGAATTACTGTCTATGAGCTCAGCTATTAGGATAATTTTCTATTTCTGTTGCAGAGTTCATCTTTTCAAGTTGTTTTGGTCTCTAGTGGCTCTCTGTCTTTTGTCATGATGAACTACGGAAATATCTCCTCTACGGATCAATGGTTTCAGGTTAAAAAGAATTAGAACCATATCTCTGAACTCTGGTACTAAGATAATATTAGAGATCTTTGCACGTCAAAGCTTTTTTGATGATGATAGATTTTTCTACTCAGGCTGGTTTAAATTATTCCTCAATCCCTGTGGCTGATGTAAATAAGCTGTCCAACTCCAGCAATGTCGATGTCCTGGGACGCTGGGCATTCCGTGTTGATGGTGGACCTGAAGAGGGTAATCCTTTGACTACGTGCAATTACTTTTTTGAAACCATGATCTCATCAGATCAGACCAATTACAACTTAAAAAAAGAAGTAGAAAATGTTTGTGACCAGTGTAATAATTATAAATATAAAGCTGCTGTAAGCTGTTGGGAAACCATGCATAAAATATCCCTAATACATTTTGTACAATTTCAATTTAGGGATTTGTGCAGTTGGACTTTGTTAAAACACTCAACCATTATAACCACTAATAATTTATAATTTAATATTAAGATGTTCCTTTTTCAATTGCAGGAATCTTTTACCCATATGGAGATGAGGATACAAAGAACCCTGCTGAAGATTTTGGAAGTTCTCCACTGATCACCCTAGAGCAGCCATTTGTCTACTTTGGGCTTGTTTATAATCAACTATACGTAAGCAGGATTGTCACATTCATGACATTTGACACTATCTTAGTTTTATTGAAACTACACGAGTAGCTTTATATTCCACATTAAAGGGATAGTTCACTTTGAAATTAATTTTTGGTATGTTTTAGCTTACTTCAAGGGCATCCAAGATGTAGGTGTCTTTGTTTCCGCAGTAGTTTCAATTTTGATATTTTTAGGTCAAACCGTTCTTGTCTGTCAGTCATATAATGCAGGTCTATGGTCACCACCTCAAAGAGCATGCACAGAGAAGTCCAAATTAAACATGATTTATTGACTCGTAAATGTAAGTACACATTGATGGCCTAAGACACGAAACGAGCGGTTTGTTTGAGAAAACGAATAGTATTTATATCATTTTTACCTCTAGTAACCACACCCACATCCAAGTGATCTGAGGGCGCGGGCTCTTCGGTCTGCGCAAGCGCCGGAAAGCGCCGGAAGTGATCTCTCGCGCGTGTATGTCACTCATTGTTTACACAGAGATGTCCTGACTGGGACCCGCAAACATGAACATATCACTCCGATTTTATTGTCTCTTAATTGGCTGCCGGTGCGTTACAGAGTTGACATGAAAATACTGATGTTTGTTTTTAAATCTTTAAACGGTCTAGCACCTTCATACTTGACCGAACTTGTAAATGTTAATGTACCTGGGAGGTGTCTAAGGTCCATGAGTAACTATAATCTGTCCCAACCACGCTCACGCTTAAAGTCTAGAGGGGACCGTGCTTTTGCTGTTGTCGGTCCTAGGTTGTGGAATAGCCTCCCTGTCTCCTTGAGATCGCTATCTTTATATGAGTTTAAACTCAAACTAAAGCTGTATCTTTTGGAGCGTAAGGATGTTACTTGAAAGTCCAGATGACTGACCTTTCACTTGTCTCATAACAGGTGAATAACAAAGGGTACTTGACTTTTGAAGAACCGTTTTACCAGTGGTATCCCTATGATTTTCCTGCATACTCGACTAGAGACATCATCGCTCCACTGTGGACAGACATTGACATTACACGCAAAGGAACCATCTCTTACCGACAAGTAACAGATGGTCATCTCTTGAATCGGGCCTCTAGAGATATAAACCAGTATTACCCCAACTTGAACTTCTCTGCCTCATGGGTTTTCATTGCAACTTGGGATAAAGTACCATACTTTGGATACAGGCGGACAGTAAGTCTCTTTTTGGTTAAATTGAAATAGCAGCAGTTTCTTGCACATAAATTTGTGATAAGGAAACAGAATCCCATGTTCTCTGTATTTATGTAGTAACTCCCTTTATCTTCCAGGAGTCGACCTTTCAAGTGGTTTTGGTGTCTGGCAAAAACATGTCATTCACACTCATGCATTATGGTCATATTGCCCCGGCCGTAGATCATGTTATGGTAAAGTAATTTGAGAAAGACACTGAAATCAAAATAAATTATAACTATGATAAATGTAACTGAACTTTTTTTCCTGTTATTGACAGTCTGGATATGACACAAGTGATTCAACTGATTTCTTTTCAATTCCCATTTCTGACACCACAAACCTGTCATACACAACCAATGTTAATGTCATGGGTCGATGGATTTTTCGAACAGACACTGCATCAGAACACAATGGTACAGTAATTTGATAATAAAAAATGCATGGCATGTATTGCATATCATGTTTAATTTTCATTTACATTTATGCATTTAGCAGATGCTTTTATCCAAAGCGATTTACAAAAGGGGAACATTGAATTTATCAAAGAGCCAACGATCATTGTAGTACACAGGTTTATTAGACAACTAGATTAGGAAACCAGCTAGAGAAGAAATGCAGAGAAGATTTTTATAAACTGCAATCCTTACATTGGCTTACTGTCAAATTCAGGATTGATTTTAAAGTTCTCCTGTTTGTCTACAAGACCCTATCAGGCCTTGCCCCCCAGTACATCAGTGATCTTATTATTCCCTACTCTCCTTCTAGAGTTCTCAGGTCTTCAGATCAACAGCTTTTAAAGGTCCCTTGTTGTAATTTTAAATCGAAAGGAGATTGTGCTTTTTCCGTGGTACAATGTAGGTCCCAAACTCGGGAATATTCTCCCATTCCACGTGAGGGCAGCTCCATCAATTGCCACTTTTAAGTCCTATTTAAAAACGTTTTTATTTTCTTTAGCTTTTGAATAAGTCATGTTTGATTTGTTGTATGGTTTTAATGTTGTCATTTTTTGTAAAGCACTTTGGGGCAACGTCTGTTATTTGAAAAATGTGCTATGTAAATAAAGTTGCTTGCTAATGTTGTAGAGCGCAAACCTGCATGACTGGGCCGATGATGAGATGTGGTTGGAAAAGCTCAGCTGGTCATCAAACACTACCCCCAGGTCCCTTGCTGTCCTGGCTGGTGTTAGTGTTGTGCACTCCAGTTGCACAATGATGTTGTGGTCAACTGATGTGTTTGCAGGGATTACCATGAGTCTTTGCAAGCTGAGCTGCAGATGACACTCCTTCATCCAAGCAGAGATTTCTGAATGGCAGGCAGAAATACGAGCTGAGACATTGTGGTCATTAATTTTAAATGACAGATATAGCTGTGTATCATCTGCAATGGTAGGAGAAGCCATGCGCGTTTATGATTGTGCCCAGTGAGGTTGTGTAAATGGAGAAAAGAAGAGGAGAGAGTCTTGAACCTTCAGGCACCCCAGTGATTAGCTGATGTGACTCAGACACCCCTCCTCTCCATGAAACATTGAAAGATCTGCCAGTAAGGTATAACTGAAGCCATCGAAATACAGTACCTGTGATGCCCAAGTCCGAGAGGGTGGCCAGAATGATCTGATGGTTAACGGTGTCAAATGCCACAGAAAGGTCCAGCAGAATAAGAATAATTGACTTGGAGTTTGAGCTTGCCAGCTGATTAGTTTCAGCATCAGTCAGTCTCTATGAATTGTCCGCTTTTTAAGTAGGTTGTTCTGTTAAAAAAAAGCAGAGCTGATTGAACTCGTTCAAGTGTTTTAGACAGAAAAGGCAGAAGAGAAACTGGTCTGTTATTTTCAAGTGCTGTGGGGTTAAGTGTTGGCTTTGAGGAGTTGGGTTACCTGAGCCTGCTTGAACACGGTGGGAAATTTTCCAATAGTGAGGGATGTGTTGATGATGTGTGTGTGAGAGCAGGTAGCAATGTTTGTGAGATCTCCTGTAGTAGGTGGGAGGAGATTGGGTCTAAGGGACAGATTGTAGGACGGCTGGCTCAGAGAACTTTGAAGACCTCGTTTTCCATAAAGGGAGAGAAGGAAGAGAATAGTGGAATGTGTGTGGGTGGCGGTTGTCTGTGGGTGAGTGGTGTAGAGCAGTGGTTCTCAAACCTGTCTAGAGTTCAAATGAGAGATGATGCTGTTCGCCTGGCACTCACACAACGCCTATTGTTTGCTTTTTACACATCTCAACCGGCTTGATTATAAGACTTTTTTGTGTTTAAAGCCCTGGATTTGAACAGATTATTTGGGGTGGGGGTGGGGGGGGGTCATCTGTTGTATATACCAAATGTATTTCTTTTTGCAGGTGTTCATATTATTTTTTGTCAACTTTGTACATGATTTTGTTTACTTGTCTGAAATGATAAACCTTTGAATTAGCACATCAACTGTGATGATCTTATTATTATTTTATGGAATTATTAATTTATATATATATAATTTGTTTGTTTTTTTCCCGTCTCTCATCTAACACACCTGATTCAACTTATCAGCTCATTAGTACTGACTCCAAGACTTGAATTAGGTGTGTCTGATGAGGGAGACATACAAAATGTGCAGTGGGGAGGGGTCCCTAGGACAGGTTTGAGAACCACTGGTGTAGAGAACTTCTTGCTGATGGTTGCCACCTCATCAGTAAAGTAGGTGGCGAAGTCATCAGCAGAGAAGAGAGGAGAATGTTCTGAATAGTCTCTGGGTGTCTTGAGGGGTTACTGATTTTGTTTTGGTAGTAGGATATCTTGGCAGCAGAAACACTAGATGAGAAAGAGGACAGGAGACAATGGTACATACTCAGGTCAGCAGAGTGTTTGGTCTTGCTGCATTTCCTCTCAGCATTCCTGAGCTTGGTTTGATGGTCATGGAGACCATCTGTGACTATCTGCATCTGAATCCAGGGGCTGGAGGGGGTTGCACGTGCTGGCCAGGAGGTGGGAGGACAAATATTATCAAAGCAGGATGTTAATGTGGAGCATAGATTGTCCGTTGCTTCAGTGGCATCAAGAGAAGAGAAGTGGTAAGTGGGGGGAGGGATGCTGAGACCACAAAGGAAAAGCATGTAGGGGAGGGAGAGCAGAGGTTACGATGAAAGGAAACCAGAGGATAGTTGTTTATTGCGTTGTTTATATGTGTTCAAAACATGTAGAACAATTTATTGAACAATTAATATGTTGTGAACTGCTGGGAGTGGCAAATAAAATAAAATGCTGAAAAATAAATGTGTGTGCTTTCAGGACTGTTCTATCCATTCAGGAATGCACACAAACTTCAACAGTATTATGGATTTGGATTTTATGGATTTCCTGTCAATCTCTATTTGCAGACACCGTTTTCTTACCTCGGGCTCACATACAGCTATATATATGTGAGGACACTCATTTATGCATTTTGAATTTAATAAAAAAAAATGTAAGCAATTTATCACTAGCCATTAAAAGTATTTGTCTGTTACTTCAAACCCATTTAGGTTTACAAAAATGGATTTATTACTTTCAAACGGCGATTGTTCCGTTCAAGTCTTCGAACTTTTCCTGCTTACCCAAACACAGACTTTGTTGCTCCACTATGGACAGATATTGACAACAGTGACAATTACTTCCAAGAATTCAGTGGTGTCCGAGTACTACAGCGAGCCACAAATGATATACGTCAACATTTTCCTCAAAACAATTTCACTGCAGACTCGGTTTTTGTTTGTACTTGGGATAATGTGAGATATTATAACACTTCAGCACAGGTAAGATTTGTTTCATTTCATTTCATTTGTGACTTGTGACTGTGATCATTTGATTTTGTGTGTTTTTTTTTTCAGAATTCCTCTTTTCAAGTACTGCTGATCTCAGGTTCTGGTTTGTCATTTATTGTATTTAATTATGGCAATATTCCACAAACTAAGCATATTGCAGTGGTGAGAAAACTTTTCAAAGTCCTGTATTTTTTTAATTTTAAAATTTAATAAAGTTCGCAATATTCTGGACAGTGTTTGTAGAGATACAATAAAACAGTTTTACAGTAATGTGACATTTGTTTCTTGGTAGAATTAGTTATACAGCTCCTCTTATCCACAGATCTGTAACAAACATATTTGTAATCATTATTTAGGCTGGATATGACACGATTGATTCAACCAGTTATTATACAATTCCTGTGTCTAACATCGCTAACCTGACCCACTCCACAAATGTCAATGTTACGGGCCGTTGGGCTTTTCGTGTCGACACTTTGCCAGCAAAACTTGGTAATACATTTTTTCTTTCTTCCCCTGAACTTAATTCAATTTTCATTTTTGTACCAAGGCCAAAACATGCAATTGTATTTTTTTTCCAGGTTTGTTTTACCCAACTGGCTCTTCAGTCTCTCAGAATCCCTGTCAAAGTAATGCAACCTCAGCTGTGCACTTGCAGTATCCTTTCTTGTACTTTGGACGCAAATTCTATAACATATATGTAAGATTTTATGTTAAACACATTACATTTGAAGTACATTGAAGTCATGTTGCTTCAGTTCATCTTCATATCTTTACTATAGGTCAACAATAATGGACATTTGACATTTGATGAACCATCTTATGAAAGACTGCCCAAGGCTTTCCCTGCCAACTCTAGAGACATTATAGCTCCACTCTGGGCAAAGTTTGACTGTAGTGTCAATGGAAACATCTCCTACCGCTTGGTAACTCAAAGCCGTATTCTGGACCGGGCGAGAAATGATGTCAAACAGTATTTCCCTCTGTTTGGGTTCTCAGTAAATGCAGTCCTCATTGCTACTTGGGAGAGAGTGCCCTACTTGAACAGCTCCTTGACGGTGTGTAGATTGAATGGTTACACTAATATTTAACCTAAGTTTAGTATAAACGTAGTCAGAGATTGAAATAATTTCAAAAGGATCGGATATATTTAGCATAATTTTGTTAAATGAGTTTTGTTTATAGACAATGTATAACTGTGTTTTCACATTGAAACCCAATGTTTTTATTTGACTTTTCCTAGGAATCCTCCTTCCAAGTAATTCTAATTATTTGCAGGACTCTTTCCTTTGTCATAATGAACTACGGAAATATTTCCTCAACTAACCAAAATGTTCAGGTTGGACAGAATAAGAATCTTGTTACAAATCTTTAAAAATAATATAATAATAATAATATCAATGGCCAATGGGACCTTAAATAAATGTCTTGGTCTACTGGCTGATTAATTATTATTATTATTATTTTGTTTTGTTTTGTTGTTTACTCAGGCTGGCTATGACACAATAAACTCAACAAATTATTTTTCAATCCCTGTGCCTGATGAAAATAAACTCTCTAACTCCAGCAATGTGGATGTGCCGGGGCGATGGGCATTTCGTGTTGATGGCGGGCCTGAGGAGGGTAACGTCACTGTTTAATAGAAAGAATATCACATTGTTTGATAAATAGTCATGAAATATAACATGAAAAAAAATGTAGGCATTATAAAATATCCTCCTTCAAAACTTTAAACACTCATAATAATACCGTTGGAAATATTAGGAATATTCTACCCATATGGAGATGTAGAGGATGAGAAAAACCCACAGTCGGATGATGGAAGTTCACCACCGATCCCCTTGCGGCGGCAATTTGTGTACTTTGGCCATGTATATGACAAAATATTTGTAAGAAGCATTTATTAATTACATTCATTAATGTATATACCACATAGAGGATGTTACTTGAAAATACAGATACCATATTTTTATCCTACAGGTGAATAATAACGGAGACCTGACCTTTGATGAGCCACTTTACCAGTGGTATCCTGATTATTTTCCTGCATGCTTGACTAGAGACATCATCGCTCCACTGTGGACAGACATTAATAATAGTAGGAAAGGAACCATCTCTTATCGACAAGTAACAGATGGTCATCTCTTGAATCGGGCTTCAAGAGACATAAACCAACATTACCCAAACTTGAACTTCTCTGCCTCATGGGTTTTTATCGCTACATGGGATAAAGTACCGTACTATGGAAACAGAGAGGCAGTACGTTTTCTTTCTTTTTTTCAATTAGAATGCGCTTTTATTGCATAGTATTTTCCTTGAACTGAAATTTTTGGCATATCCAGAATGATGCTTGTATTAATGAGGAATTCCCGGTCTCTTCCAGGAGTCGACCTTTCAAGTGGTTTTGGTGTCTGGCAAAAACCTGTCGTTTACACTCATACATTATGATTATATCACCTCCACCTACGCTGCAGAGGTAAAGCAGTGTGGAAAATGTGTCAATATTGATATTTAGCAGTGTGAAAAGTTTTGGGATTTAATGGAGGTTTTTTCTTTGTGTTTTCTTCATTAACAGTCTGGCTATGACACAATTTGCTCTACTAATTTCTTTTTAATTAATGTTTCTAACATTGCAAACCTGCCATACACCAGCAATGTCAACGTCATGGGTAGATGGGTATTTCGTGTCGACAATTCATCAGAAAGAAATGGTATATATATGTGTATTAATGAAATGTGTAATTCGCTGTAGCTTAATTCATTTTATAATTGATTTCTCAAAACATATGCATTTGTTTGTCTCTTTAAATAGTGTGTGAAACAGAGTATAGGTATGTAACATCTGCCTCTGTTTTGTTTTGCAGGATTTTGTGACAAAACAGACACTCAAGGTACATCATTTTACATTGACAATTTGGTTTCTAGTCAAATATAGTAAAATAATTGATACCTCTATTTACCCTGAAATCACTGTGCAAATAAAATCTCGATAACACAATGTATATTCAATCTGGACTGGCACGATTCCCCTTAGATTTCTGAGGTAGCTGAATTTTTAATGCAACTTCCAAAACTAAAACATTTTTTTTTTTACCTTTAAGGATTTAAATTATTATTGTCTGTGAAATATAGTGATGAAAACTCGATGTTTTGAATCTTTAGTATTTACATCATTCATGTAGAATCCTTGTTTGTGGGGTTTTCCATTCAAAATTTCAAAAGATTGACTTATAAATCACTTATTATACTTATCAATAACTTAAGTTTGATCATTTAGTTGAGTTTTATTATTTATTTAGATATTTATTATATATACATCTAAAGTCAGACTTATGTGAAAGTGCCTTTTGCTTGGCCGCTTTAATTCAGCAGCGCGATCTCAGGAATTAATAACCTTTTAAATAATATTTATATTTTATATGAGGTTGGGAAGGATCATTTTTTCAACATACTTTTTTTGAGAATTTTACTTGAGTAATCACATTAAATTGAGCGTCAGCGTCAGTTCTGGCAGGCCAAGTAGTCAAGATGCTGCTAACGCTATTGGCCAACAACACGGTGTCATCAGCGATCTGCTCAGCTGAGCTGCATCAGCGCATCAGCTGTTCATCTCCCCTCGCTGCTAATGACTACGCTCAAATCAGGGCGCCCTATTTAAGCAGATTCAGTTCGCTCCTAACTGCTCGCTGCTCGCTCTCTGCAACCCACCACCACCCCAGCTCCTCCTTGTTGTGTATAATGTGGCATTTGCTATTCTGTCATCATTGCTGCTCTGTTCATATGGGGAATAGTTCTGCTCTCCCAGTGCTAAACTGTGAGCGTTCCCTAATGCTGCTGCTGTCCTCTGACTCTCTGCTATTTCATGGTGCTCATGAAAGGTCAGAGGACTCCCTGAACAGAGCCATACCGCCAAATTTTAATTATCAACTGAATTGCAATTTATTCAATACAAATTTCCTAATCATTTCTATTGTCATGTGTGTTCTTGACTTAAATGGACCTGACAGAAATGTAAATCAGGATTTAAAATGTGTCCCCTTCAAATATCAAATGAGGGGAATGACGCCGTCTACTGCAGTGTTGCTTGAGAAGTTCTTAAGTAAAACATTGTGTTTTTTGTGTTTGCAGCCTCAGATGATTCTCCCAGTGCTCAGGTGTGTGGGAGAACCACATTTAACACCAGTAGCAGGATAGCAGGAGGTCAGAACGCTTCAGCTGGACGCTGGCCGTGGCAGGCTAGCCTTCTTCTAGACGGCAGTCACTTCTGTGGAGGTTCTCTCATCAACAAACAGTGGGTGCTGACCGCTGCCCACTGTGTTAATAGGTAAACTCATTCAACTAAATATACTTCAGCTTTCATAGATGCTTTAGTAGTTTGCCTTTGAATTGAGAAATGTATTTAACCCTATATACCAGGGCTATTCAGTTAGCTTAATTCGAGGGCTGGATCATCAAATCGAAAAGTTGAGTTGGGCCGGTGGGGGGGTTGGGGGTTTAGCTTATTTATTGAAATATTATTTATCATTTATTGAAAAATAACAGTTTCAATAAATAAACTAAAAAAGGTGTTGTATTTACTTGGTAATGTGGTATCCAACAGTATGCAGATTTATAAGACCATCATAAATAAAAACCTATTTACAGCTGTGTACAACTATTTTCTTTGAAACAAATATATGAATTATACAAGCTCATAGCTATTGGTAAGAATTATTGTATTTATAATTATTATAGGCTTATATTCTGAAAATATTCTGACAGTGAGACTTGGTAACCACAGGTAAAACCATGCTTGGCTACTCACTCCCACTGTATAAAAAATGCCAAAACACAGGTACAAATTATACACACACCTTAACAAAGAAACTGCCATAATTTCATAACAAAAATTAATGATATATTACTCTACCACCTAATAAATCTGATGCAATATAAATGACTATAACATAGTATTCAATATAAATATTCAACATTGCTGCCCAAACCATGGTAAATTACTACAGTACATTCATGGTAAATGTTTGTAAGGGTGGTGATTTGGGGATTTTAAAGTCTAACTTCGTTCATGGCACCATGTTTCTCCTGTTTTTCTCAGTCTTGTTGGGAATTTGAAACTAGTTAAATCATCGAGTGATTTGTGGGTTTGTTACAGAGAGGTAGGCTATGTCTCAAATTGAATGTCGCAACGCTTTGAATGTCGCAACGCTGTTTAATAATGGCTTCCGGAATTGGGAGTAAACGCTTGCTATCCGTTATCCACTGGGCCGTGCTGCGTAGTTCAAACTAGTGAAACAACTGAAAACAGCGTTATTTGTTCTCTATTTGTTGTTACTGACTGAGAAACCGCTTCAGATGATTCAATGACAGAGCGGTCCGAACAAATCCAAAATTGTTTCAGACCGTTATGCAAGTGTGTTTGACCAATTAATTGAAAAGAAAGAATCAAACCAAAAGAATGATACATTAACGAATGATTGGTATCGCTGGCTCAATCGACAGAAATACGGGACTCATATAATAACTGCTGGAATACTCCCACGGAAAACGTTTCACAGGTCGTATAGTTAGAACAGTGCGCTGCAGGACTGGTGCCACTGCGGCCACGTACAGTATCTAACCAAATTAGCCGCACCACCACGAAAAAAGGAGGAGGGAGGTTGGGGTGCTCTCTGGGCGATGGAGATGATTGGCGGGCCGGGTTCCGGGTCGCCAACTGAATAGCCCTGATAGTCTACTTAATCATTGATATACAAATGTCTAAGGCCTCTAGTCTCTGACAGCAGACCCGTCGCCAGACCTCAGTCTTAAGGGGGGAATATGAAATGTATGGGGGGGCACAATTATTATTAGCCTACAGTGTGTATATTTATAATAATCAACTCTAGTCGTGCAGCACGTAATCATCACGTTAAACATTAACCAACAGCAATATGACCAGGAAACGGTAGCCTATAGCCTACACCACATTACACAGAAGCAATGTTATGAATATCCATAAAACACTTGACTTTTCAAAATATTAGATGTAACACCAGAAACATCTCTCAAACATTGCATTTTAAAGCAGTCAACAGAGGGATTTGCATTGCCATGACACACACACACACACACACACACACACACACACACACATACACACGCACGCAAATACACTCGTCTCGCACAGATACTTTGAGTGGAGGCAGCGCTGTCCTCTCTCCAGTCCCAGTACAGCGGGAGGAAGCGTTTCTCCGAGCAGAACCTCCTCATCAAAGTATCATTTCACTCGGAAGGAACTGAAGCGAGTAAGCCGGCGAAAACTCGTTTTGAAACGGCTTTCAAAAATGCGCGGTAACTGTTGAGCGGCTTAAGTTGAACGTCACGTACGTAGCCTAACGTTCTTTTGTAAGGCCGTGATAGGCTGTTGCAGTGTAGATTCCCATCAATCAAACTAAATCACACCATTGTTTCTTTATATTTTTAATATTTTAATGATAAAGAATGCAACACAAAATTAGCAACTATGATAATATTAAAATTAAATTAGGCTATCTGTGCCTCAAGTGGGGGGGCACGGCCCCCTATGGCCCGCCCATAGCGAAGGGTCTGACTGACAGATAGATCCGCTCTGAGTGAAGAGACACTAAGGGGCATAAACTTTCTGTGTAAAGTGCTTTGAATCACCATTGTGTATGAAATGTGCTATATAAATAAAGTTGCCTTGCCTTGCCTATATCAACATGGTCAAAAACTTTAGTAAACATCTGTTGCACACAATCTACTATAGCCTACCTTCTGCAATCTGATTTTTTTAGCAAGTAAACACCTTTTAATATAATTGTAAAAATGTCCCTTTTCAGGTCGGGGTCTTTTTGCTGTGAAACTTTTACTGATTTTTGTAAATGTAAGAATAACTTTTGTATTCTGAGTAAATTAAATAAAATACAATTTAAAATGTAAAAATAATTTGATAAAAGAAGCAACTTGGTTTTACTTGGTTTTACTTGGTTTTCATCTTTGTCAAATAAATAATCATTCAATCTTCATGTTCTGCTTTGCATTTTATGATTTGCCATCAAAATAAAAACTACAGAGCTTTGATAATAAATCTAAGCATTTAAATGTCATTATTATTATATTAAACATATTATTGGGAGATATAGCATGGCAACTGATATGCATGTGCATTTTTAATTAGTCTGCATATGTAAGTAGTCTGTTATACTATAATAAAGTTCTCATTTATTTAAATTATTACTATCAGCAACTGCTCCAAATTGCATATTTTTACTAATTTTGAGCCTATGAGCTCCATGTTCTCAATATAATTTGAGCCATAAAAGCCTGATGTATAAAATATGATGCTGAACAAAAAACGCATATGTACATTATTTTCTTTAGATTAAAAAAAAAATTGTCTAAAGGGTGAATAAATCATTCTATTTCACAAAAAAAATATATTTATCTGACTTTTATTTAATATGTCAGGCTTTACAGGGTTAAAACTCTTAATGACCACTTTCTCTGTCTATTTCTTTAGTTACGTCGGTTACGCCATCTTTTCTTTAAGTGTGATTTTGGGGCGACAGACCCAGGATGAAGTGTTCAGAGATGTGATGGCAGTCATCAAACATCCTAGATACAACAATGTTACAAATGACAATGATATCGCTCTGCTCAAACTGAGATCTCCCGTCACCTTCACTGACTACATCAGACCCGTGTGTCTAGCAGCTGATCACAGTGTGTTTAACAACGGCACAGACAGCTGGATCACTGGAAGGGGAGACATTAGTGAAGGAGGTGAGAATTCATTCCTGTTTCATATAGTTACATTAAACTCAACATAAAACGCCTTTCATAATCCCATTCAAAACAGGACAGAGTAACAGGATTCTCATGTCTTTCCTACAGTGTCCCTCCCGTCCCCTAATGTTCTACAGGAAGTGGAGGTTCCTATAATTGGTAATAGACAGTGCAACTGTCTCTATGGAGTTGGAAATATAACAGACAACATGATCTGTGCTGGTCTACTGGAAGGAGGCAAGGACTCATGTCAGGTACACAAACCCTGTTCAGCTCCCTTAGTGTCACAAAACGTCTTGTTACTGTTGTAACCTCCATTCCCTGATGGAGGGAACGAGACGTTGTGTTGATTTAGTGACACCAGGGGTCGCCTTTGGGAGCCCCAAAGCCTCTAATGCTTCAGAAAAGGCCAATGAGAAAGGCCTCCGGACCTACAGTTATAAAAGGAGGTGGCTTGCACCACTCATTCAGGTTTGTACTGCAGAGCCGAGACAATGTCTTAGCCAATTCAGCGGGTAGTTCAGTGTTGTGGCAGGAGGGACACAATGTCTCTTTCTCTCCATCAGGGAGTGGAGGTACAGTAACAACAGTAACCAAGACGTATCTGTCACTCATTCAACATTGTGTCAATGTAGTGACACTAGGGGTTTGTTTACTAAACCCCACAACCAGCTGAACTGTGTTACGAGTGCCTAATAACAAAGTGCACAACGGCCATATCGTAAATTTTACAAGTTGCTGTAGTACCACCGCCATGAAGGGTAGTAAAGGACCTTACTAAGCCTTTTTTTGTTGTGTGTGTTTCTTCTTTTTTTTTTTTATAAAAGATAAAAACTCCCAGCTATGCAGACCAGAAGCTTTTTGCGCTGGGGAAAGTGTTATTTTTCCAACCCAAAATAAGAACACTGCAGAGACCACATCCTGCTAAAGGGAGGTTAACATGTGTAGAATACGTGTTGGGCGGGGGCGTGTATATATTCTACAGAGTTGGTTCAAAGTTAGAGTTGGAAACAGCTTGAAAAAATTTGTCTTTTTCCACAAATTTTGTATGCATGCAAATTGTATAATTGTGCAGTTAATTCTCATACTGTATTTTCAGAAAGTTTTGGGAAAAACGTATAAGTACTTTGAAATACGTATGATAAAATGTATACTTTTTAAAGGTAAGAATTCATTAGTTTGAATACTAGAACAAACACTATAATAACATCTTAGTTGATAATTCAATATACCTACTTTATTTTTGACAAAACATCCCATACTATATATTTAACATATGAGCAGAAATTGGTGAACAAAAGCTTATTTGATGTGACGGTAGTCTTTTTTTTTTACAGTAAAAACTTTATAATCTATTCAAAACTAATCAACGAAATCTTATCTAAACATTTATATTTAGTCTGTAACATATCGTGTTTATGATATATTAGCATATAAATGTTAATTTGCAGTTTGTTGCTTATACAATATTCCATATCGCGATTAGAACAAAGCACTTAATAATAAATAACTTACTACATCAGCCGGATCCGTGGCTCCTCGAAATGAGACTACCAGCACTTCGGAGGTAATTTTTCCAGGATTATTACGATAGTATTATTCCTCACAGCGTAGCAAGAAGACGTAAAGACGATTCTTGATGTGTTTTATCCAGCTGATGTGGGCGTTGGCATGTTTGCATGGCTTGCCTCAGATAATTTGCGTTTGAATAGCGTGCGCTCTCCGTGGGCTTGTCACATTAGCACTTAATGAGCTATAATGAGCTGAAAAGAAAATGACTGACATCTCTCTCTTTTCATACAGATTACATAAACTGAGAATATTTGTTTTTTATATAAATTACTTCATTTAAGAAAAATCTCTCGTGCCTGTGTGACAAGTATTCGCTGAGTTACAGTTAATTTTCGGACTCATTTCAGAATGGACTTCACTGACAGAGAGAAGGCAAAACTCGATTCATGTTTATTTTTCTTTATTTGACAAAAAGCACAACACTTTGTTTTTATTGTGAGTATACACAAAAAACAAATAGACACTTAACAGGATCGAATGATGTAAGTATTTTGAGTCTCTTTTGCACTGATACTGATAAGAAAAAAAGCGAGGTGTGTCACACCGGCGTGACCGCCGACCCCAGGGGGTTAATTTGTGCTGAAACAAGGTGGATCCAGATCTGGCACCTCAAAATCCGATCAGGCCCCTCATCTGGGGGATCCCCCATCTCATACACCACTGAAAGATATTTATGCTATGACCTGTGTACATATGTTCAGAAAGATTATATATAATAACGATAATGTTGTCAATAACTTGCTATATCCATGTTAAATGTATAAAACAAAATATTAAGAAGTGGAAGAAATGCAGCTACAAAGTGATCCATGCTAGAGTCCAAGGGCACCAAGGGAACAACATAATTTTTGTACGCAATGTACTAGTGGTGGATTCATCGTGGCTCCCTTGCCCAAGGTAAAGGCATCAACCACAACAATGAAAGGTATTTTCAACTGGTTGAAGGCGTGTGTGACTATAGGACAGAGACTTGGGCTTGTTCTTGAGGAAGGAAGTCAGATGAGCTGTAATTTTGTATGAATGTTTGGTAGAAGTTGGCAAACTGAAGTTGGCAAACCCAAAAAAGTTATTTGATGATGATGGGTTCTGGTCAGGATTGACCACTTCCACTTTTCCCTTGTTCATCTTGATGCCTTCTGCACTAATGATGTAACTGAGAAACTGGGTGGAGCTCTGGTGGGACGAACACTTCTCAGCCTTGAGGAAGAGATGGTATTCTCTCAGCTTGTCGAGCACTATTTGAACGTGGTGACGAGGTTCGGGCTCTTTCCAGGAGTATACCAGGATGCCATTAGTGTTGACCAGAAACAAAATGATGGAGGTACTCCCAGAACAGCTGAGAAGTTGCAAGAGATTGACACAGTGCTTGATGATGCCTCTCCCCAGTGGTTTTCCAATGGTGGATTGGATAATGTACTCAGACTAGCAGGGTTCCTCTCTGAGCTGCAGCTTTTGGCTGCTGTGGTGTCACCTACGGGCCATCCGAATACTTCATGGAAATGAGTAAAGAATGAATCCAACAACTGCGTGACGGGACTACCCTGATTCCATATGGATTCTGCCCATTGTAGAGCACTGCCAGTGAATAATGAAAGGGTGAAGAATAGTTTTGCTCTATCAGTAGCAAACCACTGGATTGACCACGGGACTAGTGGTGTAAACCAGTGACAAAATGGTTCTTGGAAAATGGTTCTGAAAGCAACAGCAACAATAATAGTAAATAAAAATAATAAAAAAACTGGCAAACATAGGCAAAGCATTTAAAAATTGTTACAGGGAGAACTTTGCATAAGAGTCCATTATGCAGATGTAAATTCAGAAAGGGATGCCACACAGTATGAAATCGACGATATTAGTTGAGCTCAAATGAACGCATACAATCGTTTAATGTGAAGCAAAAAGTCCAGTTTTCCAGTTTAAGAGCACTATTTTTTGCAGGGATCATATACAGCAGTAATTTCCAGGTTATGATCAGGCTTAACAACCGATAAAAAAAGGACTTTTTAAAAAAAAAAAAATTAATATTTTATAAATTTAATGTATTCCTGTCATGAAAAGATGAATTTTCAGAATCATTACTCCAGTCTTCAGTGTCACATGATCCTTCAGATATCATTTTAATATGCTGATTTTCTGCTCAAGAAACATTTTTTTGGGGGGGAAATCATGATACATTCTTTGATGAATTGAAAGTTCAAAAGAACAGCATTTTTTTTATAATAAAAAACTTTGGTAAAATTGCAGATTTTCAAACTTGAAATTTAAATTGAATCCAATCACTCTAACACAATGGTTCTGTTTTCAGTCAGTCAGTCTGTTGTAAGCTATACAGTCTGTTCAAATTAATCATTGAATCGGTTGGGCCAGGTATGGTATCTCTTATCAACAAGTGTCTCAAAACGGGCTCTGTTCCTGCCAATCTTAAAGTGGCTACGTCAGTCCTCTGCTCAAGAAGCCTCCACAAGATCCTTCTGTTTTAAAAAAATACCGGCCTATCTCTGTCTTACCTTTCATTTCTAAGCTATTGGAGAAAATTGTGCTGGATCAACTCCAACACTTTTTGTCAAATAATTGTATCTATGAGGTTTTTCAATCTGGTTTTAGGACTGTTCACATCACTGAGTCCGCCCTCCTGAGGGTGCTAAATGATATTTATCTCTCCACTAATTCTGAAATACTGTGGTTCTTGTTCTCTTAGATCTTTCGGCAGCTTTTGATACCATTGACCACCCTACTCTTTTAGGTAGACTAGAGACTTGGGTGGGTCTAAAAGCTTCTGTTCTGACATGTTTTCAGTCATACCTGTCTGACAGAAAGTTTTTAGTAAGGATGGGTAATTTCTCCAGCTCTATGGCACCTCTGACCTGTGGTCTTCCACAGGGCTCTATTTTGGCTCCTTCTCTATTTTATCTCTACATGCTACCTCTGGGCACTATTCTAAGGAAACATGGTGTATCATTTCATTTTTACGTGGACGACACCCACATTTATATTCCAATCAAGAGAAACAACCCTGTAGTGTTAAATTCTCTTCAGCTATGCTTAGAGGAGGTGAAAGCATGGCTAGCCCAAAATTTCATCTTTCTAAATGAAGACAAGACTGAGGTCATTGTTTTTGGCCCAAATGAAAATTCTCAGTGTATAAGCCCCGATTTGATTTGATAAGATCTGCTTTTAAATCCCCAGGAGTGTGGAACTTAGGTGTTCTTGTTGACCAGCCTTTAAAATTTGATAAACACATTTAATCCGTAATCAGTTCCAGCTTCTACCAACTTCGTCTACTGTCTAAAATCAAAGGCTTTCTCACTCTGAAAACTCTGGAAATGGCTGTTCATGCATTTATTACGTGCTGGATAGATTACGGCATTTCCTTAAATTGTGGTATATCAAGTTCTCAAATTGCCCGTCTTTAGTTAGTCCAAAATGCTGCGGCCAGACTTATTTATAAGTGTCGCAAATATGACCATATCTCTCCAATTCTCAAATCTCTACACTGGCTGCCAGTTCGACAGAGAATAGATTTTAAAATTCTACTCTTTGTTTTTAAATCTCTACATAGCATAGCTCCTGGCTATCTCTCTGAACTTGTTCATCCTTACACTCTGTCCAGAAGCCTAAGATCCTACGACCAGGCTCTGTTGGTAGTCCGTCGCGTTAGACTCATGCGTAGAGGGGAGCGTGCGTTTGCGGTGGCAGGGCCACGACTCTGGAACAACCTGGCCCTTGAGATTAGAACGGCTCCTACCCTGTCTGTCTTCAAGTCTCTGTTAAAAGCCTCTTTAGCATATTGATCTCTTTTCTGAGGTTGGTTTTACTATTTTATATTTGAGTCTGTAACTTTTTTGCCACTCCTGTTTTCCCATTCTATATTTGAGTCTGATACTGCTTTGTCACTTCTGTTTCACTATTTTATATTTGAGTCTGATACTGTTTTGCTACTCCTGTTCTAAGGTTGCTCTTGGCTTTGCTGCTTTTATTTGTGTTTTATGTGTTGTTATGCAGGTTTTATTCTCTTATATGGTTGTTCTGTAAAGCACTTTGGTCAGCCTAGTGGCTGTTGTAAATATGCTATAAATAAAATGAACTTGAACTTGAACTACTGTCTTTACTGTCACTTTTGATCAATTTAATATGTCCTTGCTGAATGAAAGAAATGAAATGAATGAAAGAAAGAAATTAATTTCTTTAAATAAATGACCCCAAACTCTTGAACAGTGAATGTGTTTCTAAAATGATTGCATCGATTTGTATTTTCAGGGGGATTCAGGAGGTCCGATGGTGAGCAGGCAGAGCGCTGTATGGGTCCAGTCCGGTGTCGTTAGCTTTGGGATTGGCTGTGCTCGACCTGAATATCCCGGTGTTTACACCAGAGTATCCCGCTATCAGGAATGGATCACCTCCTTTATGTGCAGCGATCCTCCAGGTTTTGTGCAGTTTACCTCTCCTGGAAATGATTCTGACAACAGCTACACCTGTTCTGGTCCTCCTTCATCAGTGGATATAGAATTTAAAATTCATTCTTCGACAACATCTCTTCCACAAAATTCTTTGCTATCATATTTTCCGTTGCTTATAGCAATACCTTTCTTATTTTATTTGTAACGATACACCACTAAAGATTAAGATTTTAAGGTCAGTAAGATTTTATTTAGATTTTTTTCAAAGAAATTCATACTTTTATTCAGCAAGACTGCATCAAAAGTGATGGAAAAGGCCTATAAATGTTACAAAAATTATATATCAAATAAAAGCATCTTTATA
The DNA here is from genome assembly GCA_026230005.1 of Gila orcuttii. Classification (NCBI taxonomy): domain Eukaryota; kingdom Metazoa; phylum Chordata; class Actinopteri; order Cypriniformes; family Leuciscidae; genus Gila; species Gila orcuttii. The sequence goes on along the minus strand of JAPDVR010000017.1, from coordinate 5,464,453 downwards.
TCCATCAAAGAATGGGATCACATAAGTTACGTTTTAATATATATATTACAATAGAAAGCAATTATTTTATATTGTAATAATATCACAATATTACTGTTTTTACAGTATTTTTAATCCCAAAAATGCAGCCTTGGTGGGCATACGAGACTTCTTTCAAAAACATGTTAAAAATCATATTAATCCCAAACTTTTGAGTGTATGTAAAAAAAATAGACAACAAATTGATGATTACATAAGTGGGATATGTGCTCAGTCATTTGCACTGATGTAAACCGTTTTGATCTCACAATATATATATATATATTTTTTTTTTTTCATCAATCTGACACAATTTTAATAATTCCCTGACTTTTCAATTTAATTCATTACTTCCATATTCTGCATCCCATCGATTTCTATATATTGTGGAATGAGAATTTGTTATCTTTTACTGAGGTAAATACGATAGATGCATGTTATGTTTCTCAAATCACAAAAACATTTATTTTACTGAATATTGATGTAGCAACATAGTTTGTCACTATCAGTTTCGTAATCTGTTGATGTTTTATATACCTTACACTATACTTTACCATAATAGCTTTTGGTTGTACTTTATTTGAATGTGTCCCTGTTACAGTGTAATTACATATTTAAGTACTGAGTAATATTAATTAACTACATGTACTTATAATAGGGTTAGGTTATGGTTAGTGGCATGTAAATGTGCCTAATTTATAGATATTACTATAGTAAATGTAACGTGTAACAAGGACACTGTAAAAAAAGGGTTACCTAGCTTTTTTCCAAAGGCAATAGTAAACATCACAGTGACATCACATATGGACAATAGAATCAATGCATTTTCGGTTAATTAAGTGTATTTGTCTATCTTTAAGAAAGTGCTGTTGTACTGTTAGACTGACTTCTGGATGGGCTGATAGACTTTTGTTGGATTGTGGCAAGACATTATTGTTATCTTTATCTGTCTGTAACCTTTCATTGGGTGTAAACATTAAATAAAATGTATAATACATTTACAAATCACTTGTCAAATGATATGTACAATGACAATATTATAATACAGTTTTTAGAAATAATAATTTCATTGTGGTTGTGGTGATATACTGCCTATAACGGGCATTATTTCTTTTTCTTTTAAAATGCTGAGTGCGACTTGGGTTTCTAACATTAAGATATTGAGGAAGATCTCAGAACTGAAAGTTATTTCTAAAAATGTGTCTTTATGCAATAGTTGGCAAAAAACAAAAACAAAAATGCAAGGAACAGAATTTTTGGATTTCTTTACCCTGGAACAGCCATTCATTCCACAAGTTGTCTAGTGAGATTGATCTGTTTGAGTGAAATTTCCATTTCTTCATAGACACAATGCATGTTGTGATGGATTTTTTAATAAATATATACCAAGCACCTTTATATATCACCTGTATATCAAACTAATCATAATTCTAACATCTAACCTTACTTCTCCTTTAGGCCTAACACTTCACCACTTGAACAAAATGTACTCTGAAGATTGTGTTGAAACCAGTGGAAAATCCTAAGATGCTTGCTAGACAATATCAAACACATAACAGTCTAGAGTAGTCTTATGACATATTGAGTAATCAACTTAACTTCTAACCTTTTCCATTTTTTCTTTAATGATTTGAGATCTAAGTTGCTTCTACCTAGTAACAGAAGGGGAAGAACCAATCAAATTGTAGGGAAATATGCAATGTATCATGCCACTTTTGCCATGCTCGTATTCTATAAAAACTGTTATATTCTTTTTTGCTGGTGGGATTCTCGCTGATATTTGTCTGAGATCCTCCGGCCGTGATTAAAGCATATTCGAAGGCATTGTCTGAAGTCTGTCTGGTTATTATTGCTGCAGCAAGTTAGTTAGTGGAACAAGTTACAGGTTAGTGAGACAGTAAAGACCCAATTCTCGAGTGATAGTGTCAAAAGGGGGGCGAGACGTCGTTCGACTCTTAGGGGGGTTAGATTGCGGTCAAGTAACTATAATTCTTAGGCATTTTATTTATGCGTTAAGAATAGCTACACTTAGGCGTCAACCCTGCGTTCAGAGGTGAACTCAACTGAGTATAATATTTTCAGGTGTCTGAAAATATTTGTAATATTGTAAATATGTAATATTTTTGGTTCAACCTAAGGTCCGTAGTGGAAAAATCTACCACAATGTCGTCTGAGTTTTGAGTGAAGTTGCTGACTTGCACTGCCTTCACTTCTCCTTTCAAATAGTTCCCCTCACACTTGGGGTTTTCCAGGATATTGATGTTCCAGTATTGTTAAAAGTCTACTAAAAAGTGGAGTCCATATGCAAGCCCTTAAAAAAAACAGTTAAGCACAAACCCGCTCACAGCCGATTATAAAGTTATTATTGGTCAAATACTATACTGACCTTACCTTAACCCCAATTCTAATGAAATTATATGTTCAGCAGACCTGTTTGAAAGCACACACTTCAGCTGTAACTGGTTCCAGTTGTTTCTCCTCCATTTAAAGCATCAGTACTTTTAACCGTACAGCAGGCCCTTTTATTTGATAAACATTACAGAGTTTGTAAAAGTGCCCCATTATGCTATTTTAAAGGTTCGTAATTTTGTTTTGGAGGTCTCCTACAACCACTTTACATGCATCAAAGATCAAAAAACTGTTTAAATTTCTCATAATATACATTGCACATCACCACATTTTTCAATGATTCTCAAACGACTCGATGGATGAATCGATCTCTCTAAATCCCTCATTTCCGTGAGCCTGCTCTGCTCTGATTGGCCTGACAGCTCAGTCTGTTGTGATTGGTCTACCGTGTACAGAAGCAAAAACGTCCATTGCCATAACTGAACTTCAGCTCCATCCGGAGGCTTCCTACAGCTCAGCGATTGTACACCATAAACTAAAGTAACAAACAATGACGTTGATTTTATCACATCAATCTGAGCGCGAGTCCAATGATGAAACAACGGAAGAACTTATTTAACACGAATCTCAATTGCAAGGACGACTTGAGCAGGATGTGAATATTTCTAATTTATTGCAGTATACATGCAGGAACTTTATCATGTTCACCCAGCACTAACGTAAATGACTGATGAAGCAAATGTTTTTAAAACAAATCTTGCTCCATCCATTATATTTACTTAAAGTAGTAAGAACGACAGACAATCTAGATTAATAGACACAGTATTAGGTAATAGTGCCCCACAACTGATTAGCAGAAGTATATCAGTAAGACAGTAATAAAGTGAGTTAGCCAGTTAGCAGGAAACCTACACAATATAAAACACACAAAACTAAGTATTTTGAACACTCGGTAGAAAACATCAATAATTAGTCATACTTGCAGGTCGTGATTCTGAGGGGCAAGTTGGTACAAATAAACTGGGCACTGACCCATTTTCTAGAGCAAGCGTTTTGTGAATCCCATGTTGAACTGCAAGATGTCCTGTCCATGCAGAACGTAGGCGGGCATTATGCAAATGTAGTAAGTCGTGACGTGAGAACTTCACGAAAATAGGTTCAAATTCCAAACGACTCGTTTGAGCGGTTCAGAGTCGACTCTTTCTTTTGAGATAAACAAACTTTATTTATAATGCATTTTCACCTTAACATCTTTGCAGACACTGCATGAAAGGTAATTTTCAAAAATCCATAATAAGGGCACTTTAATGAAAAGCTTATGATGATCGTACAAGCATTATATGAATAATATTTGCACGCATACACATACTATATACTACATATTTGCATGAAAAGCCATATTTGAATCTTTACACCGCTATTGTTGTTAACCTAATTTTTCAGTGGTTGGCCCATCTTCAGCACTTTGTTCTGCGTTTTCTATCATTTGCTTGTACTGGCTTTTAAAGAATCCAGCCTGAAAGGAAATGATAATTAAGGCATATATATGCATTACAACTTTAAAAAATTTAACCCAAGCTAGACACCTGAAAATGAAAGGTTCAAAGTTGAACATACACACACCTTATAGAGAGCCGCTGTGATGAGAGCCAGTAGCAACAGTCCTCCTATTACTCCTCCAATGATCTCTTTGGTCAGGTTCACCTCCTCATACACCTCCACTTGAGTGTTAATCTACATACACATTGATGAATACAATATTACCTCTGACAATCCACCTACACATATAAGCATTATATCATTAAAGGTGGGGTATGTGATTCTATTTTTTTGTCAATTTTTTCAAAATAACTTGAAATCCTATTCCTAACCCACTTACAGCCACTGAGTTGGAAGCACTGAAATGAAAATTAAGCAATTTAATCATCTGTGGAACGGGCAGGACTCGAAAAACTCCAGCCAATCATTTCCAAGACCACCTAGAATCATTGGACAGTAAGTTCGTCAATCAAACGGTCGCACCACACACCCCTCCCCCCAGCGCGCGTGACCCCCTTCGTGCGCATACTTAAAGCTCGTGAAGCATGCGCATCTCGTCAGTAAAGCTGGTTCCATGATTAGTAGTAAACCGTCATTACAATCTCTCGCGCATCTGAATTTTCGCTTGTGCATGATTGCGCGCCCATGTTCTTCGAATGGGTGGAGTCAGAGCCAGCGTTGGAGGAAAGAAGGTAGGACCATTTGAATTGTGTATTTTCAAAATCTGCCGGTCGTTTTCCAAATCACATACCCCACCTTTAAGGCCTGAAACATGCAAGGTTTTCTAGATATGCATGGACTGAAAAACGTAAGATCTACTGTAGTATATGTAAATTTACAGCACATATTACAACCTTATAGGTTAAAAGGTTATTTTTTTATGTTTTAGGTTTAATTTTTACTATATTATTTAAAAAAAAATGTTATTATAAATATTTAATATTTTATTTTCGATTTATTTGTGAAGAAAATGCATCACCTGGACAGACGGTGCAGTGTGTAGAGAATCAGAGGAAAAGAAAATGTATTTGCTCTTGTCATAATCCAGAGTCGCTGAACTGACCAACTCAAAAACAGCAGACTTGAGTCCAGTCTAAGAGAGACACAGATCATGACAATAAGAAATGATCAAACTGTTATGAATATATATGGTCTGTTCTGTGATATGAATTTTCTGTAAAAGTCAGATACCTGCTCAATCCATCCAGAGCTCACATTGCCAAATATATTATAGAGTTTCCTTTCATTCTTTATGAGAGTGACGTCACAGCTGAACACGGCACACACCGCCACAGAGCAGTTCTGATGGAGCGATGGGGACAATGCACAAAGAATATGAAATTATATTTCATGGATTTATGTTAGATCAGGGAATGAAACTCAAACACTCACCAACACACGATCCTTTTTAATTACTTCCACAAAATCGGTTAAATGCGGCCGTTCATCCCTCTGTTTCACACAGTCTGGAATCTAAAAGCACATACACAAGTGTTTGGTTGTTTTTTAATATGGTAAATGTGAATCAATCTACAGTAGATGGGATTTTTCAGCACATTCATAAATACATACCTGTAGGTTTTTGTCAGTCCAGATGAATTTATCTCCCAAAATCACTGGTACTCTGATGAAAACTTTGAAATTTAATTCTCTAAAGTCATTTTCAACCTGAAATAGAGAAGGATATTAAAATTCATTTTTTGCCTTGAAAATACAGTAATATAGAGAATAAGAAATCGGTCAAATAATGTTTATTTGATTAATTTTTATGTTCATGGAAGTGTGTGAATGTCATCACAGTACCTTCAGGATCTGTTTGATTGGTCTTTCAAGATCAGGTTTCTGTGCAGTAAAATTAATGTGGAGGCTTGAATCTTCATGTCTTATTAAAATAAAGGAAAAATGTGTCAGACAGCAATTTACAGTAAATATTGTGTGTGAGTTTGAAATCATTACGATTTTGTAATGTTTTTGAAAGAAGTCTCTTATGGTCAAGGCTGCATTTATTTGATCAAGAAAGAGTAATATTATGAAATATTTTATGATGTTTTTAGTTCTCAGAACTGAAAGTTATTTATATAAATGCTAAATTTCTATAATTAAAAGGAAAAATATTTATGGACATAAAAATAAAATGCAAATGAAGACATTTTGGACTTTACTGGGACAGCCATTAATTCCTTTAGTTGTAACGAGATTGATCTGTTTGAACAATATTTCCGGTTTTCTCATCAACACTGCATGTCGTCTGGCTTTTGAGTGAAGTTGCTGACTTACACTGCTTTCACTTCTCATTTCAAAAAGTACAAACATTAGAAGCAGCACAACTGTGTTCAACATTTCTGATTATCATCAATGTTTCTTGAGCAGTAAATCAGCTTTGCATCACAGGAATAAATGACATTTTAAATTTCATTGTAAAAGTCACATAAAAAAAAAAATATTTTAAGTTGTAATAATATTTCACAATATTACTGTTTTACTGTTGTTTTGATCAAATAAATGCAGCCTTGTGAGCAGAAGATACTTATTTAAAAAGCATTACAAAAACTTAATGATTTTTCTAAAGCAAAAGCAATTGCAATTTATATGTTTTGCTTCAGAACCACAGATTTTACACTTGCCATCAAGTGGAAACTATGTCCACTGTCTAATCTGGATGCTGAAGCAAACCCAGTTGAGAATGACTGTTGAAAAACAAGCGCACTAACCTTATTAAGGCAATGTAAATGGCATATTTGACACCAATGATTTTCTGTCTGAGTAATTCACTGCTTTGAGAGTGTTGGGCATTCCCACTGTAAGTAATGGAGGGTTTTGGTAAATATTAGCATTTTCAGTTATCAGTTTCTCATGTGAGCAACTACGTAACAGCTCATGGTTAAGCGATGCACTTGTACACTCTGAGTGCACTCAAACAACCCCCAGAAATTATATAATACCTGTTGATCTTAGCGGTGAATGTCACACTTTGATTAAAAGTGCTTTCTTTATCGATGCTGTATGTAATATGAAACACAGCCTAGAAGTGGACACAGAGGAAATGATGAGTGCTTGAACAGAAAAACACACAGGACGGTTTAAAAAGTGAGCTCACCTGAGTGTTTCCCTTGAGGATGGGTTTACTGATCTGGCATGTGGTTTCTCCCAGTGTAACTCCTCGCTCAGCATCCAGAGACACACACTCCACTCTGCCCTGCTCATACAGAAAATCATGTGTAAATAATAAATATTCATTCAATAACCAACCAATAGAAAATTCAATGGCAATAAACATTCCACTTGCCTAAAAAAACTGCCTTTCAGTAAAATTGTACTTGATTCGTAGATGAATTGTGTCTTTTTAATAAAAACCATCCTGGTCTCACCTGTTTAGATGTGATTCTCCTGTAGGAAAGTCCAAGGGGGTAGCTGAGGGTGAAGTGTGTGTTGTACGAGTTTTCTCCTCTGTTCTCTACAAACACTGTCACGTTGAGCTCCTGCATTATCCCAACCTCTATGTTTGTAGATCTGGATCACAGAAACCAAAGAGTTTCACAGTATAACAAGGATGATTCCATAACTTATCATTATTGTACCTCATTTTGCACTCTATTTCCACGTATTCATGTGTGCTGATCTTTAATCTAATACAGAAAAACGAATTATAAATATTTGCTCACCCAGAGAAATTAAAATCCATCCTGAGGTCATCAACACAAATATCATCTTGTCCACAGTTTATCTCAAAATCCAGCTGTGGAATGAGGTGAGATATTTACATATACAGTACATTCTTAAATCATATAAAACTGCATTACTGTATTGCACTAACAATTAATATCTTTAGACATGTGAAAAAGAGCCTTGTAAATTCAAAATAATTCTGTGAGTTGAGTTGGAGAGTTCCTCCAAAAAAAAAAAAGAGAATTCTGTCATCATTTACTCACCCTTGTGTCATTCAAAATGACTTTCTGTAAGTCATCATTTACTCACCTAAAAGAAGATATTTTGAAGAATGTTTGAACTTGTCTTTTTAAAGTCAATGAGGTCCAAAACAACACTGAACCTCTTTGACTTTCATTGAATTAACAAGCAAAGACTTTTTTCAAAATATCTACTTTTGTGTTCAACAGAAGAAAGAAAGTCATTCAAGTGACATGCAGTAGGCCTAAATGATGACAGAGGTTTCAGTTTTAGATGAGCTTCCTCTTTAATGTTACATCTGAATGATTCATACTTTAAAACAAACATTGGTTTGCCTTCTCTTACAATGTGGTCTGTGGTGTTCTTTATCTTTGGCAGCAGTACTGGCTTTATGTTTTGCAGTCTGGCAAGTGGCAGACCCTCAAATGTGAATGTTAACTGATTGGACAACGGATTCAGAGCATCTTCTGAGAAAGCCTGAGTGGGCAAGAATAGATCAATTACATTAATTTACTCTAAAATCAGGATTTTCAGTATGTATTGCCACATTGTTGCATTGTTGAGATTCATTCATTCATATCATTCATAATTGCTATGTCTTACAGCCAGAATAACTGATTTACTGTAGATATTCAAAAGAGTGAGATAGGAAAAAATAATTGTCAAAAAGTGGTGATGTTTCAGACTTACATCAATAAAGAAACGATGACTTTTGCAAGTTTCTGAATTCAATCCAATGCGTAACACATTACTCTGGAACTGGGTTTTGGGTGAGAAGTTTGCTCGATATTTCTGTCGCTTGGCATCCAGCATTATGGTGTAATTGATATTTGCGGATAGGTCTAGATAATGAACATAAAACAGCCTTACATATACATATATAAAAATGAATACATGGAAGACAATTTTTTATAGTTCAAACGTTTAGATTCTGTAAATCAAAGATAGAATATTTATATATGTCTAACATATTTATATAAATACATTAGCATTCAAAAGTTTGAGAGTGTTAAGATTTTTAAGATTTAAGTTTTTGAAAGAAGTTCCATATGCTCATCAAGGCTGCATTTATTTGATAAAAAATACAGTAAATATTGTGAAATATTATTACAATTTAAAATATTTGTTTTATATTTAAATATATTTTCAAATGTAATTTATTCCTGTGATGCAGAGCTGAATTTTCAGCATCATTACTACAGTCTTCAAATTCTTTTTTTATGTGGAATAAAAAAAAACTTACAGCATATTTAACTGAATTTAAATGAATTCTCTCTCAGAGAAAAACAAAAAGCTTTTAAAGCTGTAGTTTGTGTCAAATGGAATTTAGAAAAAATAAGGCTGTTTTCCGACTGGTTTCCAGAACACTCCCCTTGGCTGCCATTGGTTGGTCCAACAAATAATTCCACCCCCCCCAACTCACGCCATTGGTTGAGCCAAAGCTGCTGAGTTGGGCAAGTTGTGATTCTCAGAGAAAGGTTTTGAGAACACCACAGTGACAAAGAAAGTGTCCTTATTTATAGTTAGTGGTGCTTGCCAAAGGCAAGGCAACACTAGTGTTATCTTGCAAAAATTATTCCACACAAAGTTTGGCGCGTATCTCGTCCCGCACCGTTTATCACAGACCCCTGAGTGAGGCGTCAAATCGTGCGGCTCATTGAGGAGAGGTGTGCTATGACTTTTCTAAGCGATAGGGTGTACGATGTTCGCACAGCGGACGAAAAAGCGGCCAAAAAAATCCCATTGACTTAACATTGCGGAATGTTCAGAAATTCAAATCCCAACCGACTTTTTCACACACACAGACACAAAGGGCCTGACACCCCTGCATTTCTCTCCCTCTCTCTCTCCCTCAGAGGATTTATATTATCAAGCAGCCAATAAATAATGGCCTAAAATCTTCATAGCCTCACCCTAGCAACCAATTACAGCACCCTAGCAACCGTAGGCCTAGTGCCATACCAAAGGCACTCGTTAATAAAGATTTTAAGAACTCTATAATAACTCTATAGTAACTATCTTTTACTATGTTATAAAAAATACATGCTGACATCACAGACCCCTGAGTGAGGCGTCAAATCTATGACTTTTCTAAGAGATCGGGGGTACGGTAATTGCCCCAGGGGCAAAAAAGCGCCCCAAAAAATCCCATAGACTTAACATTGCAACAAACTTTGACGAGTCATAGCTCAGAAATCAGATTTCACAGAAACGTGTGATTTGCCACATTTGAAGAGGCTGAAAGGCTCTGTAAGAACATACCTCACAATGGGGTAAAAGTTGCACCCCTGGGGGGCAGGAGCTGCTAAAAGTTGCCCCATTGACTTACTATGGTGTAGGAGTAAAAACTCCATAGTAATCATCTGTTAAAAAATACACGCCGACATCACAGACCCCTGATTGAGGCGTCAAATTGTGCGGATTATTGAGGAGAGGTGTGCTGTGACTTTTCTTACCGATCGGGGGTACGGTGTTTGCCCCAGGGGCAAATCATTGGGTAAAAAAAATCCCATAGACTTAACATTGCCACAAACTTTGACGACTCGTAGCACTGACCAATGATTTCTCAGAAACTTGTAATTTACCACATTTGAAGAGGCTGGCAGGCTCTGTAAGAACATACCTCACAATGGGGTAAAAGTTGCACCCCTGGGGGGCAGGAGCTGCTCAAATTTGCCCCATTGACTTACTATGGTGTAGGACGGCCCATGAAATGGGCCGTCCTACACATTGCATAGGGATTTTGTATTGAACATAGCTCTGGATCACAGTGTCATAGAGACAAGGGGACGGGCTCATTTTTCTCAGATGACCAATCAGTCTCTCAGGATCATTGTGAAGCTATTAAGCCACGCCCTAGCAACCATTTAGAGCACCTTAGCAACAAGTCCCATAGACTTCCATTGAAAGAGGTCAAAAGAATATCTCCGGATAGAAGTGTCATAGAAACACAAGGGTGGTCTCGTTTGACTCGGGGCAGCACACAGCCAATAATGAATCCCCTCAACACTTCCTAGCCCCTCCCTAGCAACCATTGTCAAGCACCTTAGCAACTAAAATCTATAGAGGGATATCTTCCATTCTGAATGTCACAGAGGCATGGGAGTTGGTTTATATCATTCATACTGACAAGCAACCTTTGGACTTTGATGACTGGCAGCTGCCAAGCCATTCCCTAGCAACCAAACAGAGTACCCTAGCAACCATTTTGCAAGACCTATATCTCTGCATCAGAACATCGTATAGAGATGTGGTTTGGCTCTTTTGACTCATGCTAGCAAACAGGGCTTCCAACATGCTACACATGCTAGCTGTGAATAGCTACATGCTAATAGCGATTAGGTATGTGCTAAATCATGCCAAGAAAGTGTTAAGAACTCCAATAGTAACCATCTGTGACAAATACCAACCACCTAGTAACACCATAGCAACCACCCAGAATACCTTAGCAACCACCTAGCAACGCCTAGCAACCACCCAGAATACCCTAGCAACCGCCTAGCAACCACCCAGAATACCCTAGCAACCGCCTAGCAACCACCCAGAACACCCTAGCAACCGCCTAGCAACCACCCAGAATACCCTAGCAACCGCCTAGCAACGCCATAGCAACCACCCAGAATACCCTAGCAACCACCTAGCAACACCATAGCAACCACCCAGAACACCCTAGCAACCGCCTAGCAACGCCCTAGCAACCACCAAGAATACCCTAGCAACTGCCTAGCAACCCCCTAGCAACCACCCAGAATACCCTAGCAACCGCCTAGCAACACCATAGCAACCACCCAGAATACCCTAGCAACCGCCTAGCAACACCATAGCAACCACCCAGAATACCCTAGCAACCGCCTAGCAACACCATAGCAACCACCCAGAATACCCTAGCAACGCCCTAGCAACCACCCAAAATACCGTAGCGACTGCCTAGCAACCACCCAGAACACCCTAGCAACGCCCTAGCAACCACCCAGAATACCCTAGCAACCGCCAAGCAACACCATAGCAACCACCCAAAACACCCTAGCAACCACCTAGCAACCATCCAGATCACCCTAGAAACGCCCTAGCAACCACCCAAAATCCCTAGCAACCAACCAGAACACCCTAGCAACCACCCAGAATACCCTAGCAACACCCAAAACACCCTAGCAACCACTCATAACACCTTAGCAACACCCTAGCAACCACCTGAACAACATAAATAAGCCATATCTCAGCACCAGAACATAGTACAGACATGTTTGTTGGCTCGTATGCAATCATGTACCACACCCTAGCAACCGAGTGGCGAGTTTTGCCACTGCAAGCACCACTTTACATTTTCTTCTGGAAATGTACGTTCTAGTTGTCTCTGCAGTTTGATGGCATTAGAGAAACTCTTCAACATTAAGTACAACATAAAGGAATACTGCTAATTTTGGACAAACCTTTTATAATGTGTCTGTATGGACGCATGGTGAAACAAACATTCATGGTGTTTTCCAGTGGCTGGTCTGTTTCACCGGTTGGTATTTTGGTTGGGTTGTAAGTAACTTTGGTTTCCAAGAGCATGATGGGTCTGGACCTGAAAGAGCCAAATATAACACATATGAATGATTTTGGCTGAAACTGTGTATTTGTATATATTTTAGTTCTTTATAGAAGAAAACAGACCTGAGAAGCAGAACTGCTCCCTTGGACCCAACAGCAATGTCAGGAAGGCTGTCTCGAGTCTGGTCTAGAGAAGACTGACTCAATGAAATCCCAAAGAACCGCAAACCTGGTCGCACAGATGATCCAGCAATCCTCTGTTTCATTCAAGAGGGAATAAAACATAACAAATATATTAGAGTCAATGAAGTGAGTCATGGGAAAGTAATGCAAGAAAGGTGAACCACGAGGCAGAAAAAATGATGACAGAATTAATTTTTTTTGTGAACTATCCCTTTAAACTGCCACCAACCCACGTCTTTTTCACCTGTGAGTATTTGGAATTGATCCCTCCATCTATCCCATTGAAGATGTAGATGCTGCCCTGTCCATCCTCTTCTAAAGGAGCTCCAATCAGCACATCCATGAAACCATCACCATTCAGATCTGCTGGACTGGCCAGAGAAGAGCCAAACCGACCCCTCTGACCTGCCATGCCCACCAGTGTATCTGAAAAAATGAAGTTTGCCTATGGAGATATAACAGAGAGAGGAGAAACAGGGTTAAACAGACACAAAACGTACATTTATTCATTCTTATTTAACTTTTTTTTATTTTCATTTGAATTGAATCTCCAAAAAAACACTGACCCGACGTGTGAAGATGTAAACAAACACTAAGCCCTCTCGGTCAGACTCTATGTACGTCGGTGCCGATACCAAAAGTAGGTCTGTATTGGAGTCACTGTTCAGATCCACCACACACACCTCAGCTCCAAAATATGAGCCAATCTGAGGCTGAGAAAGAAGCAATACAGTTACCATACACCTATTCTGAGTACATGTGCTAATATTTTACATAAATTTGAGTGTTACAACCTTAGGAGGATCCAGTTGTTTTAAATTTCTTCGATCAATTCTTGAAAAAGTTACTTGTCCCTTATGCTTGTGTCTTGGTGCTCCCATGACTGCATACTTTGCTCTGGACATTGTTGCTATTGCCAAGGAATAACCTGTGAAGAAAATAGACTTTAAAATAGAAAAAAACATTTTGTTTTGACTGATTTATATTGATTTACACAATCGAAGAAGAGATCTCACCTAAATAACTGTCATGCTCATGTCCAGCTTGAAAGACATCTGAATTATCACTTGGTTTGTACAGCTGATATCCACCCTTCCACTGGAAAGCTCCCACTGCAGTCATTATCATATCTGTCTGAATGCAGATTACATTATAATGTTCAATTTCCAGATAAGTTTACAAGCATTCAAAATCTACAGTGTTTTTCATTGAGGTGGATGAAAGTTAAACATGAGTCAAAACAGAAAATGTCATGGATATCTAACTAATAATAAATCAATAACAAATTGGTGTCAAATAAGTGAAATACATAGAATTACATTTGATGTAAACGCTGCACTAAACCCGTCCTGTGCAAACTCCATTCGAGATGAATCTCCAGAGGTCTGGGTTCCTAGAAAATAAAAGTAGCAACAACAGTTAACTATAAATTTATTATTTTAAATCAATACATTGAACAAAGGAACTGTACTAACATTACAGCTGATAAATATAAAATGTAAACATTCTCTCTGTCATTCATTTTTCATTCCCTCTGCAAACATACCTTCAATGGCAATAATGTTCTCTTTGAGTTTTTCACGAATACTTTCCAGCGCATCAAAATTGGTTACTTTGAACACATGATTATTGGTGGGTAAAGATGCAATAATTGTCAGCTCCCTTATTGCTTTGTCAATAGCAAAAGCATTGCCAACCTAAGAAAAAAGAAATGATAATTGATAACACTTCATAAATGTAATCATTTCAATAACGTTTTTTTTTAGTTTTAGCCCAATTTTTTGATGAATGATTTTTATTTAAAAAAAGTGTATGGCCAGATCAGATCTTGTGTTTGTTCACTGAAAATTTCAAATCTTTCAAAACTTTCCCAAGACAAATCACATCAGCAAAGAATGCATGTTGATTTTGCCTAAGCATCTAGATCTGAATCAGTATAATCTCTTTTTGCACAACTAATATAGTTAAGTCTTTTTTAATTTAGCAGAGGCAAAATATAAGTGCAAATCAAATCTTACCCCAATAGCATATCGTGTTATATTTTTAGCTTGTGCTTGTTGAACAGCTTTAGTCAAATACCATGAATCAGTTGATTCACCATCCGTGATAACAACCAAAATTTTACTGGCTGATGGTCTTGCACCTCCATTACTTACGAATAGCTCATTCCTATTGAAAAAAAATAGTACAAAATATTCAGTCAACAATACAGTTATGCAACTGTATAGGACATGTTTCTTATTAAGTTTACATTGCTTGTCTTTGGAACCTTGTTCAAATTATGAAGTGCAGTAAAACCTTATAAAAAAACAAACTACTTGTAGTAGTACTGTGTGTATCCATTTATCCCTGCATTTAATATCATGTGCTATTTGCATGATTGCTATCAGTTTTTAATTTTTTTTATCCGTTTATCTTTTATTTTGTGGTGGTGGTGGGGGAGGGTATATTTTTACAATTAGGATGTGCTCCTCACATCTCACTAAATATCCTGTTAAACTCATCTTCACTCCAGGTCTTTCTGTCAGAAGCAATATTACTTTTAATGGCATAGATAAAAGAAATCCAATGAAATATCAACAGTCATGTCTTACACAAGTTGTCTTATAGCTGTTGCGGTGTAAGTCCCTCCTCCCCGTTGAGATATCCTATTCACTGCATCTTCCCATGCCATGGCGTTTTTGACTTGTTGAAACTTGTAATGAATGACACATTCTGAAGAAAACTGTGCAATGGCAAACTGTAAGAAAGATAGATAGATAGATAGATAGATAGATAGATAGATAGATAGATAGATAGATAGATAGATAGATAGATAGATAGATAGATAGATAGATAGATAGATAGATAGATAGATAGATAGATAGATAGATAGATAGATAGATAGATTTAGTGCCTGATATGCTGAAAAATAGGGGTAAAAATTATGCACAAGCTAAATCATAATAAATGCATGGATTATCATACCTGTGTATCCTGGTATACAAAACTTTTGATCATTTCTATAACAAAAGCCTTCATCTTATCAAAATCCAGAGAATCTACACTTCCAGATCCATCCATTAAAAAAGCAATATCAATTTGTGATTTTGGGCATTCTGAATTTGGAGAAATTAATAACTGCATCATATTTTCATTTAATATGAATAAATGAAATCATGTCATACAGTACATATAGTATGAAGAAGACTTGCTTGGATTTGGTAGAATGCCATAAATGTACCTCTCAGAGTCTCTGGCACAGATCTGCTCACAACATCATCTGGACTGATTGTAAAGCACATGCCATTGTAAGTGGTTAGGCCTACATCACAGTTCTTAGGTATGGTTGGACCACAAACCTGAGAGAAATTAAGATTTTATTTTCAACATGACACTATATTCTGGACTTTAGTGTAAAATATGAAGCTTGAATTATTTTTGACATATTTTAGATTGACTGCAAATTGTAGGTACCAAATCTTGCATTTTTCAAATTGTTAGAATATTATTTTTAGGATATGATAGGATTTTTAGGATATCAAAATATAGTTTAGTTTCTCCAAGCATTATTAAACAATGTAGAAAAACAGCACTAAGATTTTATATTCTCACAAAAATAGGGATTTAAAGGGGCATGCATTGAGAAAGCAAATTATCCTTGATCTTCAGATACAGTCAGATGTTTTTTGTCTCAAAATCGTTTATTGCTGTTTATGTGTCAGTAAATCAAGCCAGTGACTAAACGGTCAACTTAACATTAGGGATGTAACGATTCACTCAACTATGTTATATAACTTTATGTTATAAGAATATTTTTTTGTGTTGAAGTCTATAGACCCCAGGAAGAATAGCTACTGCATTTGCAGCAGCTAAAGGGGATCTTAATAAACTAAACTAAACTAAACTGACGATGCAATACGATTCACGATACTGGTTTCACGATACGATTTTCTCACGATTTTTTTAACAAGTGATTAATTTAAGATATTATAAATGAAAAAGTGTCCCTTTTATTATTTCTCAGACAAAACGCTGCACATTTCTTTTTCATTTTAAAGGGACACCAGGCAGGAATCCCGTTTTTGTAAAACAGCGTCCCCTAGAGTCGCTGTGGAGTACTTGTATTTAACGTTACTGTCGTAAATTTCTTTTGCCAAGTGTGTCAGAGGTTCTGGGTTCTAATCCGTACTAGTATAGTTTATTTTCCTCATCAAAACCGATTGTTTATTAGTGGTTGTATTTCAAGCAGGGACACGTTTTTTGTGCATTAGGTTTTGTGATTTCACCGTAACAAATATAGAGTCTCTCCTCAACGGATTGAGGCGCGCGTTTGTGTGAAGACTGTGCGCGTCACAACAGAACACTCTATCCGCGCCACTGATCGCAGCAGCAACAAGCACTTTGGTCACTTGATTTCAAAAACAACACATTTCAGATCGCCTCTTATTTAACAAACGAACGAAATGAATGCTCTACTAGAATTACCTGGAGATGTTTTATTTGTTTGTATGGGTACATCCGTGCCGCGAGATGTTTCAATGGGGACATATAACACCCGCAAATTACGCTCGTGTCTGACTCCTCGCTCGGTCAGTCTGCCGTTTCCTCTTTCTCTGTTCCACCGACAATGCTTTCTGCATCTTATATGCCGGCTCAGCCATGACGATATTGTGACAAACTCCATCCTTCTCTACCTTCCTGGATGGGGGCGTGTATGTGTGCAGTGCCGTAAAGGAATATGTTACATCGCGAGAGCTGATATCACGCGATACTTCCTGAGGCTGAGGCCGGCGGCCCGCCGCACCAAAGTTGCAAGTGAGATTTTTCCGCTCACAGGCACCAGGGGGGTGCGAGAAGGCCACCATTCAACCCGAAAGAAGTCACCATTTCAATAACTCTGAAGCTGTTCAGTTAAGCTAAAAAAACTGCATAGAATCCCTTTAAAATATATTTGTCAAATAAAAAAACTACATTGAAATTTTTTTTAAAAAATCCCTTCAAGGTTGTTTCAACTCAGTCTTTCTGTCTGTCTGGTCAAGAGGGTGGACACTGGTACCTTCGCACACTAAGTAAAAGACTATGTAAAATTAGTACCACATTTAGAGGGGTTTTAATTTTGTTATAATTTGTATCATTACACTAGCAAGAGTAAAAAAAACACATTTAGAAAAATATGCCATAGCCATCAATAAATTATATATAAAAAAATATATATCCATGTACACATTTAGAGAAAGAGATAGTAAAATAAATACAACACATGGTTGCCACGGAAACACTGATGCACCTTGTGATCACCGTGGCTCTCGCACTTGTCGTATTAATGCCTTTTACATGAAAACGGAGGTGACTTGTGCTTCTCACTGTGGTGATTATTATTAGTCTACGGATTTGAATGAGTCAATATCTACGCTTGCCGTCGCCATGTGTTTGACGGCGCGAGCACACCAGTCTATGACACACACTGGCGCAGCGCGAGCGGAGCAAACCGAGCGTTTTCAGTTCATTCCTGTGGAAGTTGAGCTTGGCTCACACAAGCTCAAGTTCCATGAATGAAGTGAAAACACTCGCTAGCTTCGCGCCAGTGTGTGCTCGCTGCTATTGTGCCTGCTGCCTGTAAAGCGAGGTTCACAACTTCACAGTAGGCTATTCAGTAAACGCCCCTGCTGTTTAAAACGTGTATCGCGATTCGTTTAACATTTCAACCGACTTGAATCGTCACACATTTTTATCGATTTTCAACCGGTTGCGAGTGAATCGTTACATACCTACTTAACATGGTTTCTCTAATTAGCATGAACAAATCTGTTATTTTAATTGTGATTAAATTATATAGCGATCAAAGAACACTCCCTTTCCAATCGCTGGGGCTGTTAATCACACAGCATGAGTTCTGGACTCTTAAACTCATATGTAGGCCTAATACTTATTTCATATGCAAAGATGTTAGCCAATCATAACAGTGGGCGTTTACACTGAAGTATCACGGCAGACACGCCCCTTAAAACAGATGTTCAAATCTAAGGTAAAATCAGGGTAGAGAATGGACTTTTATTTCTAAATTATGACAATTCTTGATGCACCTCAGGAAACATAAAATAATAATAAAAACATATCATGACCCCTTTAAAATATGACACTTACCACTGCTCTTGAAGACAGAGGATCTAGAGACATTGAAAGTCCAAGGGACATGTTGACAGCTTCATTGGTGACTGTTGAATAAAGATTTTTTTTTTAAAGAAATACTATCATGGATAATAAAACTAGTATATTTTATTCCATACATGAAAGCATCATTTACAAACAGAGTACCGCTAATGGGCAGTGGAATGCAGTTTCCTTGAGTGACAGCACAACGATATATTTGTCCTCTTTGAGTTTGACTGTGTTGTATTAGAGGATCACTCACAAGTAGACTATGGAAGAAGACAGGAGAATAAGAGAACATGTTAAAAAAGGAGAAGGATCTGTGGTGTTCCTGGTTGGGTGTGCAGTTTGAGTATGATGCAAAACCTCTCATCGTATTATGCACACACAAAAAAAGGATGGACATCAGCATAGTTTTAAGTTATTTTTAGTTAAGTGTTGCAAAATATTTGTACATTACAGGAAATCACAGACAGGGGAAATTGGAAATACTGGCAAAGCATTAGGTGGAATTCCAAACTTTTGCTCTCTTATGAAACTGTATTAAATTTCAAAGAATATTTTTAATTGGACCAGAACCGTCAGCAGTGGCTCTCAAAAATTATTCAATTCAAAGTTGTCAAATGTCTACAGCATGACCTACTGTACATTACAATGTAGTTAGTTAGATATGTAATTTGCTTTGCAGTGCCTTCTGACTAAAATATTTAAAAAGAAACTACATTGCACAACTCAAATGTAGAAATGTTAACTTAGATATTCAAATGAAGGCATTTACTATGTACACTGTCTGAGCTTTGTTAAGAAATATGCTTAATTGTTTTGAATGTGCTTTTGTAGTGTACTTCAATAAATAATAAAAATAATAAAATATTATGAAATATGATTATGAAATAAAAAGTATACTTAAAGACATTACTTTTATGTCCATGTTTTGATTATTTTAAGGTGTCCTTGTTACAGTGTAACAGTTAAGTACAAAGTCAGTTTAATTAACAACATGTACTTGGTTTAGGGTTATAGTTGCATGTAATTACTAATTATGCATAATTTACTGTTATTACCACAGTAATACAATGTACCATATGTAACAAGGACACTGTAAAATAAAGTATTACCTATGATTCTTAACTAAGTACATTTTTATTAAGTGCACTTTTCAATAACATCAAATTAAAAGTTTTGCTTTGAATTATATTTCAAATCATGTTTTAATTTGTTGTAGGTCTGTGCAACGATTAATCGCGATTAATCACATCCAAAATAAAAGTTTGTTAATTATTTTGTATATATAAATACACACACATGCATGTATATATTTAAGAAAATTGTATTATTTATAAAATATTTACATTTATATAGAATATAAATTATATATAAATATATACAGTATATACATGCAAATATTTCTCAAATACATATTTATTTATGTGTGTGTGTGTATTTATATAGGCTATACAAAATAATTATACACAGTACACACACACACATATATTATGTAAACACAGACTTTTATTTTGGATGCGATTAATCATTGCACAGCCCTACATTTTTTGTCGTGCTTTGAAGTACATTTCTTTTGATGTGTCGACTTGCATACTATAGCACATGTAAAGCACTTGATTCTGCTTTTAACTGTAGGTTGTTATTTAAAATGGCTTTTAAAGTTGATCAATTTTAAATGTACTAAACTGCAACTTCAACATTAATAATTCTGAAAAATGTTACAGCTATTAAGGCTTTTAATATCCATATCTGTCCTGAATTCAAATATTCAAAGTAATTATTAAAGTATTTGTTTTCAACAGCATCAGCTTAAATGGCCGACGGTTGAGTTGTCTGTAGTAACATTGATGAGCTCACCTTGCACCTTTCTGTATCACTTTATAGCCAAAGCCGCTGTTTGCACTGTTTGTGAAGTACTTCCAGGTCACAGGATCAATGTTGAAGGCCATTAAGGACTGACATACTAACATGTAAAAGAAAGGAAAATGGCATGCCTTTAAATGCCTGATAATCTTGAGTGTGATTAAAAGCAGTTACCAATGCATGATTCTTAACCCTGTAAAGCCTAACTTATTAAATAATAGTCGAAGTTTCAATTAAAAAATTAACACTCCACAAAAAAACACATATGCAACTTGTTTTTTGTTTATTTATTATATTTGATACATCACGCTTTTATGGCTCATATGATGTGGCCTAGTAAAAAATATGGATTTTATTTTATTTTATTCAGAGGCCCAAGCTGTGAAAAAAATATGCAATTTGGTAAAGGAATTATTTATATGGTCAAAAGGTAAAATGGAATTCTGATAGCTTTTAATGTAAATCAATAAGATCTTTATAACAGTATAACAGATACATTCATATAAATATCTCTCATCACTCTGTATCAACCAATAATATGTCTTTAAATGCTAGTTTTAAATGTGGGGGAAATGTATAATGCAATGAAATGCAATGGTATTTGACATAAAAATAAATGTTCCTCAAAAGCCTGATGAATCATATTTGATACATGCATTTTAGCATGTATGGAAAATCAAGTAAACCTAAGTTACTTCAATCCAGTAAATGTACATCTTGAAATATAAATAACTAACTATGAACCACAGATCATTCAGATGCAAGGTTTTTCAGCAAGGTTTTGATCGTTTAGAGTCCATAGAAATGTGTATCAAATATGATACAGTAGGCTTATTAGAGTTAAATAGATTTACAGCATTGCATATCAACAGATCAGACAAAATTATTTGTAATAATGCATATTTGACGTTATCAAGTTTAATCAAGCAAAAGACCACATATAATCCAAAGTTTACAGAAAGTATGTTGTATATAATTAAGGAGTTTTTGTATCTCGTATAATTATTTTCTTTAGGCTATATCATTAGGTAAAGTCATTTCAGTATAGCTTATTCCACATGTTTAATTACAGAAGAAACTTGATCTTACCACAAAACAAACACGAGAGGAATCGAAGATTCCAGTCCATTTCTGCATACAAACAGTGAACAACAGGGACCGATACTTGTGGAGTCACTTGACTGAGTGAAGAGTCTTTGGTGGGAATGAGAGATACATCGAATGGAAATAGATTGATGCATGTGACTAAAAAGGAACTGCCACTAGTTATAATCTCACATAGCCAGACCTTCAGACTGACGACAGAAGCAACCCCCCCCCCCCCCCCCCCGACTTTATAACATGCAATTGTAACTTTATATCACGCAATTCTGACTTTATAACACGCAATTGTGACTTTATATCACGCAATTCTGACTTTATATCTCACAATTCTGACTTTATAACACGCAATTGCGACTTTATATCACGCAATTCTGACTTTATATCTCACAATTCTGACTTTATAACATGCAATTGTGACTTTATATCACACAATTGTGACTTTATAACACGCAATTGTGACTTTATATCACGCAATTCTGACTTTATATCTCACAATTCTGACTTTATAACACGCAATTGCGACTTTATATCACGCAATTCTGACTTTATATCTCACAATTCTGACTTAATAACATGCAATTCTGACTTTATATCTCACAATTCTGACTTTATATCACGCAATTGTGACTTTATATCACGCAATTCTGACTTTATAACACCCAATTGCGACTTTATATCACGCAATTCTGACTTTATATCTCACAATTCTGACTTTATAACACGCAATTGCGACTTTATATCACGCAATTCTGACTTTATATCACGCAATTCTGACTTTATATCACGCAATTCTGACTTTATAACACACAATTGTGACTTTATATCACGCAATTCTGACTTTATATCTCACAATTCTGACTTTATAACACGCAATTGCGACTTTATATCACACAATTCTGACTTTATATCTCACAATTCTGACTTTATATCACGCAATTCTGACTTTATATCTCACAATTCTGACTTTATATCTCGCAATTCTGACTTTATATCTCACAATTCTGACTTTAAATCACGCAATTTTGACTTCATAACACGCAATTGCGACTTTATATCACGCAATTCTGACTTTATATCTCACAATTCTTATTAGAGTTAAATAGATTTACAGCATTGCATATCAACAGATTAGACAAAATTATTTGTAATAATGCATATTTGACTTTATAACACGCAATTGTCACTTTATATCACGCAATTCTGACTTTATATCTCACATTTCTGACTTTATAACACGCAATTGCGACTTTATATCACGCAATTCTGACTTTATATCTCACAATTCTGACTTTATAACACGCAATTGTGACTTTATATCACGCAATTCTGACTTTATATCTCACAATTCTGACTTTATAACACGCAATTGCGACTATATCACGCAATTCTGACTTTATATCTCACAATTCTGACTTTATATCTCGCAATTCTGACTTTATATCTCACAATTCTGACTTTAAATCACGCAATTCTGACTTTATAACACGCAATTGCGACTTTATATCACGCAATTCTGACTTTATATCTCACAATTCTGACTTTATAACACGCAATTGGGACTTTATATCACGCAATTCTGACTTTATATCTCACAATTCTGACTTTATAACACGCAATTCTGACTTTATATCTCACAATTCTGACTTTATATCACGCAATTCTGACTTTATATCACGCAATTCTGACTTTATAACACACAATTGCGACTTTATATCACGCAATTCTGACTTTATATCTCACAATTCTGACTTTATAACACGCAATTGCGACTTTATATCACACAATTCTGACTTTATATCTCACAATTCTGACTTTATATCACACAATTCTGACTTTATATCTCACAATTCTGACTTTATATCTCACAATTCTGACTTTATATCAAGCAATTGTGACTTTATATCACGCAATTGTGACTTTATAACACGCAATTGCGACTTTATATCACGCAATTCTGACTTTATATCTCACAATTCTGACTTTATAACACGCAATTGCGACTTTATATCACGCAATTCTGACTTTATATCTCACAATTCTGACTTTATATCTCGCAATTCTGACTTTATATCTCACAATTCTGACTTTAAATCACGCAATTCTGACTTTATAACACGCAATTGCGACTTTATATCACGCAATTCTGACTTTATATCTCACAATTCTGACTTTATAACACGCAATTGCGACTTTATATCACGCAATTCTGACTTTATATCTCACAATTCTGACTTTATATCTCACAATTCTGACTTTATATCACGCAATTGTGACTTTATATCACGCAATTTTGACTTTATAACACGCAATTGTGACTTTATAACACGCAATTGCGACTTTATATCACGCAATTCTGACTTTATATCTCACAATTCTGACTTTATAACACGCAATTGCGACTTTATATCACGCAATTCTGACTTTATATCTCACAATTCTGACTTTATATCACGCAATTCTGACTTTATATCTCACAATTCTCACTTTATATCACGCAATTGTGACTATATCACGCAATTCTGACTTTATAACACGCAATTGCGACTTTATATCACGCAATTCTGACTTTATATCTCACAATTCTGACTTTATATCTTGCAATTCTGACTTTATATCTCACAATTCTGACTTTAAATCACGCAATTCTGACTTTATAACACGCAATTGTGACTTTATATCATGCAATTCTGACTTTATATCTCACAATTCTGACTGTATAACACGCAATTGTGACTTTATATCACGCAATTCTGACTTTATATCTCACAATTCTGACTTTATAACACGCAATTGCGACTTTATATCACGCAATTCTGACTTTATATCTCACAATTCTGACTTTATATCTCGCAATTCTGACTTTATATCTCACAATTCTGACTTTAAATCACGCAATTTTGACTTCATAACACGCAATTGCGACTTTATATCACGCAATTCTGACTTTATATCTCACAATTCTTATTAGAGTTAAATAGATTTACAGCATTGCATATCAACAGATTAGACAAAATTATTTGTAATAATGCATATTTGACTTTATAACACGCAATTGTGACTTTATATCACGCAATTCTGACTTTATATCTCACATTTCTGACTTTATAACACGCAATTGCGACTTTATATCACGCAATTCTGACTTTATATCTCACAATTCTGACTTTATAACACGCAATTGTGACTTTATATCACGCAATTCTGACTTTATATCTCACAATTCTGACTTTATAACACGCAATTGCGACTATATCACGCAATTCTGACTTTATATCTCACAATTCTGACTTTATATCTCGCAATTCTGACTTTATATCTCACAATTCTGACTTTAAATCACGCAATTCTGACTTTATAACATGCAATTGCGACTTTATATCACGCAATTCTGACTTTATATCTCACAATTCTGACTTTATAACACGCAATTGGGACTTTATATAACGCAATTCTGACTTTATATCTCACAATTCTGACTTTATAACACGCAATTCTGACTTTATATCTCACAATTCTGACTTTATATCACGCAATTCTGACTTTATATCACGCAATTCTGACTTTATAACACGCAATTGCGACTTTATATCACGCAATTCTGACTTTATATCTCACAATTCTGACTTTATAACACGCAATTGCGACTTTATATCACACAATTCTGACTTTATATCTCACAATTCTGACTTTATATCACACAATTCTGACTTTATATCTCACAATTCTGACTTTATATCTCACAATTCTGACTTTATATCAAGCAATTGTGACTTTATATCACGCAATTGTGACTTTATAACACGCAATTGCGACTTTATATCACGCAATTCTGACTTTATATCTCACAATTCTGACTTTATAACACGCAATTGCGACTTTATATCACGCAATTCTGACTTTATATCTCACAATTCTGACTTTATATCTCGCAATTCTGACTTTATATCTCACAATTCTGACTTTAAATCACGCAATTCTGACTTTATAACACGCAATTGCGACTTTATATCACGCAATTCTGACTTTATATCTCACAATTCTGACTTTATAACACGCAATTGCGACTTTATATCACGCAATTCTGACTTTATATCTCACAATTCTGACTTTATATCTCACAATTCTGACTTTATATCTCACAATTCTGACTTTATATCACGCAATTGTGACTTTATATCACGCAATTTTGACTTTATAACACGCAATTGTGACTTTATAACACGCAATTGCGACTTTATATCACGCAATTCTGACTTTATATCTCACAATTCTGACTTTATAACACGCAATTGCGACTTTATATCACGCAATTCTGACTTTATATCTCACAATTCTGACTTTATATCACGCAATTCTGACTTTATATCTCACAATTCTCACTTTATATCACGCAATTGTGACTATATCACGCAATTCTGACTTTATAACACGCAATTGCGACTTTATATCACGCAATTCTGACTTTATATCTCACAATTCTGACTTTATATCTAGCAATTCTGACTTTATATCTCACAATTCTGACTTTAAATCACGCAATTCTGACTTTATAACACGCAATTGTGACTTTATATCATGCAATTCTGACTTTATATCTCACAATTCTGACTGTATAACACGCAATTGCGACTTTATATCACGCAATTCTGACTTTACAACGCGCAATTGCGACTTTATATCACGCAATTCTGACTTTATATCTCGCAATTCTGAGAAATAAAGTGAGAATTGCGAGATGTAAACTCGCAATTGTGAGAAAAAAAGTCAGAATTGTGAGATAAAAAGTCACAATTATTATTATTATTTATTTATTTAGTGGCGGAAACAAGCTTCCATACAAAACAGATTTAACTAATCATAAAGTCAATCAGGATACATAACACAGCCTACTAGGCCTAAAAAATACCTGTAATCTGACTAACATGTAAACATGTAAAGCAACCAATAACAGTTTGTTTTGTTCAGCATCATGTTTAGGGGCGTGAAAAATAAAGTGGTTTATTTTATTTATATTTATTATTAAATTGTCATTCACATTACAAACAATAAACATGGCAATAGTATAACACATTGAACAAAAACAACAATTAGGAAAAGAAAATATACAATATAATAGCCTATATAAAATAATAATACAAGTAAAAAGAAAGACAAAAATATATAAACAGAATAAGGAACAGGTATGAGATCATCATATAAATAGCATAAAGCTTCACATATAGACCTAGTGCGTTTTGCTTTACTATTTTTCAACCCAAGTAATAACTCAATATAATTTTTCATATGTATCTGAAATAACAAAAAGTTGGGGTTTCCTTTAGCCCATTTTTGTTTATGTATGTAGTATTACCCCATAATCAAACAAAGATTAACAATAAAGGCCACATTTGGTGGTAATCATTATACATTAAACATCATTATATTCTTTTTATAACTGAAATATTTGGACATTTAACACTTAATATAACATGTAATTACATTAAAGGTGCAGTGTGTGGTGTGATTTTTAGCGGCATCTAGTGGTGAGGTTACGAATTGCAACCAACAAAAGTTACGGTGGCTGACAGGAAAATATGTCATCCTCTGAGACAGCAGAGAGTAGCCAGTTCAGCAATGAGGTTTCTTTACAAGGATAAATTAAGAAATTATTTTTACTTAATTATTCAGTAAAACTATATGTTATTGCGAATATTATTGTTACTTGTTCATCATTGTGTCAGTGTTTTATTCGCTGAACTAAGCTTGCTTCCTTGCACGAAGAGCAACATAGTAACGAAACGCGTTTGTCTGTTAAAGGCTATAGAAACATGTCGGCGCATTTCAATGTAAGGGGATCCGCGGTGTGTGTAGACAGAAACTGCTCATTCCAAGGTAATTCAAATATAACGGTTTATTATGCAAGGTCTTTATACACCACTGAAAACATAGTTATGTATCTTATATTGCATTTCTGTCAATAGATTCTCAGAAATATTACAC
Organism: Gila orcuttii; assembly: GCA_026230005.1. Taxonomy (NCBI): domain Eukaryota; kingdom Metazoa; phylum Chordata; class Actinopteri; order Cypriniformes; family Leuciscidae; genus Gila; species Gila orcuttii. The sequence goes on along the minus strand of JAPDVR010000017.1, from coordinate 5,436,841 downwards.
ATTGCACCTTTAAAGATGGATACATGCAGGGCAAGTGCAAATGCATAAACTAAGCTATCAGGCTATTCGGTTATCTGTATGCTATGCTGGTACATAACTAATACAGACATTAATGGTCATTATAACATAGTTCAATAAGCATTTATCATTACATAATTTTGTAGGAATTGTAATCAGGCGATAAAGAGAGTAGGCCTACCTATTAAAAGTAATGTCAAGCCAGTGGGATCGCTTGGGGTCCTAAAAGAGAACTGGTTTTGAGGATGACCTGATTTGTCACCACACCGGTGTGTAAAACTCTTTGATGTGGCCTATTTTAAAAAAGCCTATGCTGCGAGCTTCACATACTTTTGGAAATCCAGCATTTAGCTTATCCTGATTAGCACTCATTGTCACAGTTGTAAACACGACAACGTTCTTCTTCCATGAGGGGGTTTGGCATCACAACAGCTTTGTTGGCATAAAAACTTTGAAACTTCTGAAGTGTTAGCATTTTTGTGTGGCTTATGCGTCAGTGGAAAGCCAGTGGTCTGTGGGTGTGAAGTATGAGGCTGAGACTACACTAGGGGAAACACAATTTTACCAACAAAACTTCTTTTCCTCATCTCATTTTAAAAACATTGCTTCAGTATGGTTAAAAATAAATGACAAATAATTTTCAGCATATCAGAAAAAACATTTTGTGGCAAAAACACATTTGGTTTGAGATGGTTTAAAATTCCCTTACCCTAAATAACTTTTTTTATATACATTATATTTATTATATAATTTTAATATTTAATATAAGTTTTTACTAAGATTACATAATAAATTATTTAGTTTTAATCCAACGGACGCATGTGTTCCGAGTGTGCTTGTGAACAGCAGCTATACAGGCATAAATATCGAATTTATGCATACTATTCTATTAATTAGATACATTTACTTCGTAAACAACTTTAATCTCCATATCTCTGTTCTGTTAACTGTGTTTCTTTCATAATGTGTACAAGTATGAGTCCGATACCAATAGTATTAGCAGGAGATCGGCTTTATTATTTTAACTGAGGTCATAATTTTGAAACATTTCATAATAAACCATTTCCCCCTCCCCCTGATCATCTGATTGAAAAACTTGGCTTTGTTGCTAATTCTAAGTTGTCAGTAAACACCCACTGTTATGATTTGGCAAATAAAAAAATCTCCCTTGTGAAATAGAAGTGTTTGGAAAACTCCCTGGTGAATAATAGCAACCAGTCAATTTCAACCGTATGTTTGACCAAGAGTCTGATTCTGAATCATTCCAACAAACACCAAGAATACAGAAGCCTGTATAAAAATAACTCTTTAACAGACCAAAGTTAGCACACTCTCAAATACCCTAAGCCATAAATATCACAATCATCTGCAGATGACACACTAGGATGAATCTGATTACTCTGTCAGATTGTAACAGTTGCAGTAACTAGCATGACTAGGCACTTTGTTAAAACACGCATTGGACACTTATTCGCTAATGTTGATATCCTTCGCTAGTGTTGATAGCCTGTTCAAGCTCTTCTGAAGTTTCCACTGCCAAGAGAAGCACAAAGTTTACTGAAGCTTCCCCATCACGGAAATAGGAGCCATATGATCCATGTCTTTGTTTTTCATAAAACATTTTGTAAGGAACAAAATCTACTTTTTTCCCCCAGTACAGATTTTCAAAGTTGTAAGTGATTTATTTATTATTATTTATTTAAAATGTATATGATCAATAAGTTATGACAACAAATGTTTTTATATTGCTTTAATTCGTCAAAATCCACTTTTCCACTTTTTTTAAACATTCAAGTTGATTGTACTTAAAAAGTGAAGGCAGCGATTTTTTAAAGAGAGCATTTATGTATAGCCTATAAGTATTACTCACTTCTATAAGATTTGAGACTCTTTTACCCAAATGTTCAGTGACAGCAACCTGAGCAGAATTAAGGTACTGTAGAAACATTTTAAAGGGGTCATAACATGAGAAATCAAATTTGCCATGATCTTTTGCCATATAAAAGGTCTTTGTAACATTAAAACGTCCTGCAAGTTTCAAAGCTTAAAACATACTCCTCATTATAAACAAAGCATTTATATAATCAAGCTCCAAAAATGGCTCGTTTTGATATTCAAAGGTTATGACTGTAAACCATGGTTCCCTGCGTCTCATTGCCATACCTCTGGCTTTCCTGCTAGTCTCCTTTAGACAACACACGCTGATGCCGTTCCTCATAGTGTCAATACTAAGTCTCTTTCCCCATGGGCCAGGGCTACAGTCGTTACCTAAATGTTAAATTCCCATAGAGGCAGGCAGAGTTTTATTTTTAAAGGCCAGTTATGTATTTCATGGATCCAGGATACTATGCATCCTGATAAAGTTCCCTTGGCCTTTGGAATTAAAATAGCCCCACATCATCACATTCCCTTCACCATACCTAGAGATTGGCATGGTGTAATTTCATGTAGGCTAATAGCTGGTATGATTTGCATTGAGAGATGATCTTATGGAAATGCCCCATGCCAATCTCTAGGTATGATGAAGAATATTTTTGAATATTTTTCCATTCTCATCCATTTAATATCTGGCCATATGCTACTACTTTAGAAAGTTTTGAACTTATAAGGTCCAAAAATTAGATTTCTAATTTTTTTATGATCAGCAATGTCTTTGAATGTAAATCTACAGGTGAAACTCGAAAAATTTGAATATCATGCAACAGTTCATGTATTTCAGTAATTCAAATTAAAAGGTGAAACTAATATATTTTGTATAGTATAACTATATACATATGCATGATTATACTTTTCAGAGGGCCGACATTTATGTAGCCTATTTAAAATACTTTTTTTATTGATTTCATGTAATATTCTTCTTTTTTTTTATTCTTTTTATTAAACATTTTAGTTATTTCAAACAAAACATACTAAAACAAAAACACAGCACAGGAAACGATATTAATAAACATATCTATGGGTATGTGGACAATTCACATACAGCATCTCGTCATATGGTTGTACATACATCTTATCCAGTTCGTGTTTATGTCCTTTTAATCTTCAGACACACCATTTTTTAAACAGGTGCAATTTACCATTGAGACAATACCTCAATCTTTCCAGATTTACAACTTCAGATATCAGAGATTTCCACATCTGAGTAGAGGGGGCATCGCTACCAACCCATTTGGCCATTATAGCCTTCCGAGCCAGGAAGGCTATAATACTGCCTGCCAAAATACCTTGATGTTCTTGCACTCCCAAAGACAGTGATATCTAGTAGGCTACCTTTAGCTGAGTTACATTTAGGACAGTTCGGAGAAACGCCTGGAGTGTACTTACTGTATATATAAGGTGATATGTAAACATTATGTAGAATATTAAACTGCATTTCTTTGTATCTATTACAGATTGATATTCTAGAGGGCAGTATTACTATTTCCTCCCACGACTCAGAGTCAATTGACGTTTTAAACAGCATATTCCAAGTTGTTCGTAAGTGTTTCAGTTTGTCTACCGTTAGATTCTGTAACACAGAGTAGAATCTAGACACAAAACGTCCACGTTTCCGACAGTCCAGTAGAGTTTTTTCAAGCAAGTAACAGTTTGTTGGTAGCTCCAGAGATCCAGTCTTTGATTTTATGTAATGCCTGATCTGGAGATACTTGTAAAAATCTTTGGCAGGTATATCATATTGAGATCTTATATCTTCAAATGTCTTGAATTTACCTTTGTCCCACAGATCATACATTCTCCTAATACCAGCTTCTTGCCATGACTTGAGATTGAGACCAGCGCCCCCTTCTGATAAATCTGGGATATCTACCAGAATTGCAATAAAGTTAAGAGCCTGAGACTTCCCAAATAGTTTCTTCAAAATACTCCATGTCTTGATAACATTATTAATTAGGTAATTGTCTTCAAACAGCAGGTGGCAGTTCTCTTGCACGTTTATCTAATAACTTTATAAGACAGAAGGGTTGTCTAATTACCTTTTCAATCTCAAGCCAAGGTGTCACATCATGTTCAGCTGCCCACACTGAAACAATTCTAGCATGAATAGACAGTACATAGTTCTCAATCTTTGGTAAGCCCCACCCACCCTGTTGTTTTGGAAGTTGTAAAGTATCCATTTTAAGCTTAGGTTTTCTGCCTGCCCAGATAAAGTCTGATATCAGTTTATTAATGTCCTTAAGATCTTTTGGATTCAAAAACACAAAAAGCATTGACACTGGATAAGAAATTTTTGGAAGTAGTACCATTTTAGTAAGGTTAATCCTACCAAGCATTGATAAAGGAAGCTTTTTCCAACTTGTAACTTTTTATTTTATGTGACTAATTAAAGGATTGATATTTTCCGCATACAGCTGACAAACTTTGGGTGTGATTTTTATTCCTAGATACTTAAATCCTTTAGGTGCCCAGCGAAAAGGTTTAACATAAGCAGGCTCAACCTGACCACTGTTTGTTAAAGGCATAATTTCTGACTTTTCAAAATTGACCTTATACCCTGATATTTGTCCAAATTCTTTAATACAATCAACCAGTGCTGGAATTGATTTATCGGGATCTGTTAAAGTTAAAAGAATATCATCGGCATATAATAAAATTTTGTGCTGTTTTGTTCCTATTAAAGTTCCTTCTATATTTATATTCTGTCTTACGGCTATCGCAAGCGGCTCTATAGCCAGGGAGAACAGCAAAGGTGTTAAAGGAATGCCCTGAGCAGTACCGCGTGTAAGTTTAAATGGTGCGGATAAAAGACCATTTGTCAAGATAGTGGCTACAGGTATCTTGTACAATATCTTCACCCAATCTATAAAAGTGGATTTAAAACCAAATCTTCTTAGCACTTCGAACATGTAGTCCAATTCGACATGGTCGAAAGCTTTTTCAGCGTCCATTGAAACAATGGCGCCGGCAGTAACGTGCGGTGAAATCTTGTCATGGGTAGGCTGTGACCTATCAATGTGGCATATATGTTCATATATTCATTCAGTTAATGTAGCAACCCAAGTTCATGTCAGGGATCATCACATCGCTGCCTGCATACAGCAAAGTCAGTCATATGTGAGGCTAATGCGCAATTAAATCTAATAATCAAATTAATGGACACACCTATCTTATGACTTATACAACAAACAAATGTTTTGTGCGGGACACAGTAAGAGAGGGAAGCGGCGCGTTGTCAGTGAACCGACAAGCAGCCTAGTCACTCCTTCAAAATGCGCAAACGTGCACAGACAGCCACACACACACTATTGGTCTGGTCACTCTGGTGACGGCGCACCAGGGTTTGAATAGGCTACAGTCAGAAAACATTGTGTCAGCAGTACAGCTTTAAAGTACAAAAACAGTTTATTCGCTCCTACAAACTGCGCTATAGGCGCACACACCGACACGCAATGAGCGTCTGGCGACGGCGCAACAGGATTAAAAAAAGAGAACTACAAAACAGCATTTTAACTAGGGCTGGGTATTGTTAGGAATTTCACAATTCGATTCTATTCGATTTCGATTCGATATTGATTTATTAGCTTCGATATCGATTCAATAATTAGTAAATACACAAGTAATTAAGTAGCCTGCCTGAGTATATTTTTAAATAATGTGTGCAGTATTACCAATGTTTAAGAACAAATTGACCCCAGCATGTTTCCTGTCATGGTTTATTTAGCAGAACAAACTGTACAATATTGTACATGTGTTGAATACAAACCACAACTGTAACAAACAGGTGCTTTATTAACACACCTCTAAAGTGCATGTAACTGTAATAGAAAGTATATTTCTTTCTTCCTATACATTCAAGTTATAAAAGAAATGTAAACAGAAACACAAAATGTGCATACTCATAAAAAAATGCACTTCGTGAGGCACACGCGCGCACATTTGCGTGCACACACGCAAGGACTCTCGCTCGCACACACGCAAGGACTCTCGCTCGCACACACGCAAGGACTCTCGCTCGCTTCCTCTCGGTCGTGCGTGCGCTACGCGGTTTGGAGCTCGCGAGCTCTAGATTTCGGGAGATTTGAACTAATTTGCGGACATCAGGGAGCCGCTATCAATATGCGGGAGACTCCCGGAGACTTATTGTTGTTCTTATTATCATTTAGGGAACATTTTAGGGTAGCTTCAGCCCCCCTAAAATAGGCCTAAGGATGTCCCTGGTTGGTGGTGCAGTTGAACGGAGTGCAGATGCTGTCCGTCATCTTGCTGTTTTGGTAAAGCGCGTCTTGTACAACGCTGAACGCTCTCACTAGAGTGTTGCCCACAGCGCCGCCACTGGCCGGTGGGCTGAATCGATTTATCGAATTGAGAAACAAATAATTGCAATGCATTGATGAATCGATATTTTTACCCAGCCCTAATTTTAACCCTTACGAAATGCACCATAATCGCACAGATAGACCTAATGTTACAGTACAAATGTGGCAGAGGTGACGGCACACCAGGGTATGGAAGAGAGAACATTTTGGTGTCAGCGCACAGCAGGCCTGTAGCCCACCATCAGACAACACACTCAAGCCAATATAAGGGTTTTAAAAATAATAAATAAATGAATAATTTACGGTTTAAAGGGGGTGCTTACTTTTATTTGTAGACAAAACTCCTTTTCCTCGATTTACTGAAGCCTATATGTAAAACGCATTTGCAGCTGCACAGCTAACATTAGCACAGTGAGCGTATGGCTAATACGTAGAATTTTTTTGCAGTGGTTTCTCATAGTTGCGTGTTTGAGTGTGAAATGTGTGAAGGCAGAAAGCTCTTGAGACAGAATTAGACTGAGAGGGGCATTTAGAGAAGGAAGTGCATACTTGTTGCAATTTATTCTTGCCTTAAAAGGACAGTTTTTCATTCTCATCCATTTAATATCTGGCCATATGCTACTACTTTAGAAAGATGGTCATGGTTTTGAACTTATGAGGTCCAAAAATTAGATGTCTAATTTTTTATGATCAACAATGTCTTTGAATGTAAATCTACAAGTGAAACTCGAAAAATTAGAATATCATGCAACAGTTCATGTATTTCAGTAATTCAAATTATATTTAGTTAAGTATATAACTATACATATGCATGATTATACTTTTCAGAGGGCCAACATTTCTGTATTTAAAATCATTTTTTTTATTGATTTAATGTAATATTCAAATTTTCTGAGATTTTAAATTAGGGTTTTTTATAAGCTGTAAGCCATAATCATCAAAATTATAACTTTTGCACGATATTCACATTTTTCGAGTTTCACCTGTACATTAAAATTAAAACTGAACGAGCTTTAAACTTAATTCCTACAATGATATATTGTGTTTTTTGAAATCACTCATTCATCTATTCATGTGCAACATGATCATTGCAATTCATTTCACAGCTTTAAATTTGAACAAATTTAGACTATAAAGAGAATGTAAAACCAATTTTACATGGTGAGATGATGATAAAATCTTATTGCCATTCACTGCTTTCAAATCGTACAAAAGGGAGCAAAAGATTTACAAAAGAGTGGAAATAGGCAGCTATTGAGGTAACCATGGTGTGTACAAAATAACTAGGCTAATAAAAATAAATAAATATCTTACCACAAAATATGCATAATCTGATACAGAAGTTCTGGTCCATAATATCATCTCAAGTGTATATATAGAGGATGCCTGAGGTGAGACAGTCAATGCAATAAATGAAAGCGAAGATGTGTTTTAACTTGCCTGAAAGCAACTCCCCATACTGGTTCAGAAGCCCACCCACACTGTCAATTGATTAGTTTACACACTGAAACAGGCCAATCAGGATGCTCTCTGTCTTACATGCGCTTTGTCTTACATGAGGCACACACGCACAGACACACACACACACACACACACACACACACGCATGGTCTCTCGCTCTCTCCCTCTCCAGCACAGTCTGTTCTGTCTCATGCGGGCTCTTGCTCGCTCGCTCGCTCTAGATTCCGGGAGATTTGAACTAATTTGCGGCCATCAGGGAGCCGCTATCAATATGCGGGCCGGGAGACTCCCGAAACTTCCGGGAGACTTGGGATGTCTGATAAGTAGCCTAATGTAAATTATGTTTGCAACGGAGTGGCCTGGATGGGTATGAAACTCTCGGCCTGAAATTGTGTCCCAGGCTGGCATTAAATTGTTTGTGAATATTTGTAAATATTCGTGGCTTGTTTAAACAGCTGGATAATTGACAGTGTACTGCAGTTCTGTGGATGTTTTGCCCTTCAGGCAGGGTTATTATAGTTTGTGAAACTAAACTAAAACAAAAACTAAAACTATAAAAACATTAAAGTTTAAATAAAATAAAATAATAATAAAATAATAAAATAAAAAAGTTTAAAGATTAAATAAAATAAAATATTAGTTGAAAAACTTAAACTAAATGAAAATTACAAATGTTAACTTGTCAGTGAACTACGGATGTTCATTTGGGGCTTTTCCCTTACAACTGACGTGGTCATTAGCTATCCATTAACCGACATTATGTTAAATTAGAATTAAATTAAATTAGAATAGATAAGTGTCTGTGACCCATACTAAAATTTGTATTCCATGGGTTTAGTTTATCATGCACTATAGGGTATGTATGGGATCAATATCCCATCTAAAGTATTGCGGTCACGGATCAAAAAATAAAAAAATTAAAAACACATGTAAAAATTTACTGCACAAACTGAAAAAAAAGCAAAATGATCAGAATATCAAACAACTTGGTCACAGATTAAAATATAATAAGCGTGATCATGCTGCTTGAATATAAAAATAAGCATGAATAAAAACTTTAAACATAAAATTATTTTGCACAAAACTTAAACTTATGTTCATGTTTTCTTTAAAATTATGTTTTTCTTGGTTTTACTGTACTTTGTGCTCTCTTGCATTTTCTGCTCTTGTTTGCCTACACTTTTGTACGCTTGTGCTGTTTTTCTCTTCGCTCTTCTTTTCATGTTCCCCGCTTGCTTTCCCAAATGTTGCAGTTCGAGTTTCATGTAAATTAGTCCACTAGTTCTAGATTGACAGCTCCACCTCTCGCCAATCAATCATAGAGGGGAGTTGACGTCACACCAATGCGACTCATGACTACTGACGCTCACTCACACAGGTGAAGATAACCATCAACTCAGCTGGCTAAAATCTTTCCGTGGCAGGGCACAAATTCTCGGAACTAACAATATATGTTAGTAGATTTCATTAAATGACAAATGTACCCAAAACGACCTAATGTACTATTGAAATTAATTTCTGGACATCGCAATGTTATTTTTCCCGAAAATTGTTACACATATTGTATCTGATTTAGCATTGTAGCAAACTCCCCCCACCCATGTTGATGACATCAGTGTGAGCTAGCCGCCGACACATCGCTGGGCCTTTGGGGCGTTCTGTCACTACACATCAAAATTTGATTGGCTGATAACGCACGTCAGTCAAAGTTATGATCAAATGGAAGATGGCAGCTTCAACGGAAGGCTACTGTAGCTATAGTGCTGGGGCACGTTCGAGCACAAACCGGTGCGCAGCGTTTTGCTACGGTTTTCGGGATAAACGACATGTTTCCTGGAAACGGTGTGCAATGGGGTTTCAGATACGTTTTCTCTTGTTTGGTGGGTCTGTCAAAAATGTCAGCCCCAATCAGCAGCAACATGTATATAAACCACGCGGTATTAAAGAGACACCTCACACAATGGGTCTAAGTAAAGTCGTTTACAAATGTGTCCGCTGCAGTTCAGTATATGCAACAATTGAAGATATTAGATATTAGATATTAGACATGTTTGGCTTTTCATCCTGAAATGCGAGGCGAGGCAAATGTTGGATCACAATAATTACAGTAGGAACAACAGTTTCCACAAATCCCTTCACTGGATTGGGACTGTAACATCGAGCGTATTTTGCAGTATTAAAAACGTATTTATACCGATTTCATGAGGCTTTGAAAACTCTTCAAAAAGAACACAAAGAATGGCATTTTCAGCTGCCATAGTTGCAACTCTTGCGTCATCAGAAAAGGGTGTGCAACGCAGCACCGTTTCCGTTTAAAGAGTCATGAAACCCTAAACCAAATTTTATGAGATTTTAACAGAGGAATATGTGTTGAACTCCATTGAAGACAATGTTAGCATCTGTTAGATTTAATAGTAGGGTGAAAATGGTTACATTTTAGTTTTTGTCCACTATTTTCATCTTCCGGGTTTTGCAAGTTCTCTTACGAGAGTATCTCTCGTACTGCGTAATATCTGACGCTACGGGGGAAAACCTCTTTTCCACGAGATATTGAAGCAAAAAATTATCCTTCATTTTGAATTAATGTAAAACGCTGTGCAGCAGCATGCAGATATAGGCAGGACGGCTCGCGCGCCTATTGGCTGCCATGGGGCAAACAGCAGCAGCCTATCGAGAGAGGTGCTGCGTGACATAATCCTATGGGGGCATTTCGCGCCCATTTCGTCACGTCCCGCCAGAAAAGGGCGGAATTTCGCCCTATAAATATAGCTCGATAAGGCTGGTACACTGATTTTCATCTCTTCAGCGAAGCATCGCTGGATCCGGAGTGAGAAGCCACGCCGTCTGAGAAAAAGCACACAGCGGGACGAGCCATTGAGTCTGAAGTCGCTGGCATCGCCGCCTTTAGCCGCCGTACCTGCTACGCTTTCCGTCGTTATATCCTTTTCAAACTGTGTGTGTGTGTGTTCGCCGCTGCAACACACATTTTTTCACTGTCTGTCTCTCTCTGCTAAAAGAGCTGCGTCTTTTTCAAGATGCAAAGATCCTGCGGCTCGTGCCGAGCCACACTCAGCGACAGGGACCGTCATGTTATCTGCGTTTCCTGCCTGGGTGGGGATCATGCGGCTCTCGCTCTCGTCGACGGTGGATGCCCTCACTGTGAGCTACTGCCTATGGTGACTCTGAGGACTCGCCTGGCATCCTTCTCAGAGCCTGCACTTCAGCCCGCTGTAGCGCCGCGCCGTAAAAAGCGCCGTGCTCAGCGTGCTCCCGAGCCTTCTCCTGCCCGCCAAAGCTCACAGGTTCGCCCGCCAGCTTCGCCGGCATGGCTCGAGTCCCTCACCGATGGACAGCGGCCGCCGTCTGCCGCCGCTTCCTCCATTGAGGTCGACGAAATAGCCCCGAGCCTTCTCCAGCCCGTGATAGCTCGCCGGTTCGCCCGCCAGCTTCACCAGCTTCACTCGAGTCGCTCGCTGACGGACAACGGCCGCCGTGCACCGCCGCTTCCGCCATTAATGACGACGAGATAGCTGCATCTGTAGAGAAGGCCAGCTTCAAAACCGCGGCTAGCTTTCTTTACGTTATAAGAAAGCTACCCCGCCCCCCTGGGCATGCGTCACCGGCGAAATGAGGAAAGAGTGTGTTTTTAGTCCCGCCAATCTCCATTTCTCAAACATTTCTCAGCTCCTCTTGGTTTGAGCGGCTGAAAATGTCAATATTGCAGCAATGAGCCTGTTGTATTACACGCACGCCTGCAAACAAACGCTGACGCACACAAAACTGTGATGACGCTGTTTATCCGCTCGGGCTATTTTAAGCTTTTGTCGTTTCCCCCTGTGGCTCAGTGGCGAAACCCAAAGCCTTCGCACGGGAGACCCGTATTCGAGCCCAGCTCTCGCAGTGGATAAAAATTTAGTCTCGCTGCAGCCAGACTTACACCCAAACTTTTCACTCGTTCAGTTCCGAGAAAATGCGACTGTTCCAGTGTATTTTGCAGTAATCAAGCCGGTACCATGGCCCGCTTGCCTGCACACAAATGCCGTTTCCACGGCGACCCAGAAAAATCATGTAAGCAGTGTATTTTCTGGTATTCCGGCCACAGCCGATGGTGTTATGAGTGTATTAAAAATGCCACAGCCCAGTGTTCATTTCTACACACAAACACAGCCCGCCAAAGTGCAGGGCTCGCACAAATGAGTTCGACTCATGTCAATTGTGGATTAATTATAGTGAATGTGCCCACAACACAGTGCCCACAAACACTACACGCTGCATGTGCCACGTTTTCTGTAAAATAAACCAACACACATACAGTCAGCTAAGGCCCACGGTGTTTAAGTCTCGCCGCGGCCAGACTCTACAGAAACTTCTCGCTCGTTCAGTTCCAAACAATGTGACTGTTCCAGGGTATTTTGCAGTAAACAAGCTGGTACCACAGCCCACTTGCCTGCACACAAACGGCAGCTTTAAGGCGACCCAGATAAATCCCAAAAAGAGTGTATTTTCTGGAATTCCGGCCACGGCCGATGGTGTTATGAGAGTTGTAAGAATGCCCACGTCTCAGTGCCCATTCCTACACGCAGACACAGCCCGCCACTATACAGGGCTAGCAAAAAAAAAAGAAAAAAAAAAAGAAAAATCGACTCATGTCGATTGTGCAATAAATGTCGTGTACGTGCCCACAACACAGTGCCCACAAACACTACATGAAGCATGTCCCACGGTTTCTGTAAAAACTAAACCAACACATTTTCAGTTGGCGCGAGCCGACAGTGTTCTCAGTGCAGCGAGTGTGCCCGCTATCCCGCGCCCACATTCCCTCACAGACATGCCGAACCCCACGGGGCTCGCCCTGCTCGCCTTCTCTCCACATCCCGTCAGAGAGAAGCCGAGCGCGGTCAGGCTGCCCGCTGTGATCAGCGCACCCCCCGCCTCGCACACTATAAACACAGTGTCTATTTCTCAGCACACCGGAGCTCTCCGGCCGCCGCTATATCACGGTCAGAGCCCAGATTTCATTCTACCTCTAGCTTTTCATGCAGATGCGTGGGCAAAGCTTCCCGGGGTATCAGAATGGGTGCTGAACACTATAAAAAGAGGCTATTCGCTGCAGTTCGCTCGACGCCCCCGCCGTTGCGCGGCGCGAGTCGAAACGACGGTAAAAAATGAAGTATCTCACCTACTTCGAGGCGAGATAGCGAAACTACTGAGCAAAGGGGCTATAGAACCCTTACTGATAAGTAAATCTAGAGTGTGTCCATGATTATGTGTGGGTCCATGTACATGCTGAGTCAGATCAAAAGTTTTTAAAACAGTTCTGATTTCTTTTGCCATATTGGTTTCTTCATTATCTATGTGAATGTTAAAATCTCCAGCAATGATAAAACTCTGAGGAAATAGTTGACAACAGTTCTGTAAAATCATCAGCAAAGGCTGGAGAGTATTTTGGAGGCCTGTAAACAATGATAAGTAAAATGCGTGGAGCACCTTTTAACACAATACCCAGATATTCGAAAGACGGGTAATTCCCAAATGATATTTTCTTACATTCATAGACATCTTTAAAAAGAGCAGCTAAACCTCCACCTCTTCTGACAGCTCTGCAGACACTCATAAAAGTAAAGTTAGGAGGGGCTGTTTCATTGAGGACTGTTGCACTGCAGCTTTCTTCTAGCCAAGTTTCATTTAGCAACATAAAATCCAGGTTGTATGTGGTTATTAAGTCGTTGACTAGAAGTGATTTATTTTTAAGTGAGCGGATGTTTAAAAGTGCTAACTTAACAGTCTTACTTTTTCTCCCCACAGCAATCTTAGTTTGTCGTGTAATAGGCACCAGATTAGATGGGTTTGCTGTACGGCTTTTGAAGGCCTTAGACTTTCTATCATGTAATCGAACAGCAATAGCGAAAGATACAGGCACACTGGGTTCCCGCTTGTTCTGTAAACATTTGAAAAAGTTATTGTTATCATAGCGGGGACCCGACACATATCACTAAGAGCTGGTATCAGTTGTTTTTGGTTCACCTCGAGCCGCTGGAGGAGGGTGTGGGCCCTGGCACTGTGGCAGAGGCCGAAGAGCTCTCACAGGGGGAGGGGGAGGGCGAGCTGGGCCCGCAGGCTTTGGTGGTTGTGGGGCCTGCCGTTTTTTGGTTGGTATCTGGGGGCTTGCAGCAAAAGAGTGGGATAGTCTGGTTCCAGCATAAACCAGTTGTTCCATTTTCTCTGAGAAGCACAGAAGTGGAGATGCTGGAGAGAGAGATAACGTGTCCGGTGAGGGCTGTTGCTCTGGTGTTATCGGAGGCTGTAATATGCTGTCCTGGTTTCCTTGGCCGTTTTCCAGAAAGTCGTCCTTGGGTGCTGAATCTTGGAGAAGTGCTAGTATGTCACAGTCTGTCTGTGGTGAGCTCTGTGAGCAGGGCTCAGCTGAGATTGTGTCCGTGAGCAGAGGTTGTTGTGGCTGAGTGGTGTTATCATTGTCCTTGTGTGATGTGTCAACCGCATGTCCATTCAGGTGCTGAAGTGAAGTCCTGTGGTCATTCATAATGTATCCAGGTGTGTGTGTGCCATTCAGGTTGAGTGGATTGGCACACACTGCAGAAGGATGACGGAGGGAGAAGTAGATATTGTCCTTTAGCACTCTAGAACCAAGTTTGTTTGGGTGGTGGCCATTCTGTTGAAACAGTTGCCTCTGACTCCAGAAAAGATTGAAGTTGTCAATGAAGTTCACTCCTTTTATATTGCAGGTTTTTTGCAGCCATGTATTAAGCCCAAGCAACCGTGAAAACCTGTTTGTTCCTCTTGCTGGGAGTGGTCCACTGATGAATGTTTGAACTTTCAGTCTTTTAAGTGTTTCAAAAAGTTCATTGAAATCCTTCTTAAGGAGTTCCGACTGCTCTTTATGAATATCATTTTTCCCCACATGAATGATGAGTCGATTTGCAGTCTTATGTTTCATAAGAATGTTCTGAAGTTCCCTGTTTACATCAGAAGTTGTTGCTTGTGGAAGGCAGCACGTAGTTGTATCCCTGCTGCTAATGTTTCTGATTATGGAGTCGCCCACTATCAGAGTCCTGGGCCCGGCTGCGCTCTGAGCTGAGTGCCGCTGTCTGCTCGACCTTGAGCCCCAGTTAGCATCAGTGTTAGCTACTGCCTGATTCAGTCTGTGTTCATTCATCCAATTTGGGGATTCCTCATTCATTAATACTTCAAATCTGTTCTCAAGATGTATAGGTGGTGGTAGGAGACCAGTGTTTGCAATCCTTGTCATAGCCATATCTGGGGTAGAGGATGCTACTGCGGCAATATGTGATGCTCGTGACAATCTGATGTCTCGGGTGCCTTTGGGTCTCGCTCCCTGTTTGTGCCATCGATTAGTAAGTCGATCGGCTTGTTTCTCTACACTCAGTATAGCGTGTCGAGGAGCACTAGATTCATGGGACTCACCGGCTGTATGCTGAGGGCGTCCATGATGAAGCTCTGTTGTGTGTTCCGTCTGGTTTGGTGGTCCCGCAATTAACTTTGTTTCAAGAACTGCAATCCTTTGTAAAAGTCTGTGGCAGTTAGAGCAGCAGGTAGATTCCAGAGGAGGCATTTTCTTATCCTTATGAATGTCCTAATGGAAGTTGTGTTTTCTCTTCCCCGGAATGTAAGCTTTCAGTGGGAGGCTGGTCGAATAAAAGAATCTGCTTCTTTTTTTTTTTTTTTTTTTTGTAGTAATCCAAGCGTTTGAGCACTGTGTTGATTTGCTGAAGTTAAAATTAGGTGATAAACGGAAATAAAATATAAAAATGTAAAAGCGATAGAGCAAAGCGCGGAGCAGTAAGCAAGAGCGTCCGAACAGTAGCTGAGCAGGAAGCAAAAAACGTAACCTTGGTTCTCTCTAGAGAGGGAACGAGTACTGTGTATCTTGCCGTGCATACACAGCTCTGGTTCGCTTCGGCGATGAAAATCAGTGTACCAGCCTTATCGAGCTATATTTATAGGGCGAAATTGCGCCCTTTTCTGGCGGGACGTGACGAAATGGGCGCGAAATGCCCCCATAGGATTATGTCACGCAGCACCTCTCTCGATAGGCTGCTGCTGTTTGCCGCAGGGCAGCCAATAGGCGCGCGAGCCGTCCTGCCTATATCTGCATGCTGCTGCACAGCGTTTTACATTAATTCAAAATGAAGGATAATTTTTTGCTTCAATATCTGGTGGAAAAGAGGTTTTCCCCATAGCGTAAGATATTACGCAGTACCCGTTCCCTCTCTAGAGAGAACCGAGGTTACGTCAGTAACCGAGTACGTTTTTGTCAGGGCTGAATGCAGCCCTGGTCCACGGAGCTGCGTTTAGATATGGAAAATCCAGCTCAGCCTCACAAAACATAACCATATTCTTTCTGGAAATATAATCGTAACGTACTGAAATAGACAGTAACTAAATTTAGACACGTTCAGACAAACATTAATTTAATTTAATTTAATTATTTTTGATTTTGATAGGGCCCTGACAGCCCACCACTGTATCAAAGAATTCCCGATTTCAACGAGAAGTTTGAACGAATGACTCACACGTAAAGACAGTAACTTGCCACAACCTACTGGCCGTTTTACTTTCATATTTAATCTAAAACAAGGATGGGCAGTTTGAGAGCGCTGAGAGTGCGACTTTGTTTTTGGTTGAGAAAGTAGCCTATTGAATAAACAATCCACACATTTCACAGCAAGCCGACCATGTCTCCTTCCTTCACTACTTCATTGAACTTTGCTACACCTAGGTACAGTATATACGCAAAATATATTTCAGATAGGGTTAGGTTAGTTAGAGTTTAGGCCCCGTTTACACGAAGGGAAAACGCAGATATTTCCCTGCGGTTTGGCCTCTCGTTTACATGAAAACCCCGTTTTTATCACAGAAAACGATTATTTCTAAAAACTCCGGCCAAAGTGGAGATTTCTGAAAACGCCGGTTATGTGTTGTCGTGTCAACTGGGAGAAATGGGGTTTTAGGTTCTCAAACGTCACATTATGCGCCAGAAAATACTTAACGTCATGTGAGCACCCTAAGTTTGCAGTTGGCTACTGATCATGGATGCTTTTAAGGTGGTACTCATTTGTACTTTTGTGCAAACGCTTTTGGCTGGACTCGCGTTATCTCCTCCTTCACATGAGGAAACTCCTCGTTGGTCTCGGATGGGTATTGCTCCAAGAATTGCGCTAACATGTCGACATATTTGGACTGGCAAGGTTCCCAGTCGACATTGTCTTGGGCTTTACTTGCCTTGTAGTCTAACGCGACATTAAGGAGTAACTCAACTTCTCTGTCTGTCCAAACAAACGAACCTTGCACCATATTTGTTGTTTTGAAAGGAAAAGGAACACGACAACGTGTTTGTTGTCGATTCTGATTGACTTGCATGGCTTTATCCTTCTCCCTACTCTGCAGCCCATAGGTTTGGCATAGTTATGATGGCACTCGACGGTGTATTTATACGGGTTGATGTAAACGACAACTTTTTTGAAAACGATGTTGTGTGCACAATGTTATTATTGAAAACGGAGGGGGGGAAATATTCGTTTCTCTAAATACCCAGCTATGTGTAAACGTGGCCTTAGTTATTCTACACTCAGAAGAAAGCTCTGTCTAGGCTCTGCCCCGGTACGGTTTGTGTCGAGCCATTTATTGTCTGTTTACTGGCTGTTTGATTAGAAAGATATTAAATGTAGTTGCTATAAACTCTGTAATAATCCATAGCTACAACTGTATTAGATGACTATTATTCTGTTGCGCAAAGCTGAGTCAGAACTGATGACAGGACGGCTTGATCTTTGGTTGACCAATCAGCGGAAAGTGGCATTTTAATCCCGCCCATGTAGAGATCGAATATTCAAGCTGTTTATCCATTTTGGTTTTATTGTGTTTCTATTTGGCGGATTAGAACAAATTGTGATGAAATCAAAAATAAAAATAAGAAAAAAACGACACAAGATTTGTTTATTTATGTTCATGATAAGGGTCGAATACAGGTGACACTCGAAAAATTTGAATATCATGCAACAGTTCATGTGAGGGGAGGGTCATCCGACTTTTTTTAGTCAAGGGGGAGGGCCACCCAACTTTTGTATTCATGAAAACAGCAAAATTTCAAAGTGGCTTGTTTGGTGCATATTTTTCAATGTAGCTCTTTCTGTCTCGGCCCCCCATCGCTAGCAGATGGGTCTGACCCAACAAAAATCAGACGTGAAAGATTGGCGCTGTTTGACAGGCCTATTATTATACAATAGCAAAATTTGCATTTGACTTTATTCTCATTTAAAACACTGTTGTGCAAAGATGGTAAAAAAATTCAGCTCAGTACTTTTGTTAACAACCGCTTTTGATGATGCACATGCACTGTCAGCCAGTACCTAACCCTACTACCATCCTTGATGCGATTGCAACACAAAGTTGATTCTGCACTCTTTTGATAGTAGGTTATATACAGGTATGCTAATTAACCAGTTAACCAACCGATCATACAAATTTTTACCAATTAACAGCCTACTATTTGATAATGAACAGGCTGCGATGTCAAGATTGCAATGCTGGAATGTGTGTGTGTGTGTGTGTGTGTCAGGGTTTCCGTTGTCCGGTGTGGAAAAAAAAGAAATGTCCGACAAAATTAAATCTCTCCGGTCACATTGTCCGATTAAAATAGCCTAATAATCCCGCCCCCCTAACACAATCTGAATTTGAGAATAAGCCTAAAATGTATAAAGCAAAAATACACCGATCTTTGGCTATGTTATAAATATAAAGGAACAGGCTCTACCGTTTGAAAGTTATGAAACAACATCGCATGCTGCATTTCAAATAAAGCGCACGCCTAAAACGGCTGTAATATTGGCCTAACAACGAACGATTGAGTGAGACGTTTCAAATATGGCCAGGCCCAGGCAGACTAGCCTTAAAAGCTTTTTTCAGAGGCCAGACGATGGTGAATCAGGAACATCTCATTATAGCCTATAGATCAGTGGTTCTAATCCGCGCACTCGTACAGTTTTTTTTTTTTCTCTCATCAAAGCTGAATATGTTCATCAGTGGTTACAGTCTATATCAAGCAGGGACACGTTTGTGTGTATTTTATTTTGTGATTTCACCGGAATGAATAGAGAGTCTCCGCAACGGCGATAGATTGAAATGCGCGTCCGAGTGAAGATTGCGCAACTCGCGCAGCGCGTCGTCCATGCAACTGATAGCAGTGGACACGAGCGCTCACCTTGATTTCAAAAACAACAGATTTTAGCGCTAGATCTCTTATTTAATAGCGAACTAAATGAATGATCTGCTAGTTAACTGGAGATGTTTTATTTATTTGTATTAGGTACATCCGTGACTCAATGTTTCAAAAAGTGAATGTGTGTGAAACCATAATAAAAAACAATTGGCGTTGATTGACGCCAATCGGACGTTCATGTTTTTTTCCGTCTATTTGAAAGTTAAGCTAATAATAACAACATGCTGCATTCTATACGGCCTGATTATGTCATTTTTTTAAGTTACATAGACTGCCTCCAGTTCTCTTACGAGAGGTTCTCTTGTATTGCGTAAGTATAGCTTACACTACGGGAAAGATTCATCTTTTCGAGATATTGAAGCCAAAAAATTATCCTTAATTTTTGTATCCATTGTCAATGCAGTGCAGCAGCTAGCAGACCTAGAGCAGGCTGTCTAGCGTGCTCATAGGCTGCCCTGCGGGAACTGCAGCAGCCTATCACTGAACCCCGACGTGACGTCACGTCCAATGAAGGCGCTCGCGCCTTCACAGCGTCAAAGCCCGCCAATATGGGCGTAGCTTAGCGTATATAAGCAGGGTTCGTAGGCTGAATTCTCTGATTTTCATCTCTTCAGCGAAGCTCTTCGCATCGCTGGATCTAGAGAAGTCGCTGCCTCCGTCGAAACAGCGACAAGCCAGCTTAGGACAGTGCCTGTGGAAGCCGGCTATCTTCGCCACCTTCAGCCTTCCGTGCCAGCTACGCTATCCGGCGACGTACCCTTTTCTATTCTAAGCACTAAAAGAGCGCGAGACGTCTTTTTCAAGATGCTTCGCTCCACTTGTGGCTCGTGCAGAGCCCCGCTCAGCGTCGGAGACCGCCACGTTATCTGCGGTCTCTGCCTGGGACCGGAACACGCTGCTCTTGCCCTCTCTACCGGAGGATGTGAGCACTGTGAAGAGCTTCCGATGTCGACCCTGTGGGCTCGACTTGAAGCTTGCAACCCTGAAGCTGTCACTCCGCCCTTTGTGGGACCGCGCAGGAAGAAGCGCCGTTCCCAAAGACCTCCGGAGCCTGCGGCCGCTGCGACACGCTCGCCGGAGTCCCTCCCTCGAGCCTCGCCTTCTCCACCACCCGCCACCGACGCGCAGCCGCCGGCTACGGCCCGCTCTGCCCCCGCGTCTGATGATGAGGCGGAAGGATATGGAGCGAATTATGTGCCATAATTAAACAAACAAATACAGCATTTTGCAAACAAACTCGATCTGCTTTGCAAAGGAAAAATCGACTCCCAAACAAATTCGATCTGCTTTGCAAAGGAAAAATCGACTCGCAAACAAACTCGATCTGCTTTGCAAAGGAAAAATCGACTCGCAAACAAACATAAAGCAATGTTCAAGTACAAAGGTCAATTTTAGCGAAAATGCAGTGGAGTAACAAATATGTATTGTGTTTTACAAATATAAATAAATGAGCCTAGATAATATTTCACAAATAAATACAAACAATCCTACAAATTGCATGTAACCTTTGAACAAATACCAAATCTAGTGCATACAAATGCATATCTGTCTGTTTTGATTGTGAGACACTTGGCTTTTTATGAGATCTCTCGGCTCGATTTTCTCACAAATGTGTCAAGGCAGATTTTCTCACAAATGTGTCCAGGCAGATTTTCTCACAAATGCAGCTGAGCAACTTCCTCTTCTAAAACAGTAGATGGCGCTAAGATAGGGTATTAATTTAGCGCTAGTCTCCCGGGAGAAGCACTGATTTGAAACGCATGCTTGCCTTTGCCTACAGCTGAGGAAAATGAGCGGTGAACACGTGAGTTTCTATCTTACTGTATCTATAATTTACCTTTTTGAGGTTTTCTTTTGCAAAATGTTATTACATATCTAGACAGAAATCCTCATCCTGCCTGGACGCATTTGTGAGAAAATCGAGCCGAGAGATCTCATAAAAAGCCAAGTGTCTCACAATCAAAACAGACAGATATGCATTTGTATGCACTAGATTTGGTATTTGTTCAAAGGTTACATACAATTTGTAGAATGGTTTGTATTTATTTGTGAAATATTGTCTAGGCTCATTTATTTATATTTGCAAAACACAATACATATTTGTTACTCCACTGCATTTTCGCACAAATTGACCTTTGTACTTGAACATTGCTTTCTTTTTGTTTGTGAGTCGAGTTTTCCTTTGCAAAGCAGATCGAGTTTGTTTGTGAGTCGATTTTTCCTTTGCAAAGCAGATCGAGTTTGTTTGAGAGTCGAGTTTTCCTTTGCAAAGCAGATCGAGTTTGTTTGCGAGTCGAGTTTTCCTTTGCAAAGCAGATCGAGTTTGTTTGCAAAATGCTGTATTTGTTTGTTAAATTATGGCACATAATTTGCTCCATGAAAGGACCCGCCGCTATTGACAGCTGTTCTATCCTGGCTTCTGATAGTGAGGAATGGTCGAGTTCTCAGCACTCCGCCGCCTCCTCGATCCAGGAATCGGGCAGGACCCGCGCCGGAGTGGATGCTGAGTTGATGCGCCTCCTCTCGCAGGCCGTTGACCGCCTCGGGCTCGAGTGGTCGCCGCCTAAGGAGCCCGCGCACAACAGACTCGACGGCTGCTTTCTCCAGAGTCACCGCCGTCGAGCGCCCGCTGCCAGGCCTGCACCTTTCCTCCCAGAGCTGCACTCTGAGCTTTCTAAATCGTGGAACGCTCCATTCTCCGCGAGGCTCCAATCCTCTGTCTCCGCGTCGCTCTCCCAAGTGGACGGCGCCGCCGAGAAAGGATACAGCTCGATCCCCAAGGTTGAGGAAGCGGTTGCTGCACACCTTTGCCCGCCCTCCGCGAGATGGCGCTCAAAGTCTGCTTTGCCGTCTAAAGCCTGCAGGACTACATCCTCTCTTGTCGGTCGCGCCTACGCCGCCGCCGGACAAGCAGCTTGCGCCCTGCACTCCATGTCTTACAGATCCTACAAGCCGATCTCCTCCGTGAATGGGACGAGAACGGCCCGGATCCAGCTGCCGTAACGGACCTGAGAAGAGTGACGGATCTTTCCCTTCGTGCTACCAAGGCTGCAGCTCAAGCCCTAGGATGATGCATGGCCTCGCTGACTGTCACAGAAAGACACTTATGGTTAACGCTGGCTGACATGAGAGAGTCTGAGCGGTCTGCCTTCCTCGACGCTCCTCTCTCCCACACTGGTCTCTTTGGCCCTACAGTGAACGGAATCGTCGACCGTTTTTCTGAATTTCAGAAAACCTTTCAAGCCATGAATCTGTTCCTGCCCCATCGCGCTAGCTCCGCTGCAGGTCGCCCACGTGACCAGCCGCCTGCACGAGCCACTACACAGCGCCCAGTTCAGGCGAGACAGTCCAGCCACTCTTCGCAGCGACAGGGCGGCCGCCCCAGATCGCGGTCAGCTACCCGCAGCAGACCGCACCCCCCACATGGGCTGCGGCCAAAGATCACGCTGAAGTCTGAGCAAGGGAAGTCCTCCTAGCAACAGTGAGAGGGAAAAGACGGTTGGGTCTTGCCACGGCCGGACCACCGTCAAAGCTTTTCGCCCTGTCAGTCCCCTTAACACAGGCTACTGCAGTGAGTTATTTAGCAGCCAACGAGTCGGTAACACAACCCGTTCGCCTGCACACAACCGCCGTTTTTACGGCGAACCAGAGAAATCTCAGAAAGAGCATAATGTCTGGTTATCCAGCTCACGCCGATGGTGTTTTAAGTGTAGAAAAAGTGCCCACGCCACAGTGCTCACCCCTACACACAAACACAGCACTTCCCGTGTCACCCACAGAGCCCACTCTCATAAAGCTGGAAAATGCCGCTCGAGTGTTAACAGCAGGAGATGTGCCCACGTGTCCGTGCCCACATATACTTATACATATACATACTATCAGCCCGCTCTATTACACGGCCAAGTCACGCGCATCACAAAGTGCAGACTCATATCAATCAAGTTGTGGATGTAAGTCTCGTGCCCGCTCGCAAGCGCTCACGCTTACTAACAAGCACTTCGCACACAGCGCCGCGCGCGCACCACGTAGTGCAGCCTTATATGAGTCAGAATATGAACGTAAGTCTCGTGCCCGCTTGCAAGCGCTCACGCTTACTAACATGCACTTCGCCCACGGCGTTAAACGCAGCGTCACAAAGTGCAGCCTCATATCGGTCAAGTTATGAATGTAAGTCCCGTGCCCGCTCACGAGCGCCCACACTTACTAACATACACGCCGCCCATGGCTCCGCTCGCGCATCACAAAGTGATTGTAAAGCGCTCCCCATTCACAGCTATCAGGACGCTATATATGAAACAGCCTGCTGTTGCTGTCAGCGAGCCGCCCCATTCAGGCACAGACAGTGCGCGCACCGCGCCCATTCCTCCGGTCCAGTTTCTCGAGCCCGCACAGCGCGGCGATCAGAACCCGGAGGCCATTCTGCCCCTAGCTGCGCACATAAAAGCATGGGAAGCGATTCCAGGGGTATTAGAATAGGTGCTAAGCACAATAAAGCAGGGCTATGCATTACAGTTCGCTCGCCGTCCCCCACGCTTCCGAGCATGGACCGCGACGACAGTGAATGTGGATGTAGCACATCTACTTCGCTCAGAAATAGCAAAACTGCTGTGCAAAAGGGCCATAGAACCGGTGCCGCCTTCTCTGAGCGAGTCAGGCTTTTACAGCCGTTATTTTCTCGTGCCCAAGAAGGACGGGGGTCTCAGACCCATACTAGATCTGAGGCATTTGAACAAAGCTCTTATGAAAAGACCGTTCAAAATGCTTACAACCAGACAACTCCTCGCGCAAGTTCGCCTGAGAGACGAGTTTGGTCTCAGCACCACCTGCGCTCTCTGAGAGCGGCGCATGTGCCAGGCCATCTGAACGACGGCCCAGACAGACTGTCCAGGAACCATGTTCCCCCGGGGGAATGGTCCCTGCACCCTCAAACAGTCCAGTTGCTATGGCGCCTTTTTGGCAAAGCGGAAGTCGACCTATTAGCGTCACAGGACAACGCTCACTGCCCAAAGTTCTTTTCAAAGAACGAGGACGCGCTGGCCCAGACCTGGCCCAGCCGCCCACTATATGCTTTCCCTCCGGTCTCTCTGTTACCACAGGTGATCAAGAGAATCAGGGAAACGCGCCAATCAGTGCTTCTCATAGCCCCGCGTTGGGAGAACCAGACTTGGTTGTCACAGACAGCCCCGTGGCCAATTCCGGTGAGAGCAGATCTCCTCTCTCAAGCTCGCAGCTCGATCTGGCATCCCCATCTAGAGCGCTGGTCTCTGCACGTATGGTTGACCAATGGTTACCCGTTGCCCTGCCAGACGCAGTAATAAACACAATCACGCAGTCTAGAGCTCCTTCTACCAGAAGGCTCAATGCGTCTAAATGGTCTGTGTTCTCTAAATGGTGCGCTGACAAAAATCTGGACCCAGGGAAGTGTGGGGTTTCGCGGTTGCTTAGTTTCCTTCAAGAGCTGTTGGAAAAGGGAAGGTCCCCTTCCACGCTCAAAGTCTATGTGGCAGCCATCACAGCGTTCTCAGAATCTCATCATCCGCTTCCTCAGAGGAGCCAGGAGGATGAATCCCCCGCGCCCCCCTTCAGTTCCTATCTGGGATCTTTCTTTGGTCCTCGAGGCCCTGAAAGCATACCCCTTTGAACCTTTAGACTCTGCGGATCTAAAATACTTATCACTTAAAACCGTTTTTCTGATCGCTCTGTCGTCAGTCAAACGTGTGCGGGACTTACACGCGCTGTCTGTTAGTGCCACGTGTCTTGAGTTTGGCCCGAATGACTCAAAAGTCATCCTCAAACCTTGACATGGCTATGTTCCTAAAGTGATTGGCACACCGTTCAGAGCACAGGTCATTTTGCTACCGGCTCTGCCAGCATCCGATAGTGAGAGTGATGTTAATCTCCTCTGCCCGGTCAGGGCGCTGAGAGTTTACATTACGCGTTCCGCACCTTTCAGGCATTCTGAACAGCTTTTTGTTTCGTTTGGTGGGCACACCAAAGGTCTCGCCGCCTCGAAACAGAGTCTATCCAGATGGATAATAGACGCGATTGCAGCTGCTTATACAGCAAAAGGTCTGCAATGCCTCTTGGGCGTCAGGGCTCATTCCACCAGAGGCGTGGCCTCTTCGTGGGCATGGTCCAGTGGATTTTCTATTCATGACATATGTGTGGCGGCGAGCTGGGCCTCCCCTTCCACCTTTGTCAGATTCTATAATCTGTAAGTTCCCGCCCTGCAGGCGAAACTACTATCAGTCTAAGTGAGAGGTCAGTTTTGCCCAGGTACTATCGTGCGCAAACTACTCTCATATGGCTTAGCTCTTCTGGTTGAGCTGCACTGTATCAGGTTATGTGCTATATGCTTATACATTGACCGGCGTCGCTGCTCTGTATTCCCTGTGAGTGCTTATATACATGAGCTTATATACATGCGCTTATTCCCGCTGATCTGGGATCCCCGACCTTGCTGGGACGCTGGCGCGCACGGCGTTGACAAGGGGTTCCCGTAGCGTAAGCTATACTTACGCAATACGAGAGAACCTCTCGTAAGAGAACGTACTCGGTTACCTAACGTAACCTCGGTTCTCTCTAGAAGAGGGAACGAGTATTGCGTAACCTGCCGTGCTTGCGCCATGAGCGTTTTTCGCTTCAGTCGATGAAAACCAGAGAATTCAGCCTACGAACCCTGCTTATATACGCTAAGCCATGCCAATATTGGCGGACCTTGACGCTGTGAAGGCGCGAGCGCCTTCA
Organism: Gila orcuttii; assembly: GCA_026230005.1. NCBI lineage: Eukaryota > Metazoa > Chordata > Actinopteri > Cypriniformes > Leuciscidae > Gila > Gila orcuttii. Next base: position 5,411,104 of record JAPDVR010000017.1, on the reverse strand, counting down.
TTGGACGTGACGTCACGTCGGGTTCAGTGATAGGCTGCTGCAGTTCCCACAGGGCAGCCTATGAGCACGCTAGGCAGCCTGCTCTAGGTCTGCTAGCTGCTGCACTGCGTTGACAATGGATACAAAAATGAAGGATAATTTTTTGGCTTCAATATCTCGAAAAGATGAATCTCTCTCTTCTAGAGAGAACCGAGGTTACGTTAGGTAACCGAGTACGTTTTCCTCAACTTGACTAATTAAGAGGCAATATTTGACCGGCATATCATTTAAAAATGTCCGTAAAATGAAACCTCTGCCGGTCACTTTGACCGGCACCATTTTTTACTAGCGGAAACTCTGGTGTGTGTGTGTGAGGCGCCGGCGTGATGGAATCATAAAAATATACTCCGTTATTTTGTACAGGACATCATTCGAAACTGCAAAGTTTTCACTTATATTTGTGTACACTCGCAATAAAACACAACATTGTGCTTTTGTAAAATAAAGAAAACAAACAAACTGCCGTCTCGGTTTCGTTTCTGTCAACTTGTTTGTGAAGCGCCTCACAGAAATGAACAAAACTCAGCAGCATGCAGTTTTTTCTTTCGTTTTATTAATCTATTAATTATTTAAAAATCCATATTTCACGTGTTTCTTTTATATAGGCCTATAGACTATGATTTTATGAAAAAAAATTTGTTTCTTTTATTCATTTATTTATTTAATTCTATTTTCTTTAAATCATCCTGGCGACACACCCGAGGGTCGTGACCAAGCGTGCCGCACAAGCCCTGAAAAGTGAAGCCAAAGCGTCTCGATCGCCCCCCGGTGACCGGTCCTAGTATAGCTCATAAACCCCGCCTCCCCATGTTATTCAATGGGACGTAAGACCAACTAAACAATTAAATTACACTTCACATATCTTTTTTCCAAGGATAGTTTCTGTCATTTACTGTAGTTTTCATCACGCTGATGTAATTTCAAGTGTTTGTTTTTAAAATAAGTTTGTTTTTAGTTAGTTATTTGATGCTATAAAAACGGCGCTGTGGCGTACATGATTGACAGCTGTGATTGACAGGTTCTTTGAGCAAAGTAGTAACTGAAGCAACAATGGACTTTTTTCGGGATCTTTGGAGGACTGAGGAGATTGGAGCTTTAAATTTAATATCTAAATTTCTATAATTAATTATTTCACACCGACATAATGGGTTGTTCTACAGCAGAGGCGCGTGCTTACGATTGATTCAGCCAGAGTGAGGGCGGGACCAGAGCGGGACGTTGATTTCGCGGCTTTACTTCCTGCTCACTACTGCGCATGTCTGGTCCCGAAATCGCAACTGCGCAGACTCAAGTCCCAAGATGTCAGCGCCATATCGGGACAATGACGGCTTCACATCTCGCCAATGGAAGAGAACGAAGGGGCGTCGTCCATCTTTTTTTACAGTCTATGGTCGTGACCCAGGGTTTGAAAACGTACTCGGTTACTAACGTAACCTCGGTTCTCTCTAGAGAGGGAACGAGTACTGCGTAATATCTTACGCTACGGGGAAAACCTCTTTTCCACGAGATATTGAAGCCAAAAAAATTATCCTTAATTTTGTATTAATGTAAAACTCTGTGTGGCAGCATGCAGACATAGGCAAGGCGGCTTGCGCGCCTATTGGCTGCCCTGCGGCAACAGCAGCAGCCTATCGAGAGAGGCGCTGCGTGACACCACATCCAATGGGGGCAATTCGTGCCCATTTCGTCACGTCCCGCCAGAAAGGGCGTGGTATCGCCCTATAAATATAGCTCGATTAGGCTGGTACAACTGGTTTTCATTACAGAAGCGAACCAGAGCTGTGTATGCACGGCAAGATACGCAGTACTCGTTCCCTCTCTAGAGAGAACCGAGGTTACGTTAGTAACCGAGTACGTTCTCTTACGAGAGTATCTCTCGTACTGCGTAATATCTTACGCTATGGGAAACACTATGCAAAACGCCGTGCGTACTGGGATCCGACACTGAAGTCCCAAGGGCAGTAGCCTGGGGCTCATATAGTGCATAATCACCATGGACTCACAGAGAGTCGGAGAAGAGAGGCTGCAAGCATCATTCCCCATGAAATAGCATCCCACAGGAGCTAGTTATGTAACAGTGTTTCACGCAGACAGGGTGAACGTGTTCAGCCTGAACTGGGTAATAGAAAGGGTTATTCAACACCCATGGGGCTGTTCTATCGCTCAGTGAGCGATGCACAAGCAAAACTCAGCATCTGGGCCGGCACAGCGGGGCAGATAGCACTGAATTCTATACCGACAGAAGCTTGCCTTGTAAGGCGGGAACCTCTAGGTTATAAAACCTTATAAATATAGACGGCGAGGCCCAGCCCGCGGCCGTACAGATATCTTGAAAGGTAACCCCACAATACCACGCCCACGATGAGGCCACGCCTCTCGTGGAGTGTGCTCTGACACCCAAAGGACACTGCAGGCCGTTAGAAGTGTAAACCAGTGCTATGGCGTCGATTATCCATCTGGATAAGCTCTGTTTTGATGCGGCCAGTCCCTTGGAGCGTCCGCCAAACAAAACGAAGAGCTGCTCGGTCTGTCTGAAGACACTGTCAGCGCCCTGGGGTAAAGGAGACTCGCATCCTCCTCCTCAGCATGAACCGGGAGGGCGCACAGGAAAATAACCTGGGCCCTGAACGGTGTGTTGAGGGATTTGGGCACGTACCCGTGCCTTGGTTTGAGTATGACCTTTGAGTCATTAGGCCCAAACTCCATACATGACGCGCTTACTGAAAGCGCTTGTAAGTCCCCTATGCGCTTCACTGAAGCGAGAGCCAAAAGAAACACCGTTTTGAAAGACAGATGCTTCATGTCTGACAAATGGATTGGCTCGAACGGGGCACATTTCATGGCTTCCAAAACCGTAGAAAGGTCCCACACTGGGACTGAAGGAGGTCTGGGAGGGTTCAGCCTCCAAGCTCCCTTGAGGAATCGCACGACCAGGTCGTTTTTCCCCAGTGACTGGCCAGACACAGGTTTTGTAAACGCTGCTATGGCCGCCACGTACACTTTGAGCGTGGATGGGGTCCTGACCTTATCCAGCAGCTCTTGAAGGAAGGAGAGAACTTTCTGAAAAGCCCTGAGCTTGACACCAGGCAGAGAACACAGACTATTTCGAGGAATAGAGCCGTCTAGTAGACGGGGCCCTCGCCTGCGTGATCGTGTTTAACACTCCCTCCGGGAGGTTAGCTGGTACCCGTTGATGGCCCATGCATGTAGGGTCCATAGTTGCGGGCGAGGATGCCAAATCGAGCCCTTGGCCTGAGAGAGGAGGTCTTTCCTCAACGGTATTGGCCACGGGGCAGTGCTGGTCAGCCGCATCAGGACTGGGAACCAAGTCTGGTTCGGCCAGAGCGGAGCCACAAGCAGCACTGGGCATCCATTTTCCCTGATTCGTTCCAGCACTTGAGGCAGGAGCGAGACGGGGGGAAAAGCATAGAGGGGACAGCGGGGCCAGACGTGGGCCAGTGCGTCCTCGCTCTTGGAGAAATATTTCGGACAGTGAGCGTTCTCGTGGGAAGCGAACAGGTCCACCTGCGCTTTGCCGAATCTCTCCCACAGCAGCTGGATCGTCTGTGGGTGCAGCGACCATTCCCCTGCTGGGACATTGTTTCTGGACAGTCTGTCTGGTCCCAGATTCAGGTGACCAGGCACATGCGCCACTCTCAGTGAAAGCAGGTTGTGCTGAGCCCAGACCAGGAGGCATTCCGTTAGCCTGTAAAGGTTTCGGGACTTGATGCCGCCCTGGCGATTTATGTATGCCACCACTGACATGTTGTCCGAACGGACCAAGACGTGGTGACTTTTTATCTGGGGACAGAAGCGCCGTAGCGCGTTGTCGACTGCCATCATTTCCAGACAGTTTAAATGTAGGAGCTTTTCCCGTTTTGACCAATGGCCAAAGAACGGTCTGCCCTCGAGCAGCGCTCCCCATCCCGAGGTGGAGGCGTCCGTAGACACCACCTTCACACTCGAGGGAGTCCCCAGACTCACACCTGACTGATACCAGTCGGTTACTTTCCAAGGTTTCAGAGCTAAAACGCATTCTAGATCAATTCTGCATTCTAGACCCGGAGGCGAAACCGGCCAGCGGTCCATGCCCGGGGCGGAACTCGCGCTTTCAGCCACAGCTGCAGTGGGCGCATGCGAAGCAGACCCAGCTGGAGCACTGAAGCTGCTGAGGCCATGAGGCCCAGCACTTTCTGAAACCTTTTGAGCTGGACTATCGAGCCGCGGCGGAAGGATTCCACGGCGTGCTGAATGTCCAGCTCGCGCTCTGGCGACAGATGCGCTGTCATGGATAGCGAGTCCAGCACTGTTCCCAGAAAAGAAATTTTCTGGCTGGGAGACAGCGAACTTTTCGCCCAATTGAATGTGAGACCCAGATTCTCGAGATGCTCGAGTAATGTGGTCCTGTGTTCTATGAGCTCTGATTGTGATCGAGCTAGAATCAGCCAATCATCCAAGTAGTTCAAAAATCGCATGCCCTGGAGTCCCAGGGGTGCGAGAGCCGCGTCCATGCACTCGGGACAGGCCGAACGGCAGGACTTTGTATTGGTAAGCCTGGCCCTCGAAGGCGAATCTCAAGAATCGCCTGTGACGTGACGCTATTTGTATTTGAAAATAGGCGTCTTTCAGATCTATTGACATAAACCAGTCCTCCTGGTGAACTTGCGTGAGGATTTTCCTGGTTGTAATCATTCTGAACTGGCGCTTCTTGAGCGCTTTGTTCAGCTGTCACAGATCTAGAATGGATCTGAGACCCCCGTCTTTTTTGAGTACCAGAAAATACCTGCTGTAAAGACCCCCTTTGCTCTGAGCCTGAGATAAAGGTTCTATAGCCCCTTTGCTCAGTAGTTTCGCTATCTCGGCTCGAAGTAGATGAGATACTTCGTTTTTTACCTTCGTTTCGACTCGCGCCGCGCAACGGCGGGGGCGTCGAGCGAACTGCAGCGAATAGCCCCTTTTTATAGTCTTCAGCACCCATTCTGATACCCCGGGAAGTTTCGCCCACGCATCTGCATGAATAGCTAGAGGTAGAATGAAATCTGGGCTCTGGCCGCGGCATAACGGCGGCCGGAGAGCTCCGGTGTGCTGAGAAATAAACACTGTGTTTGCAGTGTGCGAGGCGGGGGGTGCGCTGAACACAGCGCGCTCAGCTTCACTCTGACAGGTTGTGGAGAGAATGCGAGCGGGACAAGCCCCGTGGGGTTCGGCATGTCTGTGAGGGAATGTGGGCGCGGGATAGCGGGCACACTCACTGCACTGGGAACACTATCGGCTCGCGCCGACTGAGAATGTGTTGGTTTCGTTTTTACAGAAACCGTGGGACATGCTTCGTGTAGTGTTTGTGGGCACTGTGTCGTGGGCACGTTCACTACATTTATTGCACAATCGACATGAGTCGATTTTATTTGTGCTAGCCCTGTATTGTGGTGGGCTGTGTCTTTGTGTGGGAATGGGCACTGAGACGCGGGCATTCTTACAACACTTATAACACCATCGGCCGTGGCCGGAATTCCAGAAAATACACTCTTTTTGGGATTTATCTGGGTCGCCGTAAAACTGGCGTTTGTGTGCAGGCAAGCGGGCTGTGGTACCAGCTTGTTTACTGCAAAATACACTGGAACAGTCACATTGTTTGGAACTGAACGAGCGAGAAGTTTCGGTAGAGTCTGGCCGCGGCGAGACTTAAACACCGTGGGCCTTAGCTGACTGTATGTGTGTTGGTTTCTTTTACAGAAAACGTGGCACATGCAGTGTGTAGTGTTTGTGGGCACTGGGTTGTGGGCACATTCACTATAATTAATGCACAATTGACATGAGTCAAACTCATTTGTGCGAGCCCTGCACTGTGGCGGGCTGTGTCTGTGTGTAGAAATGAACACTGGGCTGGAGCATTTTTAATACACTCATAACACCATCGGCTGTGGCCGGAATACCAGAAAATACACTGCTTATATGATTTTTCTGGGTCGCCGTGGAAACGGCATTTGTGTGCAGGCAAGCGGGCCATAGTACCGGCTTGATTACTGCAAAATACACTGGAACAGTCGCATTTTCTCGGAACTGAACGAGTGAAAAGTTTGGGTGTAAGTCTGGCTGCGGCGAGACTAAATTTGTATCTGCTGCGAGAGCTGGGATCGAACACGGGTCTCCCGTGCGAAGGCTTTGGGTTTCAACAAAAGCTTAAAATAGCCCGAGCCGATAAAGAGCGTCATCACAGTTTTGTGTGTGTCAGCGTTTGTTTGCAGGCGTGCATGTGTTACAACAGGCTCATTGCTGCAATATTGACATTTTCAGCCGCTCAAACTAAGAGGAGCTGAGAAATGTTTGAGAAATGGAGATTGGTCCGCCCTCGGCGGGACTAAAACACACTCTTTCCTTATTTCGCCGGTGACGCACGCCCACGGGGGGTGTCGAGCAGATAAGAGAGCGTCATCACAGTTCTTTGTGTGTCGGCGTTTGTTTGCAGGCGTGCATGTGTTACAACAGGCTCACCGCTGCAATATTGACATTTTCAGCCGCTCAAACTAAGAGGAGCTGAGAAATGTTTGAGAAATGGAGATTGGTCCGGCCTCGGCGGGACTAAAACACACTCTTTCCTCATTTCGAAGGTGACGCACGCCCACGGGGGGCGGGTATATACGTTCTTATAACGTAAAGAAAGCTAGCCGCGGTTTTGATGCTGGCCCGTTTCCCTGGCGACTCGCGGGCAGAAGAGGGGGAGGTCCACAGAGCACGCCCCATCCTCACTGTCCGACGCCAGGATAGAGCAGCTGGTCTTCTCTACAGATGCAGCTATCTCATCGTCATAATGGCGGAGGCGGCGGCGCGCGGCGGCCGTTGTCCGTCAGTGAGCGACTCGACTGAAGCTGGGGAAGCTGGCGGGCGAACCGGCGAGCTTTCACGGGCTGGAGAAGGCTGGGGGACCCGCTGAGTACGGCGCTTTACGGCGCGGCACTACAGCGGGCAGGAGTGCAGACTCGGAGAAAAAATGCCAGGCGAGTCCTCAGAGTCACCATGGCAATAGCTCGCTCAGCGAGCGCGAGAGCTGCATGATCCTTACCCAAGCGGGAAACGCAGATGAAATGGCGGTCCCCGTCACTGAGTGCGGCTCGGCATGAGCCACAGGAACGAAGCATCTTTAAAAAGACGCTGCTCTTTTAGATAAAGAGAGAGAGAGAGTGTGAGTCGCGACGGCGAACACACACTCTCAGCAGAGTAAAAGGATATTGACGCCGGAAAGCGTAGCAGGTACGGCGACTGAAGGCGGCGAGGTGAAGGCCAGCAGCTTCAGGTTCAAGGGCTCGTCCCGCAGAAGGCTTATGTCGATGGCGCGGCTTCTCACTCTGGATCCAGTAATGCGTGCGCTTCGCTGAAGAGATGAAAATCAGTTGTACCAGCCTAATCGAGCTATATTTATAGGGCGATACCACGCCCTTTCTGGCGGGACGTGACGAAATGGGCGCGAATTGCCCCCATTGGATGTGGTGTCACGCAGTGCCTCTTTTGATAGGCTGCTGCTGTTGCCGCAGGGCAGCCAATAGGCGCGCAAGCCGCCTTGCCTATGTCTGCATGCTGCCGCACAGCGTTTTACATTAATACAAAATTAAGGATAATTATTTTGGCTTCAATATCTCGTGGAAAAGAGGTTTTCCCCGTAGCGTAAGATATTACGCAGTACGAGAGATACTCTCGTAAGAGAACCGCTGCTGTAAAGCTAGAGCAAATAATTAACTTTTGTGATTGCGAATAAGTGCAGTGTCTTGTGAGTGCAACTCTACCGCTGCGTTAATGTGATGTGAATGTACATCGAGTTTTATGAAAGTATTTTATTTTATTTTTGTAGTATCGCGCTACAGCGCAGGTTCTATACCTGCGTGAAATTGGCCCCCCACCCAACGCAAAATGTCGTCAAATTATGCTCAATCGTTTGTGCTCCGTTTGTTCTGTAAAAAGAGTCGTTTGTGCTGCTTCAGTTTTTCAGATATTAAAATAATATTTTTAGGTCATTCTGAGGTCACTCAGCCCCCTCACATGGTCCAAATTCACCCAAAATAGTCATAAACCTCAAGTATTAAATGACTGTTACCATGTCTGAAAACAAACACAAGTATTCATCGCACAGACCAGTCTTTTCCTAGATATATGTCGCACTGTATACAGGACCATTTTTAATGAACGTTTGGTGTACAAACGTAGGTCTACTAGGCATAGAGATATCTGAACATCTTTGCCAAGCGCAAACCAGTAGCCTACAGAAGTAATAAATAAATTATCGGGGAGGGTCATGCCTTTTTTCACAATCATTTTGGAGGGTCATAATAAAATGTATTGCTGGCGAAGGGAGGGTCAAGTCTATTTTGACTATAGATCTCAAAACTCCTCCGGTAGCCCCTTAAATAAAAAACGAACAATCTGTGGCGATTACATAACTGATGTGCCGAAGCTTTCTTTTACTCTCTATGGCCCGAAGGCTCTGCCTTCTTTCACGTGGAAATCTTTTCCGGTTCATTTCTCCTGTTGAGTCTGTCGAGGTCAGAAGTCTGCATGTGAAAACACACTGGAGAGCTGATTTATAGTAGAAAATTAAGTTGTACTTCTAATGATATGAGAGACTGATAATGTTTTTCATGTTTCAATGTTTCATTTTCAATGTTTAATTTTATTTCAAAAACAAATTGAGGTATGCATAAATAATGACACAAAAAAGTGTAATGGATAATGCCAAAATTATTTAATTTTGGCTTTTGTTGTTTTCCTTACCAACACTAATGCCATTTTAAATATACAAATATTGCCAAAAAAGCTACATAAACAATATCTTCATATAAAGCAGAAAACATTAAACATTTTCAAAATCTGTAGAATAATGTGATAAGAAAACAGAATAAAAAGTAAAAAAAGGCAATTGCAACTTTTTGTCTCACAATTCTGACTTTTTTATTTGCAACTGCGAGTTTATATCTCTCACAATTCTAACATTTCTCCCCCTCAGAATTGTGACATATAAGCTCACAATTACGAGTTACAAAGTCTGAATAGCGATTCTGAGATACAAACTCGCAGTTGCAATTTTTTTGTTTTTTAAATGTCAGAATTGTAAACTGACTTTTTCTTTTTTTTCCGAACTGGACTTTATAACTCGCAATTTTTACTTTTTTCTCAGAATTGTAAGATATAAACTCGCAATTGCAAGAAAATGTACAAATTATGATCTGACAATTTTTTTCTCAGAACTGGACTTAACTCGCAATTCAGACTTTTTTCTCACAATTGCGCATTTATATCTCGCAATTTTGACTTCTTTCTCAAAACTGTGACTATCAAAAACAATCTGCATGTGAGAACAAGGTCCTCCAATATCTCTGCTATAGTTCACACTCACAGTCATTATCAGTTTTCATGGCAAAGAAGGAAGTTGAATATTCTAACTGTTTGAGTGCACATTATTGTGTCATGTTTGGCTCTCCTCCTGCATCGCCCTGCAGCAACTGCTTGTACTGGCTTTTGAAGAACCCAGCCTTGTAAAGGGAGAAAATATGCTGTCATAAACCATACATGCTGTAAGCATTTAAACATATAGATTGTGTAGACAGGTGAAAGTGCCAGCGATTGAAACTGATGTTATGATGGTGATATACTTTATAGAGAGCCGCTCTGATGAGAGCCAGTAGTAACAGTCCTCCTATTACTCCTCCAATTATCTCTGTGGTCAGGTTCACCTCCTCATACACCTCCACTTGAGTGTTAATCTACAAAATGGAAAAATGTGAACAACTGAATTTTAAAATGAAGTCAGAAGTGATCTCAGTGTAACACGAAGTCCTCATCCTTCCTCCTACACAGATGTTCCATGTCGAACAATAGAGACATTAATTTGATAACATGATTGTTTACTATGTACATTCTTTTGTTATAATGCATCTGTTTTCGTGTGTGTATGATCCACATCCCTGTCTCTTGTGCTGTTGTTGTAATCCATTTTAAAATGCAATGCACTACCATTAAAAAGTTTGGAGTTAGTAAGATGTCTTTTTTGAGTTATTATTCCTTTAATTCAGCAAGGATGCATTAAATTGATCAAAACTGACAGGAAAGACATTTATAATATTACAAAAAAAATATTTCAAATAAATGCTGTTCTTTTGAACTTTCTATTCGTCAAAGATTTCTGAAAAACATATGCAGTGGCACAAATGTTTTCAACTGATAATATTAAGAAACCTTGAGCAGAAAATCATCATATTAGAATGATTTCTGAAGGATCGTGTGACACTGAAGACTGGAGTAATGATGCTGAAAATACAGCTTTGACATCACAGGAATTCATTTTATTTTAAAATATAATAACATAGAAAACTGTTCTTTAATGGGAAAAGGAATTTCTCCCATCTAGCGGTGAAATTGTATTTTGCATTCAAACGAATTGTGCTCTCCAGCGCATTGCTTTTTCAAATGCATGTTGCATCTACGGTAGCTGTTATGTACCAAAAAGCTATGACAGGATGTCTTCTAATAGCACTTCGTCGAGTTTTCCTTCAGGTGAACAGGTTTGTTATTTCAAACAAACTGCAACTTACTTGACACAATGAACAAACGAATGTTACAGTATGAATTACTGACTGTGAAAAACATGAACTATTGTAATTAGTAGTTATGCCTTCTTTATTCGTTATGTTTATTCCGGTCACGTTTCCTTTTACGTTCAATTTTGGACTTTTTTGGCGACGAGGATTTCTTCTCCTGTGGCTCGGCATATGTATGGTCCGCCATTAAAAATAACAGTGCAATGCAGCCTTTTAAACTTGCCGGGGCCTTGACAAGCGCCTCTCACTGCTCTGCTCTGCTCCTCCGTTTCTGCTGCTTTCAGTTAACTTACGTGACGCTGGCTCTGAACGAAAACGCGTTGTGGAAACGCGTTGGCCTAGTACTTTTTGACCCTCTCTGCTATTATAGTTTTACAAGATGGCGGAACTACATGGAAGCCTCCGTGGACCTACCCGTCACATGTATATAAAGATAATAAATTCTTCATTTACGAGGATAAGTCAGATAATTGGCAGAGGTATTTGTACACCATTGAGGACATATTTATGAATAAAAATATTGATTTTAGATAATAAAATACCTAAAAAAAACTACACATTGTCCCTTTAAAATTGTAATAATATTTCACAATATTACTCTTTTTACTGTATATTTGGTCAAATAAAGTGTTGGTGAGCAGAAGAGACTTTCAAAAACATAAAAATATTCTTTTAGACCCCAGACTTTTGAACAGCAGTGTAAGCACTTTTGGTATTTGCACAGGAAGTAGATCTGTATGAAAGAATGTTGTAAGTGCAATTGTCAATATATTTGCAAGAAGCAAAAAGAGAAAAGTATGTGGTCTGAAAAAGAAAGAATAAATCATAAATCAACAAATCATAAACTATAAACAGTAGACTGCCGTTACAGATCCCTTCAAACAGAGCTAGGGATGCACCGATACCATTTGTTTCAGAATCGATCCGATCCGATACCAAAAATTCTGAGTATCGACCGATACCGATACCGATCCGATACCAGCGCAGTTTAGGGTATGGACCAATCAGACACACACTAATTATTCATTATATACAAAGGTTTATGAAACTCCAAAACTAACAGCCCAAATGAACGAACACAAGGGCAGAAACAGTGTCATGTTACAAGGGCTGATAAGGAGATTTTACGACCTCCGAGGAATGTGGCCGCATGCACAAGAGAGAGACAATGGAAAACAGAAACCCTCTTTAAAACAGACTTTGCTGCATTAATCATAGACTAACTGATCTATAAATGAACATGCATAAAACTGTGAAAGAAAAGTGTAAATGGTTTACTGTCTCATGTACTATTAGGTATATATTATGGTATGTACCTTGGTATACAACCAACTGACGATCAATGTAACCTCACCTGTATCATGCCTCCTACCTAATTAATCCTCATTTAATGACTCACACTTTGATGTACATCGCCTTCTTCTAGAATGCAGTGTGGATGTGTTATTGCTATCTGAGCATTAATGAAGGTATAACCACGCGTGGGACAAGACTCGTAAATCAACTAAGAGCCACTTTCCCTCTCAGACATGTCACCTTTCTTATTTCTTATCGAGTTCAACCCTTAGGGGAGGATCTTTTCCAGGCTTTATTAGAGACAGTCCACATGTGACCTCCCTCTCTTAGTTCTTTCATACAGCCGCAACACTGTTCTGGTGATACTGGGGAACCCCCTCCCCCTCCAGGGGGCCCCAGGGCCCAGCAGGCCTCGATCCAACCAGATATGGGCTCAGTCAGGAGAGAGAAGACTCTCTCACTAAAGAACCAAGGACAATCTCAGGAGTTTTGGAACAAAGACTCCAACCAACAACGACTCCAATCACCCACTCTTCCGACTTCCTCACTTCTCCTGGGTGCTCGGCGTGGCCTCAACAGGGCCCCAGGCCTTGACCAAACCAGCCATGCATTCCTGGAGAAAGAGAACTCTCAACCAACTTCCACTTGACACTGCCGGAACCATCAACAACTTTAATTTTCAACAACTTCAAGAATTGTTCCCACTACAAATGCAAGTATTCAATTCAATGAAATGTGGAAATGAAATTCTGATGGTTCTTCTCTGGTCCCTTTTTCCGGTTTCCAATTTAATCCTATCACTAACCTATTTCTGTATTTCTTTATATATGTGTGTTTAGTTTATTTATGTTTATGATTTAGCTAATAAGACTTATGCACTTTATGTATTTGGTTCTGATTTGCCTGCAATACGAAGTCCCTTTACGGTTTTTGTTCTTGCTACATGCTCAAAACGCTGTACATGCTAAGAAATAATTATTCTTCTGTGGCCAGGGAAGATACCCTGTTCTTAGAATAAATTAATAATCAAAATAGTTCGTTGGACGAACTGATTAATTGATTGTAAAATTAATTAAGCCATGTCAAGTTAATCCAATTAACTGACCCAAATATTCATAATTAATCATAACAAGTTATTATTGATTATTCATATTTCATATAGCTAAGTTCCTTACAGCAGTTTTTTTTAAATCAAGTAGAATTTATATAACTCTCTTGTGTGTTGAACTGATAATCAATATTTTGTGTGTTAAACACAATCTACTTAATACAGACAACTTCATTATAAAGAAAAACAACAAATTAAAAAAAATACATGATCATAACCTATGACAAAAATGCTATTATAAACTAGATTAGTGGATAATTCAGCAGTAAAATTTAGTCTAGAAAAATCATGAGTGCACAATAATTCAAGAAAGAACAAGAAAGGCTATTAATAATCTTTCATTGCATCACTGTATTATGATATGATAGGCTGCAATACAGTGCGGCACAAAGCGCTTATGCGCATCCCGAGCGCAGAATGATGCGCTTGAAGCAACATGGAGTCACAGCGCGCAGCGTTTCGAGTCAAGGGGGTAATCCATCAGCCGGAAACTGAAGCCTCGCGGGGGCCGTCATTGTAGCAGACCATCACCTGCTGTTAGCATTCCATTGACTCCCATTCATTTTGGTGTCACTTTGACAGCGAATAACTTTACATCTGAGGCTTCATTTATCCATTATTTATTCCTAAAGAAACACGACAATGTATAAAAGGCTCCATTACTTTGTATCTTACGTTATGGCCCAGTAGAAGCCGTTTTTGTAAAATTAAGCTAACGATTGCGTCATAACCACGCGACTTTCTGTTGCACTTCTAGAGAAATTACCGTATAGACAGGAGGAGAAGCTCGCAGGCAATCTTTTACTGTCTATGAGGCAATCGGGGGGACATAGAGGCATAAAGTCAAGGGAGAAGCCCATAGATAGAGAGTCCATAAAAGTAACAGGACAAAATATTTCAACAACGTGTTTGAGGAATTAGGTGATTCAGATTTGTCTTGGCACAGCTACTAGTCGCTCAGCCATCAGGAAGGAAGTGCAATAATCGGGCTTCAGTCTTCTCCGTTGAAATCAATGGGGTCGCTGTGTCCATTTCTTTTACTTTCTATGCGTCGAGTCCGCATTGAAAAGTTCAAAGCATAAAGGAAAGACATACTGATGCGTAGTGTATTATACAGTATCTATGCAATAGTTTATTGAGCCTTTTCTTTTAACAGTTTTAAATTTCAGTTATTGTGTGTGCGAAGAACAATTATAGTGCTCTGACTCTATTGTGATCTAACAGACACCCGGTAGAAAGTAACAGGATTAAGTTACAGTAATAAAGTCCAGCAAGATACAGTTGTTTTATGCGAAACCATAGACCTTTATCTACAGATCAAGTATAATAATAGTAACGTTGAATCATCTTGGAGAGAGTTTTATCGTGTTGACTGTCGTAACCGAACGCGACGCGATGTTTGAACGCTGAATGAAGAATGAATGACAGTCGCAGCGGAGGGAAAAGTTTACGTGATATTGAATTTAATGACTTAAATGTTAATTTCTATCTCACATTATACTATATAATGGCTTCAGAACACTTGTAATATAGTGCACAAAAACTTTATGGTGCTTTATAATATTTTTGTGCCTTTTGTGGGGCTTAACAATAACACAGAATAGTAGGGCTGTGAATCTTTGGGTAGGCAGCGAATCAATTCGATTCACGATTCATAGGTTTTCGATTCGATTCAAGAACGATTTTTGCAAATTCAGGAAGATTCGATTCAATGCGATTCACATTAAAATTCGATGCGATTCGATTAATTCGATTCGATTCTTCGTTTTTTATATGCATTCATGGTATTATTTAAATGCTTCCCCCGATGGGTCTTAGTCAGGGTGTCAAACCCAACAACATTTTGTCTATTGTTAATGTTAGTTCATGTTAGTTTTTAATGAATCTATTATTATAAAAAATATTTCCAAAGCCTATAAATTAGCATTTGTAGAAAAGTTAGCCAAGATTTAAAAAGGCTTAAAAAGTATTGTTAGTTCATCATGCTAACTATTTTGTAGGATAGTGTTAATGGATACACAACCTTAAAGTGTTCCTGGTACATTAAACATGCTTCCATTGTGAGATTAAAAATACCATGAATTTTCCCAACTAAAGCTTAACTAACTTTTCCTCTTGGAATAGTAAGTATTCCTCATGTCATACTCTTTGTTCTCTTTATACTGAACATTTTCCTTATGATTCTGAAAGAAAACGCGCCGGGTGTCTACTTGTGCTAGTAACGATTACGAATGCAACTTTAATGCGCATCTGATTGATGGATAAACCACGCGCTCTTATTTCAGTGTAATTAATATTGTAGTTCAACAGTTTCCTTCGTACATTCAGTTTAACGACGTTAAGTTAAATTTCATTCATCATTCATGATTCACCGGAAGCGTGTGCACTTTAGACTCCTATTATGCGTTTGCCTTTTCCGTAATAAATGCGCACCCTTGAATAAGTGGGGTTTTACTTCAACTGCTCAGGACGGGTATGACCCATTTCCGTAAAACTTCAGTATCTTAACTTAAAGAAAATAACGACGACGTTTCCACGCAACGAACGCGCTGTTTCATAGCAGTGCCCGCGCAATGACATGGCAGCTTTATCAATGGCTTGAGCGGTTTGACTCAAGACTTGCTTTCTCGATAGAGAGCTGTCATCTGCTCATGTGAACATCAGTGGCTGTCCTGAGGAGAGCTCAAACATGGACTGCTCAAAAATCTGTAGATGAGAGCTAATATGTATGGAAGCTTGTTTCCGCCACAGAATGAAAAATAAAAAAGGTAATTGCGACTTTTTATCTCACAATTCTGACTTTTTTTCTCACAATTGCGAGTTTACATCTCGTAATTCTGACTTTATTTCTCAGAATTGCGAGATATAAAGTCAGAATTGCGTGAAATAAAGTCGCAATTGCGAGTTATAAAGTTAGAATTGCGAGATATAAAGTCAGAATTGTGAGATATAAAGTCACAATTGCGTGTTATAAAGTCAGAATTGCAAGATATAAAGTCAGAAATGTGTGATATAAAGTCGCAATTGCGTGTTTTAAAGTCAGAATTGTAAGTTATATAGTCGCAATTGTGTGTTATAAAGTCAGAATTGCGAGATATAAACTCGCAATTATGTGTTATAAAGTCAGAATTGCGTGATATAAAGTCGGAATTGCGAGAAAAAAGTCAGAATTCCTAGTTCCCTTTCGTTGTCACTCCGAGTTACGTCGGATGACGACGAATGGGGTTTCGCTTAGAAAGCCTATCAACTTCGAGTATTACAAAACGTCTTTTTAAAGACGGCTCGCCCGTGCATTTCAAAAAAAAAAAAAAAAAAATGAATGGTGCGGCAGCTTGGTATCGGACTCTGATGGGCACGAACGTTGTCTAGTATGTTTGGGCTTGATCATGCTAGAGCAGCGCTCGTGGATGACTCATGTTTTCTCCGTGGAAACATGATCATCGCGTCATGTAGGTCGAGACTCGGTGAACTCATATGAGTGAGAGTCCCCTCATCCACCCCCCGATCTTCGGCTGGTGGCCAGGGTGACCTGAGGGTTAGGGTCTGGAACAAGGCGCCGACTATGTGTCCGCGACCCCAGCCCCCCTCTTCAATGACGGTGCCCGCTAGTGAACAGGTGATTCCCGTGGGTCTTGCCAAAAAAAAAAAAAAAAAAAAAAGGTGGCCCGTGTGTTTCATTTGAAGCTACAGAGGATGATATTATGTTTGTAGCAGCTTCACTAGGTGGGTTTGATTTTCCTGGAAGTGACGACTCGTCGAGTCTGATCCGGAGATGACGGCCATGCTTTCCCGGGACGATTGGTTTTTGGGTGAGGCCGCCGACCCTCGTCCACGGCAAACCCCAATACCGTTCTTCCCGGACGTGCATGATGAGATCAGGGACCATTCGCTGATCTCATCCGCCTTTCCTCCCCTCGATGGGGCCGCTGCCCGTGGGTACACTGGGGTTCCCCCGGTTGAACGCTCTGTTGCGATGCTATGTGTCCTCAGAGTGCTTCTTCTCGGCGCAATCCTAAGCACCCGTCCGTGGCCTGTAGTTTTTCGTCTACGCTTGTGGCGAGATCCTATAGCGCCACGGGACTGGCGGCCGCCTCACTGCGTGCCATGGTTATTCTGCTGGTCTACCTGACCCAGATGCTCATGGACCTGCACGAGGGCGGGACTGACCCAGGGCTCTTCACTGAGCTGCGCGCCGCCACTAACCTTGCTCTCCGAGCGACGAAAGTGGCCGTACGCTCCCTGGGTCAGGTGATGCTCATCATTCGGTGGCCGTACCTGTTTGATGTGCTGGATGTCGCGCGGACCCGTCTTTCCGACATTCCCATATCCCAGGTCGGCCTCTTCGGCGGTGCGGTTGAGGGCTGGCCCAACAGCTCTCAGCCGTCCATGAGCAGACTGACGTTGATTCTGTCCCGACGGCCCCGCCGTCCGCTCAGATCCCTCGGTCTGCCCACCGCCAAGGGCACCCTCCCGCGGCTCCCACCCTGCCCGTTCACCCGGGCCGGCTCTGGGGGCCGCGGGCGGACGCCACAGCCCTCTCTAGCCCCGCCCCCGTTACACGCCGGGTTAAGCGGCGCTCCTGAGACGGGCTCCTCGGGGATGGAGCAGGTTGAGGTCGACTCTGTCCCGACGGCCCCGCCGTCCGCTCAGGTCCCTCGGTCTGCCCACCGCCGAGGGCGCCCCCCCGCGGCTCCCACCCCGCCCGTTCACCTGGGCCGGCTCTGAAGGCCGCGGCCGGACGCCACAGCCCTCTCCAGCCCCGCCCCCCGCCGGGTTAGGTGGCGCTCTTGAGAGGGGCTCCCCAGAGATGGGACTCAGTTCTTTCCAGGAGTTGGGAGCAGGACCACTCCTTTCCCCGGTGGAGGGCCGGGGAAGAATCCTTATTCGCAAAGAACTGAC
>JAPDVR010000017.1:4620433-4793079 GCA_026230005.1 Gila orcuttii | reverse complement strand
TCCCAGCACAGATATAGTCCTACAGACTGTATTTGATGAGATAATGACATTAACTGTGCTCAAAACGTGCCTGTGTGTATTAAAAGGACTCAGTTGCGTCACAAATATGAGGCAGGTTATGGGGACAGAAGCTCAGTGTTGATTGTACACATACTCAAGTCTGAAAGGCAATCCTATGTTGACTGAAAATGCAGAACTGATGTTTGGAGTCGCTAATAAGATTAGTGCCGTGTATATGTATCATGTGTAAATGTGTGTCTATGTTTGGCTGTGTTTTTGCAGTGGTTGTTGGGGGATACTGTACTTCAGGTGAACTGACATAAAGCGTGAGTGAGTGAACTGAGGGACTCAATGTGTGCGTAAGACCAACAATGCTTGTCAATCATTTGGTGTCACAAAGCCTTGAGCCAAGTTTAGGGAAACAGTGGTTATGTTGGGTTGGGAGAGATACATGTTTGAGCACGAATCAATAGGGGTGTAACAATATATTGTGTCACAATATATCGCAATACAAAAATGCAACAATATGTATCATGTATAGTTTACCCAAAATAAAAATGACTGTGTGAGAAAAAATTCAAGTTTTCAGAGTTTGTGTCATTACTACATTAAGGCAATTGGCAAGGCAAGTTTATTTATATAGCACATTTCATTCACAATGGTAATTCAAAGTGCTTTACATAGAATAAATTAAAATAATAAAAAAGAGGAATAATTAAAATAGTTTAGAATAAAATAAATAAAATAAAATATAGTACTGTACAAACAGTCGGACGCACAGTGGTACAGTGCTCATTCAGTAAATGCACAGCTAAACAGAAGTGTTTTGAGTCTGGATTTGATTGTGACTACTGTAGGAGCACATCTGATCTGATTTAGCATAGTAGCTAAAAGCAGACTCACCATGCTTAGAGTGAACCCTTGGTATTTCAAGCTGATGTGATACTAATGATCTGAGTGATCTGTTGGGTTTATATTCAGTGAGCATATCTGCAATGTATTGAGGTCCTAGGCCATTGAATGATTTATATACCAGTAATAATACTTTAAAATCAATCCTAAATGTAACTGGGAGCCAGTGTAAAGACCCGAGGACTGGTGTGATTGAGGACTGTCTTATGGTGTTTTTGGGAAGGCCAAGTTTCTCTAAGTCTTGACTGCAAACAAAGCATCTAATTCTTGCAATATTTTTCAGGTGATAGTATGCTGATTTAGTTATTGCTTTAACATGACTACTGAAACTAAGGTCTGACTCTAGAGACACACCAAGATTCCTGACTTGATTTTTAGTTGTTTGACCCCTAGACTGAAGGTATGCGTTCACCTTGAGAACTTCATCTTTGTTTTCAAACGCAATGACTTCAGTTTTGTCTTTGTTTAACTGAAGAAAGTTTTGGCACATCCAACTGTTTACTTCATCAATGGGGCTGTAAATCATTATAGGCGATAGGGCTAAGTAGAGCTGTGTGTCGTCTGCATAGCTGTGGTAAGCGATTCGGTTCTTTCTCATTATTTGGCTCATTGGGAGCATGTACAGGTTGAACAAGAGTGGCGCAAGAATTGAGTCTGAGGGACTCCGCATGGCATGGGTGTCCACTCAGACTTATGGTCTCCTATACTCACATAATAACCTCTCCCTACCAAGTATGACCTGAACCATTTTAGGACTATCCCAGAAAGCCCGACCCAGTTTTCCAGCCTGTCAAGAAGTATGTCGTGATCGACAGTGTCAAATGCAGCACTGAGGTCGAGTAGTACCAGCACTGATAATTTGCCTGTATCAGTATTTAAACGAATATTGTTTATTATCTTTATGAGAGCTGTCTCTGTGCTGTGGTGCGGTCGAAAACCAGATTGAAAATTGTCAAAGTATCCATTCAAGCTTAAGAAATTGTTCAGCTGATTGAAGACAACTTTTTTAGTACAGACAAGGTTTAGTAATGTTTTTTGAAATATGGTTTTCGTTTTCAGATATACAATTACTTAAATATACTTCTGAGCATGCTGTTATATATAAATCACACAATATTTTGATATTTTTGGGGGCAAAAAATTAAATATGTTTGGGTGAAGCAACTGTCCTAAAATCATGAAGAAAAAAGACTCATAAAAAGAATATTAAACAGAAAACCTCAAATAGTTTGGCATAATCTTTTATTATCATTCCTAAGCGATTATACAGTTTTGTTAAAATATTAAAAATATTTGAAATAGATTGGCTGCCAAATCAAAGTCATGTAGTGCAACCAACATAAATGAAAAAAATAGCAGGAAATGATGTCATAGAGAAGACCTCTGTCAGCCCTCATGACTGTGTGCCAAGGTCAATAAGTCTCTTAAAATATCGAATAATTTGACTTTTTTATGACAAGACAAAGATAGTTCTGGTTGTAAAATGGCATGTGGTAAAATTCCCCCAAATTTTGATTTCTGATTCTAAAAATTCAATATATTTAAATAGGCCTACTGTTTATCTTGTAACAATTATTAAAAGCAATTATTACCCATGTTTTAGAGGCATTCGGTTGAATCTTTTCTTGAAAATTGTATAAATGGTTTATTTTTAAACCAAATGGAACCAACATGAATCCAGAGCACATTTCTAAGAACTTGACACAGTACATGATAGATTTATAAAGGTTCTTTTTCTTGGACACTCTCATATGTCGTTCAACAAATTGTCTCATTTGTGTCTATTGTCATTTCTCCAAAGGAATCTTATGTGAAGCATCTTTAAATACAGAGTTAAATGTAGATCTCGTCCTCCCTCTGCCTCTCTCCTGTACGTTTTTATATCTGGTCACTCGAGACATAAACACACACTACTTTTCCCAGAACTCATTGAATGTAGGATTCATGGTGCTTGAGCTGGTGTCTTTGAGGAGTTTTCCATCCTCCTCACACGGCTGAGAGGCCCAGACCAGCTAAATCAAGCCTTTCATAACCACCAGAGGACAGAAATGGCCTTGTTGCCAAGTCATTGCTTGTTTGTAGTCCAGTTTTTCGAAAACCTATGTTTAGAATGGGATCTAATTATGTGACAAGGGGAAATTACGCAGGGTGCTTCATGTAAATTTATTGCCGTTGCAACTGTCTTGCAGTTTTAAACACTGATTACAGGTTGCTATCTGTCAGAATATGCAGTGAATCATGCTTATTGAGGGATGATGTACGTAATGCTTATTGAGGGAAGAATTTACGACCCTTGAAACCTAAACTTACGTTTTTTTTTTGCCCAGGACATATCATGTTTTTTTTTTACATATTCATCTTTCTTTAGTGTGTAATGTTGCTGTTTGAGCATGAAAAACGTCTGCAAATTCACAAAGTCCCTCCAGCGGGAGTTATTCTCTATATCAGTGTCACTGTTTCTGAACTCCCTGAAACGCCTCTATTGTTGTCTTGAGTTTTTTCTGGGAACGAACATGTAACAATATTCCTCATTTAAATAATTCATACGCAGAATAAAGGGTTGGGGCCTGGTGCAGTTAGTTAGTAGTGTGTTGAAACTGCTGGTCATGGTAAGGAGCGGGACAACTCCCAAACACGCTCGATGAGCTTGACCAATCACAACACACTGGCTCAGTCGACCAATCTGAGCACATTGTGTTTTTCAGAAGGAGGGGCTTCATAGAGACAGGAACTAAACAGAGCATTACTGACAGACTGTGAAGAGAGGAGCTGCAACAATGGAGTATATGGGGAAAATGTTTTTTTTAACATTCAAGCATGAAAAGCTATTCTAGTAGAGCCCAGCAACAAAATCAAGACTTTGTAAAAGGGCATAATAGGTCCTCTTTAAGACCTTTTAAGTCAGTATTTCTCTGTCATTCGTTTTTTACTTTAAACTTTCCATGAAGTGTCCACTTGTTGTACACTGAAGGATCATTATTTTTTCTGTTTTGTTTTTCTACTCTTTACAGACTCGCAAACTGACCAAAGTGGAGCGGCAGCGCTTCAGTGAAGAGGTTGAAATGCTCAAGGGTCTTCAGCACCCAAACATTGTGCGCTTTTATGACTCCTGGAAGTCCACTGTGAAAGGTCACAAGTGCGTCCTGCTGGTCACCGAGCTCATGACTTCTGGCACTCTCAAAACGTCAGTTTGTCCTTCATCTCACAATCTCATATCATATTAATTCCTCTTTTTTTGCTGCTGAGGTAAACATTGTTATGCTTGCCAATTTCCTAGGTATCTAAAGCGTTTTAAAGAGATGAAACCAAAGCTCTTACAGAGGTGGAGTCGTCAGATCCTTAAAGGACTTCACTTCCTGCACACTCGGACCCCTCCCATCATTCACAGGGACTTGAAGTGTGACAATATCTTCATCACAGGGCCCACCGGAAGTGTGAAGATCGGGGACCTTGGCCTGGCCACACTCAAGAGGGCAAGTTTTGCAAAGAGTGTAATAGGTAAGTCATTGGAAACTACTCTAGTTTCTCAGTAATGATTTATCTTACATCTGAGATCTTCAACCTCATTATGTTTCAAGTTTCAAATTAAACATTCAATTCTATATTTGAAGTTTTCACCAGGAACTTTAAAAAATGCCATCCTCCCATTGCTTCCTGTCTCTTCTTGACTGTCCTATCAAAAAAAGGCTATTACAAAGTGCACATTATTTATTACAAAGTGCACACAAAGTGCACTTTTTAAAAGTTTTAAGAAACATAGTCAAGAAAATGTACTCTCTTTAAGAGATCATTTAATGAATCAATATTTTGTTAGTTGCACACTGTATTTTAATATACTGTACTTTTAAGATTTGAAGTACACTACTAGTACACATTCAATACAATTAAGCACACTTCTTTTTCACAAGGGTTCTGAGTGATTACCATATTTACATATGTTGGTATTCATATGGTACTTCAAGGTAACTGTGGTATTCCCAAAAACACAGTATTACCATGGTACCTTTTTGTTAGTGACGTCTGAGCGTCCTCATATTGTGTTTAACAGGAACTCCAGAGTTTATGGCTCCAGAAATGTATGAGGAGAAGTACGATGAGGCGGTGGACGTCTACGCATTTGGCATGTGCATCTTGGAGATGACCACATCAGAATACCCATACTCAGAGTGCCAAAACGCTGCCCAGATTTACCGCAAAGTTACCAGCGTGAGTTTCAACCTGCTTGTATTATAAATATATTTCATGCCTTTATTAATTACTCAATAATTTAATAATTTAGGGGTTTGTCTCAGAAAATATTGATACACTACTGTTCAAAAGCTTGGGGCGAGTACGATTTTTTTAAAGAAAGAAATTAATACTTTTATTCAGCACGGATGCATTACATTGATCAAAAGTGACAATAGAGACATTTGTAATGTTGAAAAATATTTAAAATAAATGCTGTTTTTGAACATTCTGTTCATCAAAGAATCATGAAAAAAAAAATTCCACACAATTATTAAGCAGCACAACTGTTTTCAACATTGATAATAATAAATGTTTCTTGAGCAGCAAATCAGCATATTATAATGGTTTCTGACAGATCATGTGACTGAAGACCGCTTTGCACCACAGGAATAAATTACATTATAAAATATATTCACACAGAAAACGTCACATAGAAAATTTCACAATATTACTGTTTTCACTGTATTTTTGATCAAATAAATGCAACTTTGGTCAACATTAAAAAATGTACCAACCACAAACTTTTGAACGGTAGTGTATGTTGTTGAATGTGAGATTGCTTTGAAATCGATCCTATTATCATGCAGATGTACTGCCTGCATTACTTTGCATAAGCATATGTCCATCCATTCAGTATGTCCTAGTTTAATCTCTCACACAGACAGTTCTGAGAACTTAAAGCCAGCATGACAAGTGCAGTAAACATCCTCTCTTTATTCCCTTCTTTCCTTCTTTTCCTGCTTGTCCTCGTTTCCTAAAGAGCTTGCTGTGTGTCATCTTTGAGCAGTGGTTTAAGACTCATGCTTCGGTTTGATTAGAGCTTCAGGCAAGGTTTGGAATACCCCCCCCCGTCTATATCCTGTTTGCAAAAGCCCAGGACTCGTCTCATTGTGAATCATTTGAGAAAGGCCCTACAGGTCACATGTGGACACAGAGAGGTCGACTAAATTAGTTATATAACTTGTTGATACAGTATATTCACTTGTCTGCCCCTTATTGCATTTGGAAAACTTTACTTCTAAATTACATCAACATGTTTACGGCATGGCTCAGATGTCTTCATGTAACTAATGTAATGTAAACCAATCTATTCAATAGAAAAATCTTTCTTAATATAACAGTTCAAATAAGGGAAACTTATTAACGTTAGATTCACTCATAGTTTATAGGTGTGTATCAATACACAAACTTGACGGTTTGGTACGTACCTCGGTATTGAAGTCACAGTTCGGTACAGCAGGGGTTAGAAAACTAAACACAAAATTGCTTCTTCTTTTTTCTTTTCTTTAATTAAACTGTGTTTTTTAACAAATGTGTATATGTGTTTAAATAAATTCTACTGTAATTAAAATGTTCTAAAGGATAAAAAAATCTATCTTAGCTATTGCTGTAAACTATATGGGGAGCCCTTAATTACACATTACTATAATATTAAAGGTTACAATTAACAACAGCCCAAATTATTAAATCCAGTTGCTATTTATTTTTAGATATAATAATCAACACTAAAAAAAGTACTGTAAATTGCACAAAAGGCAGGTTTTGCATTAACTTCTAAATCTAATTATAAAGTTAATTTTCTACACCAATTCATTTTTTAAATATAATTCTTTACACAGTGGCTGTCACAAGTTGTTTTCATGACAATTTTAATTAAACATACATTAAACAATCAAGACATTACTAACAGCTTAAGTAAATATAATACACAGGCTAATATAGTGCATGCGAACTAATCTGCTGTCGACACTAAATGCCTGAGGTTAATGTAACGCTACACGAGATATTATTGTCAAGCTGTTTTATTGATATCTTTTCGCAGTTGAAACACTGGTTGAGATATGTAAACATATCAATCAATCGTCTCTTCTTCTTCTGCACTTTTGACTGGTAGCAAACAGCGTTGCATTGTCGCGTGCGCCCCCTTCTGGACTGGAGTGTGGATCGCCTGTGACTGTATTCGTCGTGCGACTGCATGCATGGTACAATACATGTACCAATACACCCCTAATAGTTTGCAGTTAAAAGTATTTTTACCTACAACAACAAGCTTTAGTGTATTGAGACATGTTGTACTTCAACAGGCTTTTAGTAATGTTTTGATTTTGCATGTCAGAAAACAAGTTTATTATGTTTTTAAACTAATAGCTAAACTTTACGCGGATGACGCCAGTGCTTTTGGTTTATAGGTGTGTTAAATAACGTGTCTTGAAAGAATGAAACAAAGCCTGCTCTGAAAAGGTTGTTGAGTGTTAATGACAAAGCCAAGGAGCGCACCGAAGTGTAAAGCAACAGGCACTCATCCAAAACTCCCGTGAACTCCATGCTTTATGCAGATCATGCTCCACAAATATTACACGAGTCCACTGGGAAAGTGACCTACTCCAGCTGTAATTCAGCCCTCAGCTGTAAATCTTTGAAATTGAACAGTTTAACTTCACATTATTGAAGACTTTTGTGTAGTCGAAGTAACTCAAATGTGACAAATAACAGGTGTGAACTGTTGTAGATCTTAAAATTATTAAAATCAGCCAAGTGTTGTGAAATGTATTTTGGAAGACATTAATATTTCAGGGCTTTATTAAATTTTATCACTGGGTTCAAAACAGATTAAGGTAAAAGAGATTTACATAGATGCTATTATTAATAATTTAAAAATGTTTTCTAAGTGTCTTATATTACTGAAAGTTAAAAAAATGGAATATTGCACAAAACATTTGCACCGTTTGCATCCGTGTTAGACGCTTCTGGGAGGTCATTATACTTTGGCTCAGGCATTTCAGAATGATCAAACCAACATTTGAGATGCTGTGCGTTATCCAATCACATCCACTGTGGCAAAGTCACATGAGTTTTTCTGTTGTGCATTAAGTTGTGCCTCAACTGAGTGCATACGTTTTTATATGCATGCTTTATTATTTCTGTGCATCTTGGCATTTCCATCCAGTGTTTTTTATGCAATATCCCAAAATTCCCATAAAAATAGGTGGATGGAAGCCTAGCTATTGTCAGTAACAAATCAGCAAGTTTTTCAAATCTGTTTGCCTGTAGCTCTCATGTAACTCACTGTGATTAGATTATCTGAAAGGGAATCATCTTATTAACATTTGAACATTAGATTAATGATTGGCATTATTAAAACTTATTAAGCCTTTTTCTCAAACTTGTGACATTTCTGCTGTTTTCAGGGTATAAAGCCAGACAGTTTCTGCAAGGTGAAAGTTCCAGAGTTAAAGGAAATCATTGAAGGCTGTATCCGCATGAACAAAGATGAAAGGTACTTTACTGCAGCTCAGCTTATTGATTTGATTTGATTTTACACTTTAAAAATGTTCTGTGATCCCAATATGGTATAGAAGAAATAATATTTTATATATATATATATATATATATATATATATATACACATATATTCACCTGTTGTTGCCAATTATTCTGCAAAGTCACAGTCTTAAGATGAAATCTCTTAAGATGCTGCAAAATGTCATTCTACAGAGCTTGTGTTTTTAATAATAAAAAAAAAAAACGTAATGTCACAGGGTCAACAGTGATTCTAATGAAAACAAACTCAAAATAACAATCTCTGAACTTTCTAAATACTAACACAGACCAATGAAAGGAAACCAGAAACTGGTGTTGCGAATTAATCAAACTGTGAATCACCATAGAAACTAGTGCAAACATAGGAAACAGGACAGGAAACAGTGACACTTAAATTATAAACTGACACTTAAATTATAAATAATAATATATCCACCCACAATGTTATAATATTTATCTACTCCACTTTCCGACAACTTGGCAAACCATGTAGCTTTTGCCTTTGAGACTTGTATTCTTTGTATTGAGCCAAATATGTGATCATTATGTGATGTTTCAATGTTTAAAATCAGTCAAACATCTTTTTGTTGTATGAATTTACAAGGCATGAATCAGGGTTGTTTCTAAACTAAAACTATTGTACACATTCTTTTAAATAAAGCTAAAATAAAATAAAAAATTAAATGAAATGAAAAGGAAGATATAAAAATAACTACACTTAAAAAAATGTAAATAAAACAAAAGATTATAGGAGTATGTTTTACAAGAAAGCTTGTAATTTTTTTTTCTGAGTGGAAACTGTTCCTACACCCAGTTTTTTCAGTGTATATAACAGTCATGTATCACGAAAAAATATCCCATTCACCTGCGTTTGGATTGTGAAGCATGAAGTCTCGTGCAACTGCACTTTTATGCTAAATTATTTGACTAATTTAATCATTATTATGCTTAAATAATTGCACTAATTGAAAACAGGTGTATAGGTGTATTTGTATATTTTCAAATACAACATTATTCACAAAACAGGTTTAGCTATTAAATGACATTTATTTCAACCTAGTTTTATACATTGAGTTTGATTGTATTCATATCAATCTCTCTGCTAGATACACCATCCAGGACCTGCTGGAGCACACGTTCTTCCAGGAGCACAACGGTGTTCACGTTGAATTGGCTGAGGAAGATGATATGGTCAAATCCAGCCTGAAGCTCTGGCTTCGCATGGACGACACCAAGAAGCTCCACGGAAAGTACAAAGACAACAACGCCATCGAATTCCTGTTTGAGCTTTACAAAGACGTGCCAGAGGAGGTGGCACAGGAGATGGTGAGCTTCACACATCATCTCATGTCCCACTGTGGTGTCTCACTGTCAGCTTTTAATATGTTTTATGAAGGGATCCTAGGTGTGGTTACATTCCTCAGCTACTATGACTCAGTGGTTTACTGTCACTTTAAACACTAAACCCAGATATTCCCCTCAGGGATCAACAAAGCCTATGTGTTCACAGATGTACGTTAATATGTGGGTTGAGCTTCCCAATGAACCACTTCCCACTAAAACAATGGTCCTGAAGCTTTGATATTCACAGAGCTATTAAGTAAATATGTGTATCTTAGTACCTGTAATTTAATATCTTAATACCTGTAATTTAACAGGTGTTTTTTTTTTTTTTTTTTTTTTATGAAATGTGATCAATAGAGTTTCTCTTTAAAATGAAGCATTTTGCATTGCAACATTATTTTCATGACAATTTAGCACATTTCTCCACTCATTTCTCATTAGCAGGAGCTGAAATGTTTCCAGACATTTTTCTTTTGAGTTTTTGCTAATACCCTTATTCTCAATGTCAATTCTCATTACTGTAAGACAATCATTTTTCTGATAATTGGTAATGAAACTGAGGGAATGTGCTTAATTGAATGAAAATAATGTCAAAATGTAAAAACCTTAATGGTCATTAATAGTGTTGTCACAATATCAAAAATTCTGTAGTCGATACCAATGTCAGAAAGTCATCACTGTACTAATTTTGATACCAAACTACCAAAAAATAATAGAACCTTTGGTAACACTTTATTTTACAATGTCATTGTTACATGTAAAATGTACTTAGTTTAGTAATTAAACAGTTAATTATGTATAATTACATGCAACTAACCCTAAACCAAACCCAATAGTACATGTTGTTAAAACTATATTACTCAGTGCTTTATATTACTTTATAATTACCTTTAAATAAAGTGTAACCAAACTATATTATATTATTTTGGTAACTATTTGAAAATAAAAATTCTATATTAAATGAATAAATATATTTAAATAATTAAACCAAATAAATGATAATTTAATAATGAATTAAGTAAATGATACATTGAAACAGCATGTAGCCTTCAAATATGAATAAATATTGCATTAAAATGACCAAATGAAAAGTTAGTAAAAAAAAACAAAAAAACACACACATTATGTTTAATAGAGCAGGTGGCAAGTTTATACACTACAGATTTCATTTTCTTTAAGCAAAATATAATTTATTATTTTAATTTTACTTTGGACTCCAATATAAAGCAGAAATGTTCTTGACAGCTTGTGTAAGATTCACCTTTTGAAGGATCAAACCTGCAGAAATTAGAAATAGATAGATAGATAGATAGATAGATAGATAGATAGATAGATAGATAGATAGATAGATAGATAGATAGATAGATAGATAGATAGATGGATGTAATAATAAGAAAATAACTAAAAGAGTAAATGACTTCATAAAACAAATATAATTCATTTTTAATTTAATCTTAATTTAATTAATTTCTGTTTTGTATTCTTTTAAACTTAAATTTTTGGGGTCTTTCATTTATTTTTTCATGTATTTTTGTATTTGTCTATGTATGCGTTCATTTATTTTTATATTTATTTATTTATTTATAATGAATACATTTTTTTTTTTACTTTTCCATGTGCAACATGTAATTGAGGAGAGGTTGAGAGCCCACTTACATTTATTTTTTTACTTACTTACTTATTTACTTATAATTTCTACAGGTTTGGTCCAACCTGCTTAAGCTTCAGTGTCTTTCATTATCTGTTTTGGCTTTCCAGAACTGACCTTCACATTGTTGGTAATTTCCAACTATCTGTCCTCATTCAGTGTCGATTGCTTTACTCTTCCTGTGTCAGTAATGTGGGGACGTCACTGAACTCTTGCCCTTCATAGATGCACAAAGTTTCAAACACACCTGTATCTCCTGGCAGGCTTTTTCTTGACACAGTGGGACATGACCCTCGCCATTCCCTTCAGCTTAAAGACGAGGCCTGTGTATTGTAACCCTGCTGTGTGTTGCATAACAGTTTCAAGGGCAGAACTTTTTAATCATCGGCGTGGAAATGTGAGAGCGGGGCCAAAGGAGGAAGAGGGTCACGTGACCGGCGATAGAACCGCTTCAAGACCGTGTTGTGAAACTGGAGCCTTTCTCTTGTCCAGACGCTTTATTAGGCTGGATGTTCACAATCCTTCTTTTATCACTCATCAGGTCTGCTTTTCATCAAGAACAAATTTATCGTCAAATCACATCGACGGAGGGTTTTCATGTAATTTGACTAGCTGATGTGGTGATAGAGACTGCAGAGCAACATTAGCCAACATTATTTCAGTGGAAACACACTGTTCCAAAGTTGGGTGAAAGGTTATTGAGATCTCCATTGCGGGGACATTTTCATCAACTTTATGCCAAGCAAAATTTAGCTTTAGATCGGCAGGTGCTACAGGCAAAAGTATTGTTTTTTTTCAGTCTTATTTAGGACTAGTGAAAATAAAACATCCAAAAGACATATTTAAGTGTTTATTTTATTACACTTTATATTGTTGTGTAGGTAAAATTCAATTACAATACATATATGTAAAGTCCGTTTTCAGTCAGAAATCTCCACTTCAACAGCTTCACACACAGCAAACTTTACATTTTTATTCCCATCTTTATTCTGAAAGCTTTTAGAGATTGGTTTATTAATATATCATTTTATTTCAGTTGATGTTTGTAAAACAAAAGATAGATCCAAAATCCTCTCTATAAAAACCTTTAATCTGTCAACAAAATGAAACAAGAATTTTGAACCTGGCTTTATCCAATGTTCATATTTCTGCTCTAGATATGTATGCAAACGAGTGCATATTTAATTAGTGCACATTTGCATATTTAAGCAACATTTCAGAAAACTTGTTATACAAAACAACTGTTTTAATTGTACTCCTAAATAGTATGTGACATTAGTAATTGTCAATACTATTTAGGGCAGATAGGGTGGATAGTATGCACATTAGGACGCAGGGCCATATTTTTCAAAACGTTTTATACTTCCTAATAAATCCTGTCTTTCCCAGGTGATTCTGGGGTTTGTATGCGAGGTGGACTACAAGCTGGTGGCCAAGGCCATGCGAGACCGTGTGACGGCCATCAAGCGCCAGCGGGAAAAACATCGCCGGCTAGCAGAGGAGCAGCAGAAGAAGAAGGAGGAAATTATTGAGGAAGAGCCTGAGCTGTCATCGCCCAAATCCACCATTCAAATGTCTGAAAACCCCGCCCCCTTTCCTGTGCAGGCCCCGCCCACTCCTGGAATCCCTGAACCTGTCAGTTGCTCATCGGATTCTGGGATTATCGGGAGCTTCCCACCAGAGCCAGAGGAACCGGAGGCCGATCAACACTTCCACATCCACCATACAAGCTGCTCCTCAACAACCTGTAAGCACTAGATCTTTGTTTCATCATGTTTATGTGATCACAGAGTAGTAATAGACCGATACATCAGTCAAATGGATATATTTTTGGTTCATTATTGGCCATTGAAAACCCCACATTGATAAACCTCTATTTTAGATGTCTTTTCGCTCCCCTGCACAGGGTCAAGATGTTCAGTAAGCCTCACATAAACTACCCTGTGCAATGCCCTATATTTTCCTGAATGTTTCTTTCACGGCGTGTAAAGAGCAGCAGCTCTCCGAGACCGGAGAACAGCATGGCACAGTCAACTGACTCCACAAATAAACTCTTTTTAATAGCCAGTGTGTGTATGCTTATCGGGGAGGGTGAGGGGGTCGTGTACAGTTAGCAACTTATGCAGTTTGACACACTTGGAAACTATAGAAGAAGGGCACTGTAATACGAAGCACTAGATTTACCGCATTTTTATTAACTGTAATATTTTCCTACATCATGTGTATCATATGTCTTCTCTGTGTTGATTTGTTAATAGTGAGCCATGGTTATTATAGTTAACTAAAACGAAAACCATAAATATAATTTCTGTTGCTTGAAATAAAACAACTGAAATAAAATAAAATAAAATATAAAAAAAACTTAAACTTATTTTATTTCAGCTAGAAACACACTGCAGTGGTATTTTAGTATTGAGATTTTATTACATTTTTAATTTTTTTAATATCTATGTTTCTCATTTCTCTTTTTCATTTAGTTTAACTTGTTGTATTTAAATAACTAAAACTAAAACGGAAAATCAAATGAATAAATGGTAACACTATAGTTTGGGGTCCAGTTCTCTATATTAACTAGTTACTTAGTTATTAGCATGTGTATTACTATAATATTGACTGTTTATTAGTACTTATAAAGCACATATTAATATTTATGGTCATCATTCTGCAGGACCATATTCTACATCCCTTAATTAACAATACCTAAACTTAACAACTACCTTACTAACTATTAATAAGCAGTAATTAGGAGTTTATTAAGGCAAAAGCAGTAGTTTATAGTTAGTTAATAGTGAGAATTGGACCATAAACTAAAGTGTGACCGAATAAAAAAACTAAACTAAAACTAAAAAGGAAAAGAGAGAACACCCCCCCCCCACACACACACACACACACACACACAAAAACACAATAAAATTACTAAAACTAACTCAATAGCATTTCTCATTTTCATTTGGTTTGACTAAAATAACCCCGGACATGACATGCAGTAACAAATGTGAATATCGTGGCCACGAATTAACTAATCGTTCACCCGACTCAATAAAACATCAGCACGTTTTTTTTATTGTTTTATTTTTTTATTTTTATTGCCGTTTTTTGCCTTTTTATTAGGATAGGACAGTAGCTAGACAGGAAGTGAGGTGGGAGAGAGAGGAGGGACGGGATCAGGACAGGTCCACGAGCCGGGACTCTGATAGCCTTTTGGGGAAGTGCGCCGACTGCACGTTTTACTAATTTGTTCCGTTGTTTCAATTAAATCTTAAGTACGTTATAATTCGTTCCTTCGATTTAGCCTAACAAAAATGAGGAAATGAATTAGTACAATGTGGCCACAATTTAGGGGAACAAATTATTATATTGTGTGCTTGATTTAGTAAAATAATAGAACGAATTATTATATCGTGCCCACGATTTACTTAAAACGAGGGAACAAATTAATAAAAGTGGCCACTATTTACTAAAACTAGAAAAGAATTCTCAATTCGTGGCCACGATATATAATTTGTTGTCCGCATGTCATGTGCAGTGCTCCGTAAAAACTGAAATAAAGTGAACAAAATTCTATACAGACATATTTATATTCTTTTTTTTAATGAATTATCACTGAAAATATCACTGCAGTGAGTTTGGCGCAGACGTTTTGCCATGTTGTTTTCGATATTTTTTATATTATTCTTATTATTTTATAGGGATCTAAACGTTTGATTAACAAATGATTTTCTGTTTAAAGCAACAAAAAAATAAATATTATATAAATATATATCGTAAAATTGGGAGCCTGATGTGTCCGGCTAAGACAAGCTTATGTTATGCTGAGTGCTTGGTAGTGCACACAAGCATTGCGGATTTCTATGGCAACAGTGGATTTATAACATTTGATCCCGAACTGAGAGAAATCATTCATTAGCGTTCGAGGGGACAACTTACCTGATCCAATATGAAGACTGCAAAGCCGCATGTTTTGAGTTGGAAGCCTAAACACCGCCATCAGCGTTTTGCCTGTTTATTACCGCCAATCACTTGTTTCTCCGTTTTGTTTCTTTTGGGATACGGTAAAAAGATATTCCCTTAGTATGATCACGTATCTGATCGCATCCGACTGGACAGCATCGCTCGGGCATGATTGAAATATTTCGCGACGAGCTGTATTATCACCGGCGGTATAGCATTTTCTATTCCGTCAAGATGGCTGCTATAAATGGCGTGACGTCACGCGGGACGTCCCTATATAGAAATAAATAGTGCATTTAGAGGTGAACATTGTCTACTAGCATGAAATCCCCTCAAAATACAAATTATTAAAGAATAAATATTTTGAAATAAATGATAGTACTTTCATTGCATAAAACAGCGTATTGTCTTTGGTCTGTTTGAGCGCGGAGGATCACAAGTGTGAGCCCTGAGTGAGGTATTAGCAGAAGGTTAACAGACTGTCTGATTCTGTGTTTCTCCAGCTGACTGTGAGACTGATGGAGATCTCAGCCCCTCTGGTTTACAGGATGGTCCCGAGGCTTCAAATATCAACATCAGCTGCTCTCCACAGGCCATGCCCACACAGGCCACGCCCACAGAGGCCACGCCCAGCACCACTCCACCAATCCCAGCTCTCCGTTTCCCCTCAGTGAGTTTATAATGACAAAATTGGCCTCACTTAATGACGAGTTAAACGTAGGAGACCCATTTAAACGCAATTTACGCAATTTACAATTGCAGGAAGTCATAATGAACTTGCTTCTTTGATGGTTATTGTTAAGTACTTCATGTATCCCTTAATCTCCTCTCAGAGTATTGCCGTGTCGACTAAAACAGAGAGAGGACCTCCTAGCCCTTTCTCCTCACCTGTGGACAGGTAAAAACCTGCTTTCTTGATCCCTCAACTCTTCAATAGCATCTGTGGCATGTTAAAAACCTCCATAAGACACACAAAACTTCGAGGTTTGTGTTTTACTTTAGTGCCAGATGTACTGATGGCTTTGTGCTCAGTAGGGTCCATGTTTTCATATGGAGTCCATCCCCTCCTCTAATCTTTCGTAACAGTGCACATGCTCCACGTCCTATAGGATACTGTTTATACACCACAGGGCTCTTGGATGCCGTCCCTAGCAAATGCCTGCCATTACAACATACTTTTCCACTCATAAGAACTTCACGTTTCTCAGCAGGCAGAGATCTTTCAGAAGAGCCAGAGTCTGCCAAGCAGTAGGCTGGCTATAAACGGTTTTGTGGGCCTCGTAGGAAGCCCAGTGTTTGGATTAAACGGAGGCTTGTGTTGGTAAAAGACCTAAGAGACACAATTAGCTCATAGAAACAAGCTCAGAATGAACTCCACGTCCCAACAGGCTAAACTCGGCAAAGATAAAGCCAATTCAAATACTAGGTCTGTCTAGTTCTTTCTCTGTAGCCGTTATATTGGATTTCCAGGAAACAGTGCAGTGAAAACGACATGATTTGAAGTACACGACAATTGGACATTCAGTACAATTGAGCACACTTTTTCACAAGGGTCCTTTGTGCTGGACATTACTGACACAATGCTAGCTGTGGGGTCAAAGGCTAAATGAAGGACATACAAAAGTTTGTTTACTTCAGACTTGTAAAACCTAATAAGAGGGAACACACAGCACTCATGTAATGCACCACATTCTCTTAAAAACCTAATATTAAACAAATAAGGGTGTTGAGATGGTGAGAGAGGGAAATTCCTTTGTGGTTCTTTTTTGTGGCATTTTGTGCTTATTGAACCGTTTTTATAGGCCCAGTTTAACTTCAGGTCTTTAAAACACCAGTTTACTTAACATGATGTTCACTTTTGTAATTGTATAAGTTTACTTTGTTGTGCAATGTTAGCATAACAAACTTAGTTTTGGCAATTGGTGGCAGGCGAGTTACACAGAAGTCTAATACTTGTCGTTAGGTGTTTGTTTAAATCCCTTTACCCGAACTACAGTATGAGCAATAGCAAACATCTAGTAATGATAGCTGATAATGATACACAGGTATTTTCCTGCTGTTTGGACTGTCATAGAATGCAAAATATAATGTTTTGTCCATAATCTGTCATATAATTATCCTGATTATGTCACAGTTATGCTTCAGATGTGACCTCAGGCTTGAGCGATGGCTACGAGGGACAATCAGAGAGGGGGAGCAAGTCAGCGACCCGACGGACAGCAGGGAAACTGTTTAGGCGGAGAACACGGTCCCGCCTGCGAATTACAGGGGTGAGAAAAAATCTGCATTTCATCCAGTCACGTATACATACTCCTGACTAATGGTGGACCGATTATGGGCTTTTTGGTGGCCGGTGTAGATGCCGATATCTTAGAGAGCAGGGTGGCCAATAAAAAGTAGATAAATATGATCTTTAAATATTTCATTTTAAATATATTTTACATTATATTTGCCAAATTAAATTATAAATTTGTTATAATAACTTAATATTAAAAAGTTATAAATATATATACTAAAACAATTATTAATTTAAAATAATATTATAATATCATTTTTACTATTTAATTTATAAAGGTAGTAAATGCTGCTATAATATTTATATTATTTGACATTATATTTACCAAATGAAAAATAAATGAAAAAATCATGAAAAAGAACATGAGGAGGCATAACATTACTAATAACTTATTTTGTTATAAATTCTTGAATATATATATATATATAATATAAATGTATTAAATAAATAATATTTATTTAAAATAATATTATAATATAATCATAATATAATTATAATTTTGAATATTTCATTTGTAAAGACAAATGCTGCAATGATATTTACATTAATTTGACATTATATTCACTAAATTGAATAAACAGTCAAAAAAATTTATGAAAAAATACAAATGAGGAAGAATAGCATTTGCCTTTTTTATTACTAATATCTTTTTATTATTCATTTATTATAATAACTTAATGTATACAAATTTTAATTATATATTATACAAGTTTAATTAATTTGAAATTATTACTATTGTAATATTATAATATAATTATAATATTATTTTGACAGGTCTTGGCGCTGTCAAAATAAAAGTCCCCTTCCGACAGTTATCAGCCAAGCAGAAAAAGTAGTGCCCAGTACTGGTAATTAAAAAATGCTAAATATCTGTGATATATCAGTCAACCATTACTTCTAACCACTGGCCAATACATTTCTGCACTTCTGTAAAACCATTAGATGATCAATAAATAATGTTAGCAAGGCAAATGGTGATAACTTGCAATGATATTGCATGTGAATTTAAGATATTTAGCAGTTGTCCATGTGTGATCGTTCTCTGTGTGGGTACGGGATGTCCTCAGTCATTTGTTTCATGAGGAACCCTTCGGGCTTACATTGATTAGTGTTCAAAGGGCCAGAGATATAAACTATAAACACACAGTCAAACACAATTAGCTCAGACCATGACTGATGCACACTTGCACATGCACAAATCGAATTTTCTCTTTATTTATCCTAGTATGCATAAATAATTTGAATAATCTTGTTTACACAGTTATTGGACTGAATTGAACCAACACTGAACTGAATTGAACTGAATATTGACACTATTATCTTCCTAAAGCTGCTTTGCAGCAGAGTTTGAATTTGCCTCATGTTTGCTGAAGTTTTCGTGATTAATTCTGTTACTTTCCTGTTTATTACTGTGAAGCTGCTTTGAAATGATTCTACTGTATAAAGCGCATTTAAAATAAAGGTGATTTATGCTAAATGCATAAATGTTAAAAATGTACCGTATGAGTCTTTTCATTGATGACAAAATATGAAATGCGTTTGGAAACCCACCTTGGCTGTATCAATAACATGAATGTCTGGTAATATGCACACAGACACATTTGTATTTTCCATGACAATGATGTGTGTGTTGTTCCCACAGCTGTCTGATAAAGTAGATCGGGTGGTTGAGTGTCAGCTACAGACTCATAACGATAAGATGGTCACCTTCAAATTTGACCTGGATGGCGACAACCCTGAGGACATTGCTGCGGTAATGGTAGGTGCCTAACATCTTAAAATGCACACATTGACACAAAGTTTCTTTTCTTTCCTTTACCGTGTCACTGCATACGAACCTACAGCTGGACTCATGTTTATGTGCATGTGTTTGGGTCGTAGGAAAAGTACCATTGCATGTTTATTTGTTGAATTTCATTTCAAAAAGTTACTGCCGAACTTTCAAACTAATCATATTTGCCAACCTCGGGCTGAAAGTATCAGAGTAACCCCAATATTCAGATTAGTGGTCATCAAAAAAAAAAAACATTTCAATAGCAATGGACCCTTTTCACAGATTGTAATGATGAGTTTCCATAGCTATTAACATTGTAAATCAAATTTTATCTTTATATATATATATATATATATATATATATATATATATATATATATATATACTTTTTTAATTATTATTTAACATACATTTATAACACAATACTTTGTGTTATATTATCTTGCCATTACATTTCTGAAAAGTAGTTTAGATCTTCTTTCAGATCATCTTTCCCTCTTCTGACCACCTTAATCAAAATTTTTTTTTTAACTCTTTTGTAAAGCAATACAAATGTTTTCAACATTGATAATATAAAGAAATGTTTCCTGAGCAGCAAATCATAATATTAGAATGATTTCTGAAGGATCATGTGACACTGAAGACTGGAGTAATGATGCTGAAAATTCAGCTTTGATCACAGGAATAAATTACATTTTAATATATATTTACATAGAAAAGAATTATTTTAAATTGTAAAAAGTATTTAGCAATATTACAGTTTTTACTGTTACTTTTTTTTATGATTAATGTTTTAGAAGTGTTTTTGTTATAGTTCATGCTAACTAATAATAGTTCACTCTTTTATAAACACTGCCTTAAATATAAGAACTGCCAAACACAGGGTTCTCAAGTCTCACGCATTGGCCGTGAGACACACGCAATTCAACCAGTTCACACGCTCACACGCCACACCTTGTATTTCTCACGCTGAAAAGGCAATGCCAACCAAGTTGTCCTGCAAGCTTTATATAACGTTGTATACGAGGCGCAAAGTGAAGTTTCCTGCCGCCAGCGCGTCCGTATCTCGGCCAGATTGCGTTCGTTGCTGCTAGGAAACATAGATGCGCAAACACACGGAAGATGACGAAACATTCTCGGCCACCGTGACATTGCGCGAACACACGCACACACATTCTCGGCCACCGTACGTTCGTTACTAGGTAACCAACAATATCGCGTGAACACACGTCGTGATCATAGGTCGTGATGGAGAAGGTAAGTTGGAAGAAAGCTGGTCTAACATTTTTAGACTAGAACATTTAATATATAGCCCATCGTATACATTATTATTGATGCAGTCAAAAACTCTACAACTACTTTGTCTAAATGTTAGTGGCTATGGGAAGGAATGAAGATGTATTTCTAAATTTTATTTTAAATTATATATTATACTGTATTAATATTGTTTCTAGTTACATTAAGGCTATGTATTAAAGCAGAGTGCTCTGGGTAATATTTTATATCCTGTCACGTACATTAATCATTGGCATTGCATTTGTATTTTTCAAAGATGTCAGGGAAAAATGCAAAAAGATTTGTTTTTCCAAACAGTTTGGAGCAATTTGTTATATTTTTGTAATTTTGAAATATAACATTAAAGAGTATATTTGATGTGATGAATTGCTCTGTCATTTATCAGATTTACCAATTGTTATCATTTCAATTTGTGCTGGTTAATTATGAACAATGGGTAAAATTGGGGGGTGGGGGTGGGCGGGGCTCCCCTTAGGCTCCTCCCCTAACCGCGTGTGATCTCACTCCAAGCTTTTGATAAAACTTGAGAACCCTGCAAACATTTCCAAAATGAAATGTTAAACCCATCAAGTGAAGCTGACACGACTGTGAAGGTGGTGTTGATGGACTCGATCTACTATACTATATTTGTGTTTTGATCATCGTTCTGAATCCGATCCAGACGTAGTTTCAACAATAACACGATTTTTTTAGCTTTTTGTTCAAAATGTGTTTTTTTTATGTTACTCACCCACATTCAAGTGTTGATAAAAAAGATGGAATGAAGCTAGTATAAAATGTTTTTGTTTGTTTGTTTAAAAGCAGAGCTCTTTTTCTTTTGATATTTTGCATGTTCAGTTATTCACACAACAATATATTCTGTGGGCCATGGAATTTTGTGAAAATGGTGAAAAATGCATGGAACCTTATTATCACATTTTTTTAATTATTATTTCATAGAAGAGCACAATACATGATACACATGCACATACTAACATTTTACTATTATTGTTGTACATTTCAGAGATATTTTGATATTAAAGCTGACCAGATCACCAACTGTTTCAGACATCTGGTTCTGTTTGTCCCTCATTATAAGATGCAGGAGAGCGGTTGCATTTCTTCTTTTTTTCTCTTTTTCTGATTGAACGTTCACCCCCTAGACGTATAAAAAGTCCCAGGGTTTACACAAAATGTCATGGGCTATTTATACTTTGTAAATAAAATGTCAGGATGAAATAAAAATTCACCCTATCTATTTGCTAAATGCATGTTATTGATCTTATTGTGAACAATTACGTCTGTAGGCACTACTACTAACTATAATTAATTTTGAAACTACATGTCAACTAGCAGTCATTAGAGTAATAGTAGACTGTCTGCTTAATATCTGCTAACACTTTATTATGATGCTCCCTCAACAGACTTACTACTGACTATAAGTACATGTCAACTTATTCTACTAACCCTAACCATAACACTCTACTAATACTCTAATAAGAGTTAGTTGACATTTAGTTACTTATTATACTTATAACGAACACGTCACAATATTCCTAATTTAAATAATCTGCATGCGCAGAATAAAGCCTGATTGAGTTAGTTAGTAGTGTGTTGAAACTCATTGTAGGGATGTGCACATCGATGCTGCAGTATCGATACTCACAAGCTACTTACTTGGTATCGATACCTCTACAAAAATATCGATATTAAAATTATATTAATAATTTCTGCATCATTTAGTGTTTTTGGTACTTCTGTTTAATGTTTTTGCTAAATAGAAAACACCCCTCCCTGACATCTTTAACTGGCCCGTGAGAGAAGCGAGTGACGTGCCCTTTCCACACGTACACGACACGCATCGCACAGTTGCACACCTCCGCATAGAACGGCACTATGGCAGAAAGAAAGCAAAGCGTGGTGTTACTTTTCCTTAACACCAATCTGAAGCTTAAAGATTAGAAAATCTTTATCAGCAATTAAAAATAAAAAGACGTTGAAATTGAAATGTCTATCTGAACATTGCTAAATAGGAAAAATATGTAGAAAGTTGAAAATTAAGAAAAAATGGCCTGTTTAAAAGCAAGAAATGTTTAATAAAGTGCAAATATGCACAATTTATGTTGCTGGTATTTTATTTTATTAATATTTGTTATAATGTATTTTATTTAATATTTTTTTGTAAAATACTGTATTATTTTAAACATGTTTATTTATTTGTTGTCAAATTTGCTTTTGTAATAAATGTATTAATGGCCAGTGTGTCATGTGGATGTAATTTGCATGTAAGTGTAATGATCAAATTTTACAAAAAATGAACATTATTTAAAAAAATCACATGTACAATGAAAAAAATAAACGGTATCGATATCGGTATCGTTAAAATTGAACCAAAAAATATCGGTATCAAATTAAAAAAGTCTGGTATCACCCATCCCTAACTCGTGGTTATGATAAGGGGCGGACATTTCCCAAACACGCTTGAAGCGGTTGACCAATCACAACACATTGGCCCAGTTGACCAATCAGAGCACAGTGTGCTTTTCAGAAGGAGGGGCTTCATAGAGACAGGAACTAAACAGAGCATTACTGACAGACTGGGAAGAGAGGAGCTGCAACAATGGAGAATATGGGGAAATAATAATGAAAACCTATTCTAGTAGAGCCCAAAAAACTAAATAAAGACTTTGAAAAAGGTCATAATAGGTCCAATATATTTGAGTTGAAGAATGAATGGGTAAGAAGAGCAGAGAATAAAATATCAGAACAACAAAAAAATTAAACTTTTCATATCGAAGTATAAATAGAATATAAATCATTTTCCAAGTTTGAGGATTTGATTGTAATGCTGAGTGTGTAGGAGTGGATGGACGGATGCCTATTGTAAGTGTGTGTGTTCGATGACAGGACTTTGTGACTGCATGCAGCTCCTTCTCTCAGATACAGAAGCTCTTTGTTTCGTCTCAGTCTTGGCAGCGCTGTAGTCGCTCCTGGTGTGTTATTGGTCGAAGGGTGAACACCCACTGCTATTAGTGGTGTGTAAAAGCTCAGCTTGTGGACAAACTTAATTAAAGCTCCCTTGAATTAAAAGAGTGTCCACAAATGCGCACATGCTCAATTTAAGCACGTTTCATTTTAAGTAGTCAAGGGACAGTTTGAATCGCACAGAGAGCCCCCTTGATCCCTGCAAGGTCTACGTGTGCTACGTGTGCC
Organism: Gila orcuttii; assembly: GCA_026230005.1. NCBI lineage: Eukaryota > Metazoa > Chordata > Actinopteri > Cypriniformes > Leuciscidae > Gila > Gila orcuttii. The sequence continues at coordinate 4,769,115 of JAPDVR010000017.1, read as the reverse complement.
GATGCCAGCTTCCCCTCGGCATTCAGAATTGATGGTGCTTCTTAAGCCATGCTTGCTCATTTTGTTTTGATTATTTCTTTTTTCTCACCCCCTCAAGGTGCATAATGAGTTCATCCTGCCCTCAGAGAAGGAAGGTTTCATTCACCGCATCGGTGACATCATTAAGCGAGCAGAGTCTATGCTGAAGGACTCATCTGGTCAACAAGAAACCTACGGAGCCGCCCGTCCCTCTTATCTTAATGCCACCAACTCACTGTCTGATTCTCAGGTGAGCCTGCAAGTGAAGAAACCATCCAGTCCACTCACTTTTACTACACACAACACAATACTCCCAATAAGCTATTATTTGAATAATTATTTATGAACAAGTAGCAGATAATTGTATGCGATGTTTCAAAGAGGTCTGTGTAACTGAAGAAGAAGATAAATCATGTTTCCAGCTATAGCTGTAGGTGAGGGTGTGCGCTCAGTTCGGGAGTTTACACAACCACTATCTTTCAACAGAGTTCTTTGTTGTTGTGAGTGTTTTTGTTTGAAAATGATCGGTTTCAGGTTTAATCATAATCTTGAGGTGTGTTCTGTACTATTTTGTCCTGTTCTGGGCAGCACAAAAGAGGACAGTTTAACAATGAGCGACTGTTTTTAAATTTCCTCTGATTTCCTCTGCTATTTGTAAATGAACCTTTAATGGAACCAGCGTAATCACAGAACTTTTTCTCCAGTCCTACCTCATTAGAAACAACATTGTCAATAAAGTTATTTTGGGATACTGGCAATGAAGACTTGCATTGAATAGTTCTGGTTATGGATGTTGATCAATATATATCAACATACTGTAGTTGCTATATATTTATCAACATCCATAACCAGAACGTTCCAATTTAATATATACTGTATATATATATATATATATATATATATATATACATATATATATCCCCCAGCTCCACCTGCCTAGATATTGTACAGATTTATAAATGTCTATTTATACAGCAGCAGCATATCTTACATGCTCACAGCAGCGTGTCTGTGTATCTGTTAGCAGTAGCAAGTCCATATAAGGTGTTTTTGACCAAATATATTTTTGATCAAATAAGTGCATCCTTATTAAAGCAGACGGGACTTTAAAAACATAAAAAAATTCCTAATGATTCCAAAATTCTGAACCAATAGTTTATATACTATTATTAATCATTTGCTTTATAAAATAAAAGTAAAATGTCCTTAACATATTTGTTATCTGGTAAAAATTTTATAAAAGCAATAAGGCACTCGAGGCTGTGCTGCGTGACGCCTAATGCCCTTTAGCTACAACTATATTAATAGTATAATATGGCTGCTTATAACTATTTGTCCATATATCCAAAAAACAGTAACATGAACATTATGGTATTTTTAGCTGCTCTTTGTAATAAAACCTTCACTTCATGTCCCAACTCTGTAGAACAAAATGTAGTCTCGGTTTACTCCAGCCTGCCAGTCAACTGATCTAAAGATATGTCTTAATTAGTACAGAGAAGCAGAACAATGGCTGTTTTATTTGGATTTAGAGATCTATAACAGCCTAATGGAGGCACACACACCCACACAATCATGCATGGTACCCTGAGGGTTGCGAAACCAGCGCGCAAGAGAAGTCCGCTGGACCCGGACCAGTTCCTGATTACAACCAGCCGCGCAAGAGTAGCTGCGTCCCAGATCTCCTCCCTGCAGGCGTTAGATGCTCGTCTCTAGAGTCTCCAGCGTCATTCGCTCAACAGGCTCAAAGCTGGACTGTAAAGGCTTTGAAAATGACAGAATGTAACCCTCGTACACAAACCACAGGCTTCTTTTCCAATAACCAGTGCAGCTGTGGAGTTGAGACTGAGAGAGTTTATGCAGGTTTGTGTGTATGAGCTGTTATGTCCTGTCGCAGTGCCATAGAGAGTGCTTGTCGTGTTCATTATTGCGCAAGTCGTATGTAAAATGTCTGTTCCTGTGTATGACTGCAGTGGAGCGAGCTGTGCAGGAGCTGAGACGAGCAATTAGACTGCGACTGCTCTTAACCTTAATTAAACTTAAGCACTCTGTCATTAAAGAATATTACACTAATAAATATACCCTCAGGCTCAAGTCAATACTATTACTCTGTTCAGTTCTCAAGCAATTTAAACATTATGCAATAATGAAATAAATGACAGGATTAAAAAGTATTTCATAAAATGGCTAACAGGATTATGCTTTATTTGCTTCCAATGTGATTAAAACTTTTTTTTTTTTATTACATTTTGGTTTATATTATAGGTTTATATATAATAGCACAGTGTATAATCGTAGTGTAAAACACTTTAATTTAATTTCTACTTTTATTCAGCAAGGATGCATTAAATTGTGACAAATGGGACAGTAAACACATTTATAATGTTACAAAATATTTCTATTTCAAATCAATTCTGTTCATCAAAGAATCCTGAAAAAACCTACCACTGTTTTCACAAAAATATTAAGTAGCAGAACTTCTAAGAATTGAACATTTATAATAATCAGAAATGTTTCTTGTGCAGCAAATCAGCATATTAGAATGATTTCTGAAGGGTCATGTGACACTGAAGACTGGAGTAATGATACTGAAAATTCAGCTTTGAATCACAGGAATAAATTACATTTTTAAAACCTATTAGAACAGAACACAGCTATTTAAAATTGTAATATTATTTCGCAATATTACAGGTTTTACTAGATTTTTATTGAATAAATGCAGCCTCTGTGAGCACAAGAGACTTCTTTCAAAATCACTAAAAATTACATAAATTGTTTCTCATAAAATGGGTAAAATAAACCCACCCGTTTCAAACAGTGTCCCCCACTGTAAATGAAGCCTATAGTATATGAGAGTACATTTATAATACATTACAAACTGTTTTTCCCTTTCAGCCAAACCTCCACAGTCTGGCACGAGCTCATTCCTCTTCCTCTCTACCAGGTAAGCTTGCATAAACTTTACCATTGAGTATTGATGAAGTAGCTCTTTCAAATCAGCACCTTTTTCACAAGGATACATATGGTTTTTTAGCAGAGTTTGGTCTGGGTGCCGGGGCGAGAGCCTCTCCTCTGGGAGTCGGTGGAGACATTACCTCATCCACACGTCCACTCTTACGTTCACAATCTTTCCATAATGGCCCAGGTAAGTGACCACTTCTCTCCAATGTACCTCTCTTTGGCTTTCCTATTCCTGCCTAGCTGTGAGTGGGAATAAAAGCTGGCCGCTCTTTAAATGTCATTCGGCTTTAGTCTAGCTTTCAACATATACTGAACATCACAGATGCAGTTTGATTCAGGCTGGCTCCAGGGACACTTGGGTAACTGCTTTAGCTGGTAGCAGTTTGTTGGTGGCTTGTGAATGCTGTCTTCAGGGTCCCAACAATGCAATTTGTATTAACCAAAATAACATTTAAAGTCAGCATGAAACGGACGTTGTGACGATCTTTTCTTCCCTATTTTAACGTACAGTAGTGGCCAAAAGTGATGTCCGGGGGGGATATTTGTTTTTAATGACCCTACAAGTTCAATCTTATATCACATTTTATATCTTTTAAATATTTTAAATATCAGGGAAGAATAAAACACTAAACTTGGTTAAGGTATTTATTTAACAAAACAACAGCTACAGATTTTATTTTACTCTGCAAAAAAGGGATTGAAAAACAAAAAGCTCACAGGGAAAAGCATATATTGACTACAACATAATTTGTTATTGACATTTCGTTGGTCCTCTCTTGTTTTTGCATGGTCATAATATCTTTGTATGATAGCCTGGTCAAAAATGATGTCCGCACAATTTGACGTTTCATTGCGTTATCACAAATAAAACTATTGACTCCAAGCACAACTATGCGGTATGCTTACAAAATTGTTAACAATTTTTTTTATAATATTTGAATAAAAGGTAAACGCCACTACGATATGTGCACTATTGCTAGCTAATATTTAGCTTCTCTTTTAAGAGGATTCAAATAAAAAAAGGTCACAGTACTCATTTGGTTTTTAAATTGGCTTACCTTAACTTGTTGGGTCTACTTAAGTTTTAATGTCATGGTGCCCAATGCAGTTATTCAGATCTACTTACATATACTCAATTCATAAGGTATATTTCATTGATTTCATAGCTTTAAAACAAACAGCTACGAGTACGTTTTTAGAGTGTGGAATATTTACAACCCAGTCCATCAAAGTGACAGATAATGTTATTTGTAGTGCATCTTCTGGTCTCCACATCTGTTTGTAAGTTCTTCTACTCTGGTAGTTTTGTCATGAATTAAATATTAAGACCCAGAAACCCTGCATTTCCCCCTCCTAGAGTTGATCTCTCTACTACTGTTGGTGCTTTTCTGTCCCGCCTACAGAACATTTTGTTCTGCTGCTTTCTGGCTTCATGCCTCGATGATACATCTTGCGTATTCGTTTTTTGAAAAATAATATCCAGATATAACCAAAGAGCCACTGTTACGATGTCTTCAGCAATTATGGTCAGCCTCTTCTACAATGGGAGCTTTACAAGCGAATGCACAGATGGTTTTTATTTTCATTAATGTCAGAGAGACTTTGGCTCACTCGCTTCATCGATGTTAAACTTCAGACATGATCATTCACTGGGGCCGGTCCGTTGACGTAATGGACCCATCAGAGACCATGTTAGACAACACTTTGTGTATTGCTATGGAGATGGTACTGTGTGAAAAGTGTTATTGTACAGAGGCATTTCACTTTGGCATTGACAAATGATGGGACAAACCCATAGGTGTGTGAAATAGAGCGAGGGTGACGTCTCACTCGCACAAAAGGCTTTCAGCAGAGGAACCTGCTTTGGACATCTATCTTTGTCAATATTCACATGAGTATTACGATCATGGTTCGGTTACTGCTAATGAATTTGAGCATGATAAGATCAGTTGCAACAGTAGCTTTTGTTGTTTTCTGGAAAGCCTTCTATCTAGACATCCAGCTAAAATTGGTTGTTGTGCCTCAACGGATCTACAGTTCTTTCCAGCATACATTAAACAGTTTCTATATAAATGTATAGATTCATAAATGTATATGAACAACTCTTCAGATTTTGTTGCTTGCAAACCTAATACTAATACTTTGTCTTGTAACTCGCCCACATATTTGTGCTGCAGACATTAATGATACTGTATCTGTAATTCTCGCCCAGGACAACTGGAAACTGCTAGGGACTGGAAGATGCTGGTTGATCTTGATCAACGGCTTATTTTTCCACCTGAGATTGCCACCACTAACCTACGACCAGATATTGTTTTGTGGTCTGGATCAGCACGCATTGTTCAACTGATAGAGTTAACTGTGCCATGGGAGGATGCCGTAGATGAGGCATATGAGAGGAAGAAACTGCGGTATGCTCATCTGGCCACTGAAGCAGAACAGCGAGGATGGAGAGTCCAGGTTTATCCAGTGGAAGTGGGTTGTCGAGGTTTTGTGGCACACTCTACAACCCGGTTCCTCAGAGACGTCGGATTCAGTGGCCAAGAGTTGCGTCGCACAGTAAAGAACTTATCTGAAGCAGCAGAAAGGAGCAGCAACTGGCTGTGGTTGAGACGGAAAGATTCTAGCTGGCTGTGTACAGGCCGCCATGCTACGGTTTCGTAGAATTCTTGAAAAACTTGAAGAGTCTGTTGGTTTATTTGTAAAGGTTGTATAGTATTTACAGTCATTACGTTCCTGTGTATATTGCGTGAATGACAGGTGGTTGGGCAGATATTGTGTTTTTGTGGTAGGTGGTATGCCATACGGAACCGTTGCCACTGAAACTGCATATTAACGCACCAGTGGGGCTCGACAGCCTTAGTCAGACGGGTTGGCGCGTATGGTTGGGTTGCGTAGAGATTGTGAGATTGTGGTTAGGTCTCAGCAGCAGGAGGGATGTAGAGGTCAGTAAGCTGGGCTGAGTTGAGTGGGGGACGGAGGGGGGTGACTCTGGGTGACTCCACAGTCCCTGTCGAGCCCTCTTGAGGTGTCGTGGGCTAGTCGACGAAACACTGAGGACGGAAGGTACCCACTTGAAGACCCTAGAGATGTCCCCTACTCGGCTCAATCCAGACGGTTGTCGTGCTGGTCCACTAGGGAGACCACACTATAGTTGCAGCCGTCGTGTGTGCTGACACGCCAAGTACACTGCAGCCGTTAACGCCGGACAGAAGGGGAGTCACACCACCATATGGAAAGAAGCGTAAATGGATGGAGAGGCATAGTTTACTGTAAAGCTACGTCTTAGTGTTGCTTATCTTGGCGAAAGCCGAGTACAAATCAGCATGAAGTTTTAACATCTACTCTCGTGTAATGGAAATCATTATCTCATGCAGCTTTTAGAGGAGTGACCTTTATCATTTTGATAAATGGCAAATATTAAAACTCTATACCATTTAGTCTAAATGAATTAAAAATAAAACACAAAACACAAATCAATTTGTGTAAAAAAAAAAATTTTCAACTTAAAAAAGTAAGTGTTTGTGTTGCATTAAAATTTTAAGTTTAGTCAACTTGTGAAGTACTTAGTGACAACTTGGATATTTGAGTTGAATAAACGTAAAATTTTAAGGCAGCATGGACTCTTACTTTTTAAGTTGAAATTTGTTGTTTTTCTACAGCACGATTACATTTAAGAATGGCATTAAATTCTGAGTGTTAAAATTAAAATTAACAAGGCAAGTTCTGGAAAGTTTTGCACAGAGCAAACACCACTCACTGCCTTTTTAAAAAATGAAAGATAAACATATAACATAGAAAATCTCACTCTGCACTACCATCTGACTAATATCTTTGTCATTTCCCAGGTTCTCCTCATCCTCATCCTCATCACGTTCCATCAGCCTCAGCCTACCCTTCTGATCCCAGAATGCCTCATTCCAGTCTACCTCACGTTCAGCAGTATATACCCTCGTACATGAACAACCCCACCCACTTCCCCTTCCCGTACCCGCCTCACCCAGGCTCCCCCAAACCCAGCCATACTCCTCTGTCCCGTATGCACAGCAGTCCGTCATACTCCCTCTCGTCCCCTGCGTCCGGCCCGGGCTCCCCCAGCCCACTCACCTCAGACGTCTCAAGTCCCGTTTCCGACATCAACCTGATGTCTCCGGCTCACGCACAGGCCATGTGGCCACCACACAGTCAGCCTCTGTTTTCTCTGGCTAATGTGCTGTCTATGGCAATGAGCATGGCACATTCCTTCATGCCCGCACAGAATCTGGTTCAGGCCATGCCGGGTTTCCAGCCTGGTTATCCCACGATGTATGCACCCCAGTATCCTCAATCTCCAGGGATGGCCGAGTATTACCAGCACATGGAATCTCAGTTTCGAGACAGTGTGATGTCGCCACCTTCCCAAACGTTTCCAACATCTACTTCACCCAGTGGCGTTTCCATGTCCACCCAGCAGACAGCGTCTCAAGAGGGAATGCTGTATGCACAGGAGTCCTCTAAGGAATATCCTCACGGATACAGACCCTCTTTCCCCAGGCACTTACTAGACCAGCGTAGCAGCCCCGGGTCTTCATCTGGACTGTCGTCTTCCCCACGAGCGAGCCCAGATAGCAGAGTAAGCCATTAACCTCTTCACCAGTTAACCCATTAAAGAGGTCCAATTGGTACAGTTAATTTAAATAACACTGAAATTGTGATATGACAATGAGCAATAGTGCAATTATCTAATAGCAAAGGTAGTGATTCAAATAATATATATATATATATATATATATATATATACACATATATATACAGTATCTCACAAAAGTGAGTACACCCCTCACATTTCAGCAAACTTTTTAGTATATCTTCTCAAGGGACAATACTATGGAAATGAAATTTGGATAGATTTTAGCCTAGTCAATGTGCTGCTTGTGTAGCAGTATATATTTACTGTCCTCTGAAAATAACTCAACATACAGCAATTATTGTCAAAATAGCTGGCAACAAAAGTGAACATGTCAAAACTGTGCCCAAAGTGTCAATATTTTGTGTGAACACCATTGTTATCTAGCACTGCCTTAATCCTCCTAGGCATGGAGTTCACCGGAGCTGCACAGGTTGTTGCTGGGATCCTCTTCCACTCCTCCATAATGACATCATGGAGCTGATGGATGTCAGACACATGTCACTTCTCCTCCTTCCACTTGAGGATCACCACAGGTGCTCAATAGGGTTCAGGTCTGGAGACATACTTGGCCACTCCATCACCATCACCTTCAGCTTCCTCAGCAAGGCAGTTGTCATCTTGGCGGTGTGTTTGGGGTCGTTATTATGCCGTTCGGCCCAGTTCTGCTTCAGAATATCACAGTTCATGTATGAATCCATGTTTCCCTCAATGAAGCGCAGCTCCCCAGTACCAGCAGCACTCATGCAGCCCCAGACCATGATGCTACAACCACCATGCTTGACTGTAGGCAAGACACAATGTTCTTTGTACTCCTCACCAGGGCATCGCCACACATGCTGGACACCATCTGAGCCAAACAAGTTTATCTTAGTCTCATTAGACCACAGGACATGGTTCCAGTAATTCATGCTCTTGGGCAGGTTGCTTTCAAACAAAACTGTTTGCGGGCTTTCTTGTGAGCCAGCTTCAGAAGAGGCTTCCTTCTGGGACGACGGCCATGCAAACCGACTTGTTGCAGTGTGTGGCGTATGGTCTGAGCACTGACAAGCTGACCTTCTGCATCTGCAACCTGTAAATCAATGCTGGCATGATCATGCATCTGTTTTTTGAAGCCAGCTTCTGCACCTGACACACAGCATGAGGACTCGACTTCTGTGATTGACCCTCGCGAGGCCTGTTACGAGTGGAACCCGTCTTGGAAAACCTCAGTATGACCCTGGCCTGTAATGTAAATCAGTTTCAGGGTGTTACCAATCTTCTTATAGCCTAGGTCAACTTTGTGGAGAGCAACAATTCTAATTCTCAAATCCTTAGAGAGTTATTTGCCATGAGGTGCCATGTTGAACATCCAGTGGTCAGTATAAGAGAATTGTACTCAATGCATAAATTTTAACTGCTCTAATACAAGATACACACATTTGTATGGTCCTGTCAAGCAGACAAAAACATGAAAATTATGAATAGGACATGCGGCTTTGTATGGTTAAACAATGTACAGCTATTATCACTTAGGGTGTACTCACTATTGTTGCCAGCTATTTTGACAATAATGGTTGTATGTTGAGTTATTTTCAGAGGACAGTAAATATATACTGCTATACAAGCAGCACATTGACTACTCTAAAATCTATCCAAGTTTCATTTCTATAGTATTGTCCCTTGTGAAGATATACTAAAATGTTTGCTGAAATGTGAGGGGGGACTAATGATGGGTCCAGGTCTGGATCATGATCATGGTGACCTCTGCTCTTAAAGGGATAGTTAACCCAAAAATGAAAATTCTGTCAGTATTTACTCACCCTCATGTTGTTCCAACCCCGTAAGACCTTCGTTCATCTTCGGAGCACGAAAATTAAGATATTTGTGATTAAATCTGAGAGCTGGATCACTCCTCCATAGGCTTCTTAAGGGATTGACACTTGTTCCCCGAAAAGTAACTAAAGACATCGTTAAAATAGTCCAAGTGACTACAGTGGCTCAATCTTAAGTTTATCAAACGACGAGAACACTTTTTGTGCGCAAAAAAACAAAAATAACGACTTTATTTCAACTATCCATTTCCTTCTCTGTGGGCCTCGAGTCAGTTCACTAGTGTAACAGCGCAGTGCTTCTGTGTTGTACGTCAAACGCATCACACACATGACCAGCGTCGGCCAATAGTGAGCCTACGTGTGACGTAGCTCTACGCAATCACACTATGTTAACTGACTAGAGGCCCACAGAGAAGGAAATGAATAGTTGAAATAAAGTCGTTATTTTTGTTTGTTTTTGCGCACAAAAAGTATTCTCGTCGCTTGATAAACTTAAGATTGAGCCACTGTAGTCACTTGGACTATTTTAACAATGTCTTTAATAACTTTTCGGGGCTGGCAAGTTTCAATCCCTTAGAAGCCTATGGAGGAGTGATCCAGCTCTCAGATTTAATCAAAAATATCTTAATTCGTGTTCCGAAGATGAACGAAGGTCTTACGGGGTTGGAACAACATGAGGGTGAGTAAATACTGACAGAATTTTCATTTTTGGGTGAACTATCCCTTTAACATTGAGTAACAGTTTCACTTTTCTGTGTTATGACAGTATTTGTTTCCATAGTGTTGGCAGTTGTTCTGAGCACGTTTTATTTCACTGAATGTCAATAGCTAACATTGCTAATCTACCTTTAAATGTGTTCATCCTCGGTTATGAAACCCAGATGTGGAAGTATTCCTGAATGAAACAGTATTTCTCTCCAAGGTGTCGTCATCCAGTCCCAGATCATTGTCTCCTATGGTCTCAGTAGAGAGTACCAGAACTTCACAGTGCCAAGAAATCTCTTTACCGCCTGGTAAGATACACCTAAACATAAACACACGTAACACATTACCTGGTACACATAGGGCTTTCTTCTTACAGAATGTGGTTTTATAATGTTGCGGTACTAAATACATGGTTATATGGTCTTGCACTCACAGAGGGTTTGTGGACACCTATTCAATATGCCTGCAGAGTTCTTGTGCAACCACAGTGTTTTTTTTTTTTTTGTTTCTTGGTCCACAGCTTTTATGTGTTCCTACACCCGGAGCTATTTTGGCTGTGTCTGGAATGGAATATAAAAATAATACTTACTGAATATTACAGTATACAGTAAATACTGTCATGATTTTAAAAAAGGAAAATGTGAAACAACGCTAGACATTTAGAATAGTATTATGCTGCAGTGTGTCACATGAAGTAAATATTATTGTGCAATTTAATCAGAATTTATATAGAATATTTTCACTCTTGGCAGTCAATGACAAACTAATGAGTTTGAACTAAATTGCTTAACATTGAATTGTTTTTGGCTGATATTCTGGTTCATTAGTTTGTACTGTAAGTTATACTGTTCATAGTATGCAAATTTAGATACATAGAGTTTGATGACCTACTACATTTGACAAATTGAACAGTATATAGCCAAACCACACTGCAGAATACTGTATCCCACAATGCAATGCTCTCGACTGGGTCTTTCATTTCCTGTGTGACAAAATATTACAGCTGTTATCTCTTTCTTTGACTCATTAAACAAAATCTTTTTTTTTTCAATCAATACAGTCAAAATTAAAATGATGAAATCTTAATTCTATATTAAATCTTAAATCTACATCACGACATCATCAAAGACTACTTTATCATGGCTAATTTGTAGATACCTCTGTATTTTTGTATTTCCCATTTATTTGGTAACTGACCATTTTTGTGTGTGTGTTCATATAGAAAGTGCCACAAAAGTCAACAGTTCCCTTTCGTCCTGGGAACTCCGACGTGTCGTCGGGGGAGTTCCCTGACGAATTGGGATCACGCTAGGGAGCCAACTGCCTTCGAGAGAATTAAAACGAGCCAATAGACATTGGCATGCAAGGTTTGCATTCCGCGACCCGCTTACCAGCGCGGGTATAAAAGGCGGAAGTAAACATTGCGCAATGCTTTTTGCTTCGGAGCCATTCAGTGTCTCTCTGAGCTGCTGTATTCCGAGGAAATATTGAAAAACGAGTCTTCTTTGGCGAAAGGAATCCTCTGCTGCTGGTGTGACGGCGCTTCAAGTGGCCATCGCTTCCCGTTGCCGGGCGTTTCTCTCTCTCTCTATTCAAACAAAGAGCTGTTTTAACGGCTGGTATTGGTAACGGTGAGTGCAGCACACGGGCTTGCAGTTTCCCCGCTGTGTCTGCCTCGTGCGGTCCCGTTTGTCTCCTTTGGGGCACCGCCTGAGGATCAGATGTCGATCGCGGCATCGGAGGAAGAGCAGTCGTCTTCTGGTGACGACTCAGCGGGTCTACCCCCTTCTGGTGTGGTGGCTGCGGCTGAGCCGGATCCGGAAATGGCCGCTATGCTCGAAAGGGCAGCTGCAAATGTCGGGCTCGTCTGGAACCCTCCACCGGGCCCCGAACCTTCGCGGCTGGATGATTGGTGTCTCGGAGCAGGCCGTGCTGTTGCCCCGCGGCCTGCTCCAGTACCATTCTTCCCTGAAGTGCATGAGGAGCTGAGGAAGTCTTGGCTGGCCCCCCTTGCGACCAGACGTAGACAACCTCACTCCTCCTTCCTCACCACCCTTGACGGCGGGGCGGCGCTCGGGTACGAGGGAATCCCCCCAGTGGAGCGGTCGGTTGCGATGCAATTGTGTCCTAAGACCGCTTCCTCCTGGCGGGGTGCCCCTTCACTCCCCTCCCGCGCCTGTAGGTTTTCCTCTGGTCTGACCAGGGATGCCTACACGGCGTGTGGAGACGCCGCTTCCGCCCTGCATGCTATGTCGTTGCTACAGGTCCACCAGGCCAAGGCACTTCATGACATGCAGGGGGGTGGTCTCGACCCGGGTCTGCTGCAGGAGCTGCGTGCGGCGACGGACCTCGCCCTACGGGCGATGAAAGTCACCGCACGTTCCCTGGGTCGAGCGATGTCCACCTTGGTGGTCCAGGAGTGCCACCTCTGGCTCACCCTTGCTGATATGCGGGAAGCAGAGAAGAACAAACTTCTCAACTTCCCCATATCCCAAGGGGGCCTCTTCGGCGACGCGGTGGAGAGCTTCGCCCAAGAGTTCTCCACCGCCCAGAAGCAGTCGGAAGCGATACGGCACGTCCTGCACAGGAGGCGGACTGCTGCTGGTCCGTCCTCTGTGGCCGTAGAGCCTCCGGCTGCCCGTCGCCGAGGTCGCCCTCCGGCGGCCGCTCCTCCTTCAGGGCAGCAGTCTAACCCTGGGGGACGGAGGTCGGGTCGTAAGAGGGCGGCCAAACCCGCTCAGGCACCTCCTGCTCCTTCCCAGAAGAAGAAGCGCGGGAAGCGTCCCTGAGACGGGCGACCTGGTGGAGGTTCCGGATGCTGCTCTTCGGGAGGGTGCCCCTGCACACCTCCTTCCCCCGGGAGAGGGCCGGGTGGAAAATCCTCTGTTCAATTTTCTTTCTGTTCCGCCGCTGGCCACTCGGTCAGCGGTACCCACATTTTCAAGAAAAGAGCAGTTTCTCCCTCTTCCTCCTCCAGGTCATCCACGGCCGAGACTGATGGGCATGCAGTCTCCCCCGTCCAAGAGGTCCGGGACGGCAGCATGTGCCGCCCCCGAGCGGTTACGTCCCCGTCCCCCTCTTCCCAGCTGGCGGATAGCAGTGACGCAGCCCCAGCTGCGTCGCTCCGGTCTGCGGCTGGGCCCGGAGGCGCAGAGACCAGCACTCGAGGAGGCAGGGCCTCGTTCCTCGTCTCTCCCCCTCCCCTCGCCACCGGACAGTCCGCAGCAGAACGCTCACGAGCCTTCTCTGCCGTCTGCCCCTCCGTGGAGGCAGGTTGGTGTCAAGTACACCCTGACCCCGCTCTCGGTAGCTACTGTGCCACCAGAGCCGGCTCCCTGTCTTCCACCTCGCTGCCCCTCCGCGGCTTCAGGTCAACTGGGACAAGAGCAAACTCTGCCCCGTGCAGAGGATCTCTTATCTCGGTATGGAGCTGGACTCGGTCGCCCAGACTGCGTGCCTCACAGAGGAACGCGTCCAGTCAGTGCTCACCTGCCTCAGGTCTTTTCGAGGCAGGACAGCGGTTCCACTGAAACAGTTCCAGAGGCTCCTGGGGCATATGGCAGCCGCAGTAACGCCGCTCGGCCTGTTACATATGAGACCGCTTCAGCGCAGGCTTCACGATCGAGTCCCGAGGTGGGCGTGGCACAGCGGCACGTTCCGGGTCAAAGTGACCCCGCACTGTCGCCAAACCTTCTCCCCGTGGTCGGATCCTGCGTTTCTACGAGCCGGTGTGCCCCTAGTCCAGGTTTCCAGGCATGCTGTGGTTTTCACAGATGCCTCTGCCACCGGGTGGGGGGCCACGTACAAAGGGCATGCAGTTTCAGGTCTGTGGACGGGGCCTCAACTGCATTGGCACATCAACTGCCTAGAGTTGCAAGCAGTACGTCTAGCCCTGCGTCGCCTCAAGGGGCTCAGACACAGGCACGTACTGGTCCGTACGGACAGCACTGCGGCCGTTGCGTACATCAACCATCAAGGCGGTCTACGCTCCCGTCGCATGTCGCGACTCGCCTCCCACCTCCTCCTATGGAGTCAGAAGCATCTGAGGTCGCTTCGTGCCGTTCACATTCCAGGGGAGCTCAACCGTCTGGCAGACGAGCTCTCTCGGTTGCCTCCCCTACCAGGAGAATGGCGACTCCATCCCCAGGCGGTCCAGCTGATTTAGAGTGTCTTTGGAGCCGTACAGGTAGATCTGTTTGCGTCTCCAGACACGACCCATTGCCAGTGGTTTTTCTCCCTGACCGAGGGGACCCTCGGCACGGACGCCCTGGCTCACAGCTGGCCCCGGGACCTGCGCAAATATGCGTTTCCCCCAGTGAGCCTTCTTGCACAGACTCTGTGCAAGGTCAGGGAGGACGAGGAGCAGGTCCTTCTAGTGGCGCCGTATTGGCCCACAAGGACTTGGTTCCCGGAACTCATGCTCCTCGCGACAGCCCCTCCTTGGCCGATTCCTCTGAGGAAGGACCTTCTTTCTCAGAGACGGGGCACTCTATGGCACCCGCGTCCAGACCTCTGGAAACTCCATGTCTGGTCCCTGGACGGGACGCGGAGGTTCTAGGTGGTCTACCACAGGCAGTGGTAGACACCATCACTTCCGCTAGAGCCCCCTCTACGAGGCGCCTCTACGCGTTGAAGTGGAACCTGTTCGTCGATTGGTGTTCCTCCCGTCAGGAGGACCCCCGAACTTGCCCGATCGGAGTCGTGCTTTCCTTCCTGCAAGATGGGTTGGATCGGAGGCTGTCCCCCTCCACCCTCAAAGTGTATGTCGCCGCAATAGCCGCACATCACGATGCAGTCGCAGGTAAGTCCTTGGGGAAGCACGACCTGGTCATCAGATTCCTTAAGGGTGCTAGGAGGTTAAATCCACCTCGCGTTTTGCACTCTGTACCCTCTTGGGACCTAGCTCTGGTACTTAGAGCTCTTCAAAGTCCTCCCTTTGAGCCCTTGCTGACTGTAGAGCTTAATTTCCTGTCCATCAAGACAGCGCTCTTGTTAGCTTTGGCCTCTTTTAAGAGGGTCGGGGATCTGCAGGCTTTTTCGGTCGACGAATCGTGCCTAGAGTTCGGGCCGGCCCTTTCTCATGTTGTATTGAGACCCCGGCTCGGATATGTGCCCAAGGTTCCTACCACTCCCTTCGTGGACCAGGTAGTGAACCTGCAAGCGCTGCCCCAGGAGGAGGCAGACCCAGCCCTAGCTTTTCTCTGTCCCGTCCGCGCTCTGCGGGTTTATATTGACAGAACGCAAAGCTTCAGAACCTCAGATCAGCTCTTTGTCTGTTACGGAGGCCAGCAGAAGGGGAAGGCCGTCTCCAAGCAGAGGTTAGCCCACTGGTTAGTGGATGCTATCACCCGAGCGTATGAATCTCTGGGTGAGCCTTGTCCTCCCAGGTTGCGTGCCCACTCTACTAGAGGTGTTGCCGCTTCCTGGGCTTTGGCTCAAGGCGCCTCGCTGACAGACATCTGTAGAGCTGCGGGCTGGGCGACACCGAACACGTTCGCTAGGTTCTATAGCCTTCGTGTGGAACCTGTTTCCTCCCGAGTTCTGGCTACGGCCAGTGGGTCGAGGGAATAGGTTGTGTCGGCTTGCCACGCCACTCCGTGCCTCGGCCGGATACGTGCGTCTTTTTGCTCCGTTGGCGCCCTACGTCGGTGAGCCTCGTGAGTTCCTCCTTCACCCCTCGGTGCTGGGCGCGGCGGACCGCCCGGCGCCAGGTCTGCTACCTCTAGTAAGGAGTTGTTAGTAGACTGAGTGCCCCAGTGGTCTCTACTGTGACCCATGATGCCATGTGCAGTTCAGCCATGTCTTCCCCTTGACGGACTCGTTCGTCGTCCCCTTGAGTACGCTCCCACTTCCCTTGGATTGGGACTACCTCTGGGACTGCCATATGTTTCACTATTCCTTCGGGCTAGTACATATGTGTATTCCTGGCCTTCCTCAGTCAGGCTGGGGCTTCCGCAGCGTTCCCTCCTCTCTTGAGGGAACGCTTTCCCAGTGTTATCCAGTGCTCCACTGTGCGGGTCTTGCGGAACAGCAGTGTGGTTCCCGTGCTAGCTCCCGCAACTTATTTCAAGAAACTGCTGCAGGGTAGCTTAGCCGGGCGCTGGAAGGGGCCAGCACCATGGCGTTTTTTTAGGGATCCCAATTCGTCAGGGAACTCCCCCGACGACACGTCGGAGTTCCCAGGACGAAAGGGAACGTCTCGGTTACGTATGTAACCCTCGTTCCCTGAGTACAGGGAACGGAGACGTGTCGTCCCTTCGCCATGTTGCTGTACCTTCGCGAGGACTGGACACTGTTCGGCTCCTCAGCGAAAAGCATTGCGCAATGTTTACTTCCGCCTTTTATACCCGCGCTGGTAGGCGGGTCGCGGAATGCAAACCTTGCATGCCAATGTCTATTGGCTCGTTTTAATTCTCTCGAAGGCAGTTGGCTCCCTAGCGTGATCCCAATTCGTCAGGGAACTCCCCCGACGACACGTCTCTGTTCCCTGTACTCAGGGAACGAGGGTTACATACGTAACCGAGACGATTTTCATACCATTCCGATGAAGTAAAACAATTTAAAAATTCAAAATTTCATCAGACCATCAGAGGATTAAAAACACAAAATAAGCACATTATTTTCATGATGATAACTGGACGTCACTCGAATGTATTGTGATTATGAGGTCAGGTGACATAATTCTGCTAACATTATCATGCATTATCATGAATATACACCTTTTCTATTACAGAGCCGAAGTCTACTGTGACTGTGGGCCGTTTTCAAGTGTCCCCCAGTAAAGAGATTCCTGCTCCCGCCACACACACAGAAAGTCAAACTCCACCCAGTGATCCGGATCCTCCACCTGTCGTCCCTCGGGATAATCTCATCAGGTCCCTGGATCAGCCTGCATGCTCTTTTTTAGCTCAAAATCCAGCGAAAAACCTGTCGGTTCTTCCTTCCTGTGAGGCTCGGCGTGATGCGAGTCCTGCTGGCCAGCCTGAGACGGGGAGAAAGATCGATGAGCAAGAGGAGGATAACGATGATGACGATCGTGATGAGAGCCCTCTGGATAAGAAGCACAGGAGGAAGAAGGGACATAGGGTGGACTGTGGCCCGGGTCTGATGGGAACGTCGGTGGACAGTGGTTTTTCTGTGGCTCTGGACACAGAGGGGAGAGTGTGGGATGGAAACACTACCAGTCCTCCGTATGCCACTCCTTTCCACAACCTGTGGATGAGCTACACACGAAGCTCCTCCTACCTGAGCAGCGACGAATCAGAGAGCGAGGATGAAGAGATGTGGGGGGAGCTACAGGAGCTGAGGGAGAAGTAAGGCACTTTCAAACTTATGTGTTTTATTGCATTTCTCTTAGGGCTGTACGATTCATCGAATTTTTGTTTCGATTTTGGCTTCCGAGGATTATTAAAACACCATAATCGAGATTATTGTGCCGCTTTCAGTTTCTTTCCTTTTAAAGCAGTGTGCTTTCGCCCCTCCATAAAAACCCAAACGTAACGTCCAAATCAGTCAAATCATATACTGTTACTGCCGTAATATGCAGTTGGGTCGTGCTTGATATTAAAAAGAGTTCTGTGCATATAGTCTAATATAACTGCTGATGTCTGTTCTGTTCATATTAATCAAACAACATAAGAAAAAGAAAACACTCACTGCTCTTGACTGAATAACTTTAGTATTAATACTTTAGAATAATTATTTAATTCATATAGTAAAGACTATGCAGTGTTTTATTTTTTACATTTGATTTATTAAATTTGTTTAAAGTAGACAATTCTATACTTTTAGAAAGCATTATTTAATTTGTATCTTTTTTCTATTTTAGTTGTCCTATTTTTTTTTTTTATTGTATTACTGAATGTTGTATTACTTTGTTCTATAATTGTTTGAGGACATTTATTACATACATTAGTTAGTATTAATTTCTGCTTGTGAGATTTCACTGATCTAAAATTTTTATATCATAGCAACCTTATTTCCAGCAAAGTATACTTGATATATATGTAAAGGTATTCATAATGTATGTTATAATGCATTATATCTTTTTAAATGCATTATAATATTTGCAGATTTCTTGTTACATCTGAAATTGGTTGTTTGTTGTGTTTTAACGCATTATACTTTCTAAATGTGTAACACAAGTATTATAATGTGTTAGAAATGTGGTTACAATTATTCATGAGATCATACAATGCACTATAAGGTGCATTACATGGCATAATTAATGCATTAAAAATAATTTTATAATGCATAATATATAAAGGCTTTAAGTAAAGTGTTACCGTATACTTAGCTGGAAATAATTCATTATCATGAAAAAAATGACTATAGGTTTATAAAAGAGTTTGCTCATAACATCATGTAAAATAATCATGATTACAGTACTGACCAAAATAATTGGTATTATGATGTTGCCTGAATGGTGCAGATCGCCCTGATTCGTGTCTCTGTCTCCCGCTCAGGCATGTGTGTGAGGTTCAGTCTCTACAGGCGCTGCAGAAGAGAGAGATCGAGGAACTGTACTGTAAGATGGGGAAGATTCCTCCTCCCTGTATAGTGTCTCCAGCAGTCATGCTCTCCAGCCGTCAGCGGCGCATGTCTAAAGGAGGAAACTTCCCATCGTCCCGCAGAAACAGCCTCCAGAGACTCGACATTCTGCCTTTAGCAGGTTCAGTGTTTCAGCCTTTTATAGATACAGATTTGAACCATTATCATTATAGTAAAACTCTTCTGAAACCTGAAACCTTGCGGTTTACCACCTACACAGGCAGCTGCCTTTTAAGAAAGCATTCTCACTGAGATAGCAGCTTATAAGTGAGGGATTTGGAACGCTCTACACAGGCAGCAACAGTTCAGTGTTTACAATACTTTAATAAGCATAAAATGACAGCATCACACAGATATTATGGGTGAAGTACAAAACTTTTTTAATTAGCACTGTACAATAAGGTCCCATTCGTTCCATACATTAATTAGCAATGAGCATTACATTTGTAATAATTGTTCATCTTTGTTAATGTTAGTTTATAAAAATAAAAAAAAAACGTTTCATTGTTAGTTTATGTCAGTTCAGGTCCTTTAAATAATATAAAAAATGTTTGAATTAAATAATGAATTAGGCAATGTTGAAATTAAAATGAACTAAGATTAGTAAATGCTTCAGAAGTATTTTTCATTGTTAGTTTATCTTAACACATGTTAACAAATGTAACTTTATTGTAAAGTGTTACCTGGATGGTTAAGTAGTTTTTAATCAATATTTTTTTGGTATTGAATGTTTTGTTTATAATCATCATATTTCATATTTCTCTATGATTAATAAGTGCTTTACTTCATGTTAACTAATAACTATTGTATAGTGTTATCTAGTCTATTAAGTCATCTATATGTTTTGTTGTTGAATAAATTATGGGATTTTCCTTCCCTGCAAAGACAGGATCCTGCCTTAGTATTCAGCCAAAAGACAGTATCTTAGTACCTTTTGGAGCATCTTTTGTGTTTATGCTGTCTTCATAGACAGCGCACTAGCTTTTAGTACAGTCATATTAGTGGTTTTAGGTGGGGCTGAATAAGCAATTGTTTAATTAAATGAAACCTGTAAATGAGCGAATGTTTAACATCTTGCTGTGCTGTGATTGGCCCACAGGGATCATGAGGAAGAACTCCCTGAGCGGCAACAGTAGCAGCAGTTCCCAGGAAGATTCCCGGCCAACTAAAGGAGTGACTTTCGCTGCTGATTTCACTAGAATGGTACGATGCATTACATTCAGCACAGGGTTTAATAAGTGTAAGACAAGTTTATTTATATAGCACATTTCATACACTATGTTAATTCAAAGTGCTTTACACAGAAAGGAATGAAAATAATCACAAAATAAAAGCAAGGAACATTAAAACAGTTATAAAAGGAATTAAAAGAGTAAAAAGATGATGCATAGATAAACTTCTCATCTGGCAAAACACCGGTGTATCAGGTTTTACTGTGAGATTTTCCCGTGGTGATGACACTGTGTCTGTGTTCTTTCGGCACGCCTAAGAAATCTATCGGACATCTCCGATGGACCCGATTTTTCAGATCTAATGGACTAATTTAATGGAATAAACATTCCTGCATTTCTGGTTTACACAGTGTTGACTCTATTTAGACCAACATAAAAGAAAAATGTAATTTCAATTTAAAATGAAATAAAATACAACATAAATTTTATTTAAATTTAATAGCATTTAAAATTTTCTTCAAACTTTTTTGGACAGTAATATTGCAACATTAATTTTCCTTCGCAAATAGCGCTGTCATCTGTGAACATTTTAATAATATTGAGTATAAATTCTAGATTTTTGCTAAAGAGGAGATATCATTTCAACCTGATCTCATTTCTTACCAAGTAGATTCAAGGTTGTTAGAATTGATTAAGACATGTTTGTCTTTCACTAAATTATTATAATTTATATGCACCAAAATAACAATGCAATATTTACCTACACACATATTTACTAAAACATGACAAATGCTACAACGCGTCAATTAGAAACGGGCAGTTTTAATAGCATTTCTGTATTGATGTAGAAACATATCTGTCTTAATTTCTTATTAGTTAACAATTGCAACAACAAAACCATATATTGTGGATATTTAATATATCGCCCAGGATTAATTAGTAATCTTACGATACTTAAGGCAAGACAGTACAGGCAAAAACAGTGTTTTTTAGATTTTGGGCTTCTTGGCTTTTCATAAAGTGTTTTTTTAAGGTGATAGTTATTATTTATTTTTTTACCCTATTCACCTGGAGTGTCTTGCCTTAAAGGGATAGTTCACCCAAAAATTAAAATTCTGTCAGTATTTACTCACCCTCATGTTGTTCAACCCCGTAAGACCTTCGTTCATCTTCAGAACACAAATTAAGATATTTTTGATTAAATCTGAGAGCTGGATCACTCCTCCATAGGCTTCTTAAGGGATTGAAACTTTAAAAAATGTTTAAAAGTTATTAAAGACATCGTTAAAATAGTCCAAGTGACTACAGTGGCTCAATCTTAAGTTTATCAAGTGACGAGAATACTTTTTGTGCGCAAAAACAAACAAAAATAACGACTTTATTTCAACTATTAATTTTCTTCTCTGTGGGCCTCGAGTCAGTTCACTAGTGTAACAGCGCAGCGCTTCTGTGTTGTACGTCACACGCATCACACACATGACCAGCGTCGGCCAATAGTGAGCCTACGTGTGACGTAGCTCTACGCAATCACACTACGCTAACTGACTCGAGGCCCACAGAAAAGGAAATGAATAGTTGAAATAAAGTTGTTATTTTTGTTTGTTTTTGCACACAAAAAGTATTCTCGTCGCTTGATAAACTTAAGATTGAGCCACTGTAGTCACTTGGACTATTTTAACGATGCCTTTAATAACTTTTCGGGGCCGGCAAGTTTCAATCCCTTAGAAGCCTATGGAGGAGTGATCCAGCTCTCAGATTTAATCAAAAATATCTTCATTTGTGTTCTGAAGATGAACGAAGGTCTTACGGGGTTGGAACAACATGAGGGAGAGTAATTAATGACAGAATTTTCATTTTTGGGTGAACTAACCCTTTAAAGCTGAACCCAGGGAACATTGATAGTATATTCTTTTCATGCATTCACATCTGAGTAACGTTTCTCTTTTCTGTTTTCCCCATCAGTAAGAATCCTGGGACTATATCCGACTACCTCATCCATCTGTGACTGACCTGAGGGATGTTTCTAGTGCAAACGCACTAACCAGTCCACTCATTTCTGTGAAGAGCCAATGGTTTGGCGGGACTCAGCACTGATGATGATTCCTAACTCTCTCTTTTGCACTTTTCTAAAAACCTGCTGAACGGGCAAACATCTGAATCAACAGATGCCCTGCTGTTTCTGTTCTGCTGCTTGTGTTCGCGCTGGACAAACACCAGATCATCACGCAAGAATCACAGCAGTCTCCATGAACTCAGAGATATTTCTGCTAGCACCTGAGGGGTCTGCTTTATGATAATAGTTTAAATGTGAATAAAAATAAATACAAACAGATTGAGGGTGGGTGGGCTAAATATATATTTTTGCATTGGTTGTTCCAGCTTTGAGATTCTCATCAATTGGGATGCAGAACGTCTTTACCTTGAAGTTTATGTACATTTACTTATATATTTTACTTTTACCAGTCTGAGTATGACTGACTTAATAATTGCACCAAAAATCAAAGCAAGTGTCAGCCATTAAGTGTCAATGATATGCACACTGCACTTTGGCTTAAGTTGCAGTCCCATCTAGGACTGTACAATAGAGTCATTAATAAATGATTGATTTTTGATGTTTACAAAGAGCAGTCAATAAAAGTGCATTCAGTATCTTCATTGTAATATTAATACATGTTCAGATTTTTCACATTGAGCCCAAAGTTTCAACATTTATGCTTTCTGTAGTCTTAGTGTTTAAACATTATGTACAATATTTGGTGAAATCTGTTTTTTTTTTTTTTTTGTCTAATTAACTTATGAGACACATCTACTTGCATGATGTAAAGAGGAATTCTGAATATAAACATTCAGAAATAGATAATTTTATGATGTATAAAAACTTAGCTTCATAACTTCGGGTGGATATCTGTCATTATGTATCTATAGCACTTTTTCAGTTTCAAACACATGCCAACAAGATCTTTAATATGAACACCCAAGAACATCCATTCATGGCTCATTAAAACTGTGAAAAATCATATGAACGCCTTTATATGTGCATCAAAATCAGTAGATCAGTTACAGACACAAACACAGACAATGTGTTTTAGATTGAGATAAATGTGACTTCATGCTCTGTTATATCGATCGCTTCAATGTGCAAAGCAACACTGCCATGCTGTGCCTTCTCTATCCTATGATTATTATGTATTATATTCTGAATCATATTTAAACATTTAAAGTCAATAAATAGCTATAAAAAAGATGAATGTTGATCGAGTATTCATTTTAAACACTGCAGTATTATTTAGGACACATTGTGTTTATTAAAAAAAAAAAAAGCAAACATTTATTTCAAAAGGCTATTATTTCAATGAGTCTTACTGTGATTATGAATGTATTTACACTCAAAGCAAGATGTCCAGTAGAATTACTGTAGTATTATATTATAAGGAATATTATGACATTCAGTTTCCACGAACACGAATAGAAATTATGTGAAACTGTCTTGACAAACGAAGGATTCGTCCTCGTCGAGTCTCGTGTCCGACAGGATACAGTGATTTGATTGGATGTGGCGCCCTCTCCTGGCGCGCGCACGCGCTCGCTCGCGCTCATCTGTGTTATCTGTGTCAGACAGTTCCTGAAGATTCACTTCACTCAGTTCGCTCCGGTCTTTGGAGCTCGTGCTTTTGCTTCTTCATCTATTTCATCCATGATTTTTTCTTGGGATACTGAGTAGAAGGTGTAGCCATCTGATGACGGCTGGTGAAGGGAAATATTACACAGAGATCTGGAGTGTTCATACTGGAATGACGTAACAATTTGTTATATAGTGCTGTCAAATCGATTAATCGTGATTAATCACATCTAACGTAAAAGTTTTTGTTTACATAATATGTGTGTGTGTGTGTGTGTGTGTATACATATATTAAATTATATTTATATATATTATGTTTGTGTGTATTTACAGTTTCAGTCAAAAGTTTGGAAACATTACAATTTTGTATGTTTTTGAAAGAAGTCTCTTCTGCTCATCAAGCTTGCATTTACTTGATCAAAAACACAGACAAACTGTAATACTGTGATATATTATTACAATTTAAAAGAATGGTTTTCTATTTTAATATACTTTATCATTTTCAGCATCATTTCTCCAGTCTTCAGTGTCACATGACCTTCAGAAATCATTCTAATATGCTGAATTCCGTAATTATCAATGTTGGAAACAGTTGTTCTGCTTAATATTTTTTGGAACATGTGATCAGGGGCCGCCAGCAATTTTGGGCCCTATAAAAATAAAATAAAAATGATGTTGGGCCCCCTACCGCACACATTCCATTAATAACATCGATCTCTGGGGCCCCCAAAAGTGTGTGGGCCCTTAGAATCATTCAAACTTTCACCCCCTTAGCGGCGTCCCTCCCTGTGATACTTTTTTATGGATTCCTTGATGAATAAAAAGTTTAAAATATATACATATATATATATTCTAAATAGAAATCTTTTCTAACAATATAAATATTTACTATCACTTTTTATTCATTTAAAACATAATTGCTGAATAAAAGTATTAATTTCTTTTACAAAAAAGAGAAAAAATTACTGACCCCAAACTTTTGAATGGTATAGTGTATATTGTTACAAACGATTTCTGTTTTGTTTTTTTCTTCTTTTTTACTTTCTATTCATCAAAGAATCCCGAAACAAGTTTGACATGTTATAAAAAAAATATTAAGCAACATCAACTGTTTCCAACATTGATAATAAATCAGCATATTAGAATGATTTCTGAAGGATCATGTGACACTGAAGACTGGAGTAATGATGCTGAAAATGCAGCTATACATCACAAGAATAAATTATATTTGAAAGAATATTAAAATAGAAAACCATTATTTTAAATTGTAATGATATTTCACAGTATTACTGTTTTTTCTGTATTTTTGATTAAATAAATGCAGCCTAGATGAGCAAAAGAGACTTACATGTATACACACACACACACACACATATTTGTGTGTGTGAGAGAGCAATTAATGAAAGAGACTTACATGTTCATACATACACACACATAGATATATGTATGTGCCTGCCTATATATCTGTGTGTGTGTTTATGTATATACATGCAAGTCTCTTTCGCTCATTTCTCTCTCTCACACACACACACACAAATATATGTATACATATATCTGTGTGTGTGTGTGTGTACATGTAAGTCTCTTTCGCTCATCTAGGCTGCATTTATTTAAAATTAATATTTTAGTTTTACACATTATATGGGCCCTTCAGACAATATACGATCTACAAATCAGCCACGATGCAGAAAAAAAGCATTTAGATTTGATTAAATTCTTGTATGATTGAATCAGATTAACAAAATGCTTTCACCTTCCTTTGCTCTAGGTTTAACTTAAATCTCCAGTAGATAGCTTTTGTAAACAAATATTTGTTAAAACTGTCATTATGTCCTCACAGTAGAATATGAGACAGATAATCTGTGGAAAAAATCGAGCTCCTCTGGCTCCTCCCTGTGGTCCTATTGCCATTTGCAGAAATACACCGCTCCCGGTCAGAAACAACCAATCAGAGCCAGGAGGAATGTCTTAGCAGTGTCAATCACGCTCGTGTACGCGCTGATCACCCCTCTCTTGCACAGCGCGAGCGCGTACCGTCGTTCGTGACTGTCCTGTTCGAACTCGTTTATCCAAATGAACGAATCTTTTTTCGAGTCATTTCGTTCATTCAACGAACGAAGTGACTCGCAAAAAGATTCGTTCATTTCGAACGTGTCTTTTTCGGAGTCATTTCGTTCATTCAACGAACGAAATGATTCGAAAAAGATTTGTTCATTTTGATGAACAAGTTCAAACAGGACAGTCACGAACGTGCATCACAGAACAGAGCAAGGCGAGCATTTGTGCTTATAAAACTTAAAGTTTTTTATTTATTTTTGAAATGACCGATCGTTTCGCTAGATAAGACCCTTATTCATCGTCTGGTATCGTTTAAAGCCCTTTGAAGCTGCACTGAAACTGTCATTTGGTCCTTGAAACGTTTGTGTCCTATTGAAGTCCATTATATGGAGAAAAAGCCTGGAATGTTTTCATCAAAAACCTTAATTTCTTTTCGACTGAAGAAAGAAAGACATGGACATCTTGGATGACATGGGGGTGAGTAAATCATCAGCAAAAGTTTTTTTAAAAAGTGAACTAATCCTTTAACGTTATCTTACTAGCTATTTATAACTTATAGAAAGAGTGCAACGTTATAAAGTTACATGTATTGCAAAATACATAATGATTTGAGGACCAAGTTTGTAGTCAAAGTATGGGCAGGCCATAGTCAATGTAAAGCATATTGTTGATGTTTCGTCCCTATTAGTGAATGTTCCATAACTGTTTATAATCTGCCGTCATCGGTGGTCCTGTTTAGTGTTTACTAGCCTGCGCGTTCACGGCAGGCTCCGCTGTGGGGGAGGAGCTGTGGAGGGAGGGCTGTAGCCCAGCAGAGAGCAAGGGGGTTGGACCTGGAAGTTGTGCTTGTTCAAATTTTCAGGCTAAGTCAACATTTTCTCAAAACTCCCTACTGCAACTTTAAATACTGCATTAACCGAAAAATAGTATAAAATAACTTTTCTATTATTTTTATTATTTTAAAAGGAAATACGTGTTGCATGATTTAGAGGTAGCCTTAATATTGTTTAGTACCATGAAATCGACACAAAATACAAACTATTAAAGTGAAAGTATAATAGAAAACAAGTACACTAAACAATAAAAAAAATGTATGATCCATAAGTTATGACAATAGGCTATATGTTTTTACATTGCTTTAATAAGTTAACCAATTTATGACTTTTTTATAAGTTAAACAAGATTCAACTCATTAAGCAAATTTAATAGTAATTTAAGTTGAAACGACAGAGCATCCATGGAAATTATACTTAAAAAATTAAGGCAGCAACTTTTTTTACGGTGATATTAATTTAATCAAAAAAGTGACACGTAAGGCGTTCGGTCTGTTTTGTCTGCCTAAAAGAGCACAAGAGTATCTCGTAAGTGAATAACAGCACCAGAAGGTTAATAACATAATTCAAGTGTCTGACTGATGATCATGTAACCAATTTAGTGAAGCATTGCTCATCATGACATCAGCACTTATGTCACATTGGTTGATCATGTAATAATGCACAGTAATCTAAGACCTAATATTACTATCATTCATTATAGGCTACCAATATAACCAGCGATCTCATCTGATAGATGTAACGCAGTGTATCACCCTGTGACTGACTGACATAACCTTGTGTAACAGAGTTGTAAAGGATACAGATGCCGAGCACTACCGCGCCGATGGCGAGTCCTGTCGCAACGTTTCGACCCCGGAGCTGGCCTGTTTTCTTCTTCCACTGCGCCAGCTCCACTTGTCGGATGAACTGCAACTGTTCCCTCGTCAGCTCTTCCTTTGCAGGGTTTATTCTCTTTGCAAACTGGGCTTCAGGTTTGAGGTCCCCTTGACTACTCTTGTCTGCCATGTTTGAAGCGCTGTGTTGTGACGTAACGCGAGGTTACTTTACACGTCAATGTTGCGCCTCTTTTGCGCAGCTCGCCTTGCCATTTCCCCCGCACACGGAAATGGTCTAGATTTCTAAAAGATGCGTGTCTGCACTATTGTAAAAAAAAAAAAAATTCCTCCCGCACACAAGTTCAGTAGCCTATCCTGTTATAATGATTCATATGTTAACTTTAACACGTTCCGACAACAAGTCAACATTTTTCGTTCTCTGGTTGTGATCTTTAAAAAACAAAAAACCTTTTCAAATAACAGGCATCGTCATTGCAAGGGAATGCTATGGGCTAATAAAAGTAAAATAATAGTAATAAGATTGATCAAATTAAATAAGAAAATTTATTAATGTAATATATATATAAAAAAAATAAAAATAAAAAAATAAATAAGCTGTGGCATCTAAAAGATAGTTGGCTGTTACCTTTGCTTTATAAATAATATATCTAAAATAAACTTAGCCTACATTTTTATAGAGTGCCACACTCGGGTTCCGGAAGTAAAATCATTTTCTCCACAGGGAAATTTAGTTTTAACTAATACCTAGTTTTAAAATATTCGTGTTTAACATCTGAATTCGTTGTGAAAAACTACATTACCCATGATGATGTAGGCCTACAGAAAATTCAACAAACCAGAGTCCTAACCAGCAAAAATGTGCCAAAAGAGCTCTTTAGTCACGCCCACTCTTATAAGTACCAAGAATGACAGTCATGGAGTCTCCCTATGCTCTCAAATACTTAAATATTTGTATATATGTGTAATACGCACGTTTTAATCGTTTCGTCGCTCTTCCTTCCTCTAGCCTGTGACCAAACCAATCAAAGAAAGCCATGGACGAAGGACATCTCAGTCCTCTAATAATTGCACCACGAGGAGGAGTGAGGAAGCTTCCAGAGAAGTTATGAGCGAGGATGCACAGGTGTATGTACGAGGAAACGAGTATTCGAGTATCGAATTTAAGTATTGAGAAGCACCACCTTACTTCAGCAATAAAAACAATAAATGAAACACAAATATGATGTTTATCTAAAGTCCTGTTCTGCCTTTTAGATTTAAACTGAGTCGGACAAAGATGGAGAGACTCTAGAAGAAGTGACAACATGTAGAATGCAACAGGACGTTTCTGAATGGTTAGTTGATGAATTTATGTTGCTGATGTGGAGTTATCTCTTATCTACTATCTTCAAGTCTTTGATTAGCAAATTCTGTCATGATAATCTATAAAATCGCTCGTGTGGGAACTGTTGTAAGATGCCTACAGAGAGACATACTGCATTTGTGTTATATACTGTATTGCATGTGAAAAGAAAGCTTGAGCAGACTCACAAACAACTCTTCCTCTTCTCAACATGGACTGCGTGTCCTGGGGGCGGTTTATGTACATTTTAAGGATAGTGATGTCACTAACCCGGGAGGAATGTCGTGTAGTCCCTACCAGTCGTTTGTTGTAGTCCTTAAACTATTTCTTTAAAAGCAAATATCTCCCTTTGCTTTGAACTTTGAGCGTTGTAACTTTGCAGATGTTGTTTGTGCTCAAACAGCAACATTAAACACTAACTAAAGTAAAGTAAACTAAAAAATAATGAGTGCTTTCAAACAGGTTTGCTGAACATGTCTATGGGCTCCACTTTTCAGTAGACATTTAACAATTACTGGAATATCAACATTGTAGAAAACCCCAGGAAGTGTGAGGGGAACTATTTCAAATGAGAAGTGAGGGCAGTGCAAGTCTGCAACTTCACTCAAAAGCCAGACGACATGCATTGTGTTGAGGAAGAAAATTAATGGTTGCCCACAGTAAAAAAAAACCAGGAATCTTTCCTTGCATTTTCTAAAGACTTCCAATTTATTTATTTAGGCAATTATTGTATAACTATACATTCACTTTACAAAAAAAAGAAGACATAATGCCCATTATAGGCAGTATACCACCAAGACCAAAATGAAATTGTTATTTCTAAAAAGTGTATTACAAATTGTATTTAATATTTTCACCCAATGAAAGGATACAGACAAAAGAAAAAGATAAAAAAGATAATTTCATGCCACAATGCAACAAAAGTGTATCAGCCCATCCAGAAGTCAGTCTAACAGAACAACTGCGCTTTCTTAAAAATAGTTAAAAACACTTAATCAACTGAAATGACATTGATATGTGACGTCATAAGTGGGAAAGCAACAACAGAATACAAAAATGATGGTGACAAATTATATTGCCACATCAAAACCCAGTAAAACAAATATAATTTTGTGATTTGTAAAACAACATCCATCTGCATATAACATGCATATTTATATTTATAGCAATAAAAGATAACAAATTATCATAACCCAGTATATAGAAGTTGAAGGGATACAGGATATAGAAGAAATGAATTATTATTAAGAACTATTTAAAAGTCAGGGAATAATTAACATTGTGTAATATTAATCAAGAATACAACAAAATATTGTAAGATCAAAACTCTTTACATCAGTGTAATCGACTGTCACTGAGCGCAAACAACACTTATGTTAGTATCGCTTTGTTGTCTATTTTTGTACATACACTATCATTCAAAGTTTGGGGTCAATACGATTTTTTAAATGTTTTTAAAAGAAGTCTCTTCTGCTCACCATGGCTGCATTTATTTGATCAAAAATACAGCAAGACAGTATTATTGTGAAATATTAGTACAATTTAAAATAACTGCTTTCTATTGTGATATTTTTTTCAATGTAATTTACTCTTGTGATTGGAGGCTGAATTTTCAGCAGCCATTCTTTGATGAATATAAAAATTTTTTAAAGCATTGGATGCATTCTTGCCAGAAAAACAACAACCTTCATTTACTCAACCAAAATTTACTGACCCCAAACTTTTGAGTTTATCTTTAGTGGTGTATCTTTAGATATAAAATAAGAAAGGCACTGCTATAAGCAATAGAAAAAATGGAAGCAAAGAGTTTTGTGGAAGAGATGTTGCAGAAGATGGAATTTTAGTTTCGTTAACTATTGTTGAGGAAGTAGTTGGAGAAGTAGGAGGAGAAGTAGGAGTAGGACCAGGACAGGTGTAGCTGTTGTCAGAATCTGTTCCAGCAGAGGTAAACTGCACAAAACCTGGAGGATCACTGCACATAAAGGAGGTGATCCATTCCTGATAGCGGGATACTCTGGTGTAAACACCGGGATATTCAGGTCGAGCACAGCCAATTCCAAAGCTAACGACACCGGACTGGACCCATACAGCGCTCTGCCTGCTCACCATCGGACCTCCTGAATCCCCCTGAAAATACA
The DNA here is from genome assembly GCA_026230005.1 of Gila orcuttii. Lineage (NCBI taxonomy): Eukaryota > Metazoa > Chordata > Actinopteri > Cypriniformes > Leuciscidae > Gila > Gila orcuttii. Next base: position 4,738,400 of record JAPDVR010000017.1, on the reverse strand, counting down.
AATCAATGCAATCATTATTGAGAAACACCCCTGGTCTTCTCTTGTGGTTACCCAACTGCTCAGAGTCCTGATTGAAAAACTGGTTTCAAGCTCAGTCAAAAAGACTCTTTATATACTACCTCTCCTACCAGCAATTCCTAGTATTTGTACAGCAGCAACATGTATAACATTCAGATTGCAATGTTAACGAATATCAACAGCAGTAGCAGACGTTGCGGTTAAGTAGACACTGTATGTGTTTGCTAAATTGAGTCCATGTGTCGGCTAATGAGTCGATCATGTAAACATTAGATGTAAACATTAACATTTTTAAAATACAGTGTATTCACCTTATTTACATACGAAGTACGCGAGCAGCTGCATTTTCGGCAGAATTTTATTTGGGCATAAACTATTTCATAACTACAGGACGAACAGTGATGAATGCTAATGTCGGATACCTTTCTTATTAGACTCACTGCTCACACGTAGAATGATAATTATCATTTCAACAACCTAGAGTGTGCAAGGCAGTTTTCATGTATTTCTCAAATGAAAAGCAAGAGTACCACAGTGATGCTGTATCATGCCGTATAACAGAGATTGTTTTGGCTAACACAACACCGTTCTAACAGAAAACCCTTAATGCGATCCACCTGCTCATTTGCACAAAACAGTGCCTGGTGGCTTGAGAATGCAAAATATGAAATGAGTTCGAAGGTACAAGCCTTGAAAAATTTATAATACCGAATTTTTTATCCCTTCCGCGTAGCCACATAAACCGGAATTATCCCAACAAGGTTTTGTCTGTACAGAGGTAAAGGGAAGGGAAGGAGGCCTTCACAGTGGAGAGACTAGTTGACAATTCAGGACTGCGTTGTCGTCGTGTCCAGGCGCAGGTCTTTCATCAGATCCGGATACGGCCTGGATCGGGCGGACTGCGGTAAACCTCGGGATAAACAGAGACGCCATCCTTCTTATGATGTAACAAGTACATCAGAATTTATGGGAAGTGTTCCCGGTTCCGGCTGACCTAATCTATGCAGCCTAACATTGAATTATAGAAGTCTATAATGTGTTATGTGTATGCTAGGTCAAAGAGATGTGTTTTTAGTCTAGATTTGAACTGACAGACTGTGTCTGCTTCCCGGACAATGTTAGGAAGTTTGTTCCAAAGTTTTGGTGGTAAATAGGAAAAGGATCTACCACCAGCAGTCGATTTTGATATTTTAGGTATTATCAACTGGCCAGAATTTTGAGATTGCAATAGACGTGAAGGACTATAATGCATTAAGAGCTCGCTCAAGTACTGGGGAGCTAAACCATTTAGTGCTTTGCAAGTAATCAGCAATATTTTAAAATGTATACAATGTTTAATAGGGAGCCAATGCAGTGTTAACAGAACCGGGCTAATATGGTCATACTTCCTGGTTCTGGTAAGAACTCTAGCGGCTGCATTTTGGATCAACTATAGTTTATGTATTAAATGTGCAGGGCAACCACCCATAAGAGCATTACAATAATCTAGCCTTGATGTCATGAACGCATGAACCAATTGTTCTGCATTTGTCATTGAGAGCATATGACGTAATTTAGATATATTTTTAAGATGAAAAAATGCAGTTTTACAGATACTAGACATGTGACTTTCAAATGAAAGATTGGTATCAAAGAGCACACCCAGGTTCCTAACCGACGATGAAAACTTGACAGAACAGCCATCAAGTGTGGAAGTTTTTTATAATTTCAATAATTAGAATCTCTGTTTTTTCAGAATTAAGTAGTAGGAAATTACTAGTCATCCAGTTTTTTATATCTGCTATGCATTCCGTTAATTTGTGGATTGGTAAGTTTCATCAGGGCGTGAAGAAATATAGAGCTGAGTATCGTCAGCATAACAGTGAAAACTAATGCCATGCTTCCTAATGATATCTCCTAAGGGTAGCGTACAGAGTGAACAGCAACGGTCCTAATACTGAGCCTTATGGTACGCCATACTGAACTTTTGATCGATAAGACATCTTTTCATTTACTGCTACAAACTGATAACGGTCAGATAAGTATGATTTAAACCATGCTAATGCAATTCCACTAATGCCAACATCATTTTTTATTATGACATAAATGTCTATTTAAAAGAATGTTGTGGTCAATGGTATCAAATGCAGCACTAAGATCAAGTAACACTAATAGAGAGATACAACCACGATCAGAGCAAATCTTATGATAAAAATGTGTGACTGATGAGAGCTGTCTCAGTACTATGGTACGGTCTAAATCCTGACTGAAAATCCTCGCAATTTCTTTCTAAAAAGGAAGATGGTTGTGAAGATACTGCCTTTTTTAGTATCTTTGACAGAAAAGGTAGATTTGAGATCGGCCTGTAATTGACTAATTCTGTAGGATCAAGTTGCGTTTTTTTAACAACCGGTTTAATCATAGCCAGCTTAAAAATTTTTGGTATGTAGGTACACAAAAGGGTACACATAGGGAACACTGCAAGATGCTTCACGCGGCTTATATGTACCGCATGGCAGCCCACACGTCTAACGGCAAGCTCTTCTTGGGGGAATACTGCGCAGGCAGATCTAGTCCGCCAAAACCAAGCATACGCCCCATTTCTCATACTCAAAACTAAAGGGGCAGGCACACATAGATAGCATACACACGTGGCTCTTCGTAGATCGCAGCAGAATATATGTTTAGGCGGTAGATCTGCTGGGGCTGGGGGATTTTCTGACATTCAGTACACTCGACTTGTATTGTATTGTCAAATATCATGTCACCTGCTCTGTTGGGGGGTGATTCATGTACGCCTCAATTCCTGGAGGGCCACAGCCCTGCAGAGTTTAGTTCCAACCAGCTCCAACACACATACCTGTAGTTTTTAAATAAGCCTGAAGGACTTGATTAGCTGGATCAGGTGTGTTTAATTAGAGTTAAAGCTAAACTCTGCAGGGCTGTGGCCCTCCAGGAACTGAGTTTGACACCCCTGATGTACGCTATATTATACAGCAGAAGCATGTCTTACTTGGTCACAGCAGCGTGTCGTGTAAGTATTGGCGTAGTAAGTCCCGTACTTGCTCTGCAGCAGCAGCAATAATATACCGCAGCAGCGTAGCAGATCTATTCTGCCAAGACCAAACATGCAACCATGCCAATCACTCCGAGAGTTGTCATGACAGAAATATATATATATTAGGGGTGTAACGATACATGTATTCGTATTGAACTGTTCGGTACGAGGCTTTCGGTTCGGTAATCGGTACGCATTACAAACCGAACGATTCGTTGGACCATTTTTTCTGCTGACCAAAATCCACCATCACAACGTTGCGCAACATCAAATGGCAAACGTAATGAAAGCGGAACGAAACTGCGCTACTCATTATTTTGTGCTTCACAAATCTTTATCATGTCGGACCATCAACATCAGTGCAGCGCGAGCCGATCTTGATCAAGTGACACTGTTATACACAGCGGTGAGAGATCCAGTAAACAAAGCATTTGAATTCTCCACTAAGTATATACATCGCTGCGAGATCTAGTGTAAAGCATTAAAATTTCTCCATTAATAACGGATGAAACAGCGCTGACATGGAAACCAGGAGAAACATTGTTCCATGAATGAACTAGTTATAGGTTTTAAGTCCACAGATCAGCAACATTCACCATGGATTTACTGTAGTAACACTCACTGTAACCATGGACATTTGGCAGAAATAGTAAAATGCTTTCAAGTAGGCTACATCACACATCTTTTTCCAGCACTTCAAAACTCAAATATTATCATATTTAAATGTTATTTTTAATGTGATGACCAAAAATGTTTTCATCCTTCAAAGATTACCCCCATTTATAAAACTAAAAGTTTCAAGATGTAGGAAAACTCACACTTATTTAAAAATAATTTTTCCTTTAATAAATAGGAAATTTTTTTTTTGCTGTATCGTATCGAACCGAACCGTGACACCACTGTATCGTATCGAACCGAACTGTGAATTTTGTGAACTGTTACACCCCTAATATATATATATAGGGTTTTGTCAATGCAAATATTTTTGTGTGTCTTTTCATATAAACTTAAAAACTATATTTTTTGGCATATATGTGTTATGAAGTTTATATGTTTGAGTTATAGCACTGGGGTCGATTGCAAATCTGGTCGGTGGGTCCCTCCCTTAAATTTATTGTGTACTTTGCCTCCTTAGAGGTTTTTTTGAAGACGGTTACAATCTTATGCACACTTCAGAATCTCACCGTCTCGTACTTTTCGCCTACTATTTTTTGAATACTATGTACTACTCCGTTAGTGAACTGTTTTTTGCATGCTATATAGTAGGGAACTATTCGATTTAGGGCGCAGCGTTACTGTTTACCTTGTAAACACAAGTTGAACAGGGTTTGTGTACCTGACATGAGTCCCTGCCTCCATCCAGTAGACCAGTACAGATCATGTTGTCTGTTATATTTACAACTCCATAGAGACAGTTGCACTGTCTATTACCAATTATAGGAACCTCCACTTCCTGTAGAACTTTAGGGGACGGGAGGGACACTGTAGGAAAGACATGAGAAGTTATTTACTCTACATAGTCACAAATTGACCTGTTTTGAATGGGATTGTGAAAGGCATTTCATGTTGAGTTTAATGTAACCAAGTTAAACAGGAATGATTTCTCACCTCCTTCACTAATGTCTCCCCATCCAGTGATCCAGCTGTCTGTGCCGTTGTTAAACACACTGTGATCAGCTGCTAGACACACGGGTCTGATGTAGTCAGTGAAGGTGACGGGAGATCTCAGTTTGAGCAAAGCGATATCATTGTCTTTCGTAAGATGGTTGTAACTGGGATGTTCGACAACTGCCATGACACCTCTGAACACTTCGTTCGGGTTGAAGCCTTCCTGGGTCTGTCGCCCCAAAACCACAGTTGAATAATAGATGTAAGAACTGAAATATAGAAATATAAAGAAAAAAACAGAAAGTAGTCAAGAAGAGTTTTAAACCTGTAAAGCCGGACATATTAAATAAGTCAGAAAAATAATTTTATTTAAATTTTGTTTTTACCATTTATTGAGACTTTAGACAGAATCTTATAAAAAAAACCTCTCTCTTTGAACAGACTACTTGCATAAAAATATCAGTTGTCACTCTATATCTGCCAATAATACTGTCTTACTAAAATAACATTTAAATGCTTAGTTGTATGATTAGAGCTCTGTAGTTCTAAAATGTATTATAAAATGCAATATAATGATTGAGAGATGAACAAATAGCTGATGGATCATATTTGATACTTACATTTGAACAAGAAAATCAAGTAAATCTAAGTAGCTTCAGTCCAGTAAATGTTCTTCTTGAAATATTACTAACAATACTTAATTCTTTATTCTTACATCTATACTGTCTAAAAACAGTAAAGATTTCACAGCAAAAAGACACGTGAACCACAAGCTGAAAGGGGACATTTTTACAATTATACTAAAAGGCTTTTATTTATTGAAGATGTATACTGAAATAAAAAACAAAAAGGCATTTGATGTGCAAATTTCTAAGGCCAACATGATAAAAAAATCATGTTGGCCTTAGAAATTTGCACATCAAATGATACAGTAGGGTTTAATACGGGTAAATAATGTATATAATGTAATACAGGTAAAAAAATGTAATCTACTCAAAGCATCTATGAAAGCTGAAGTATATTTAGTTGAATGAGTTTACCTATTAACACAGTGGGCAGCGGTCAGCACCCACTGTTTGTTGATGAGAGAACCTCCACAGAAGTGACTGCCGTCCAGAAGAAGGCTAGCCTGCCATGGCCAGCGTCCAGCTGAAGCGTTCTGACCTCCTGCTATCCTGCTCCTGGTGTTAAATGTGGTTCTCCCACACACCTGAGCACTGGGAGAATCATCTGATGCTGCAAACACAATGTTGTTTTATCCAACTTCTCCAGCAATACTGCTGCAGACAGCGTCAGCCTCCTCATTTGATGGAGACCCATGTTTAATTCCTGATTCAATATATGTAGCCTACATTTTATGTTATTACTGTAATAAGTTGTATTATCAAAAAAACATGATGAAAAGTAATTCTTTCCAACCCCACATAAAATATTGATAAATATGATACATTTCTGAGATTGCACTGCTGTATTCAAGCAGCTTAGGGCTGTGAAACGATTAATCGCGATCAATCGCATAAAAAAAAAGTGTGTTTACATAATATATGTCTGTGTACTGTGTATAATTTTTTTTCTATATATAAATAAACATGCATATATTTAAGATATAATATATAAATATATATACAGTATATACATGCAAATATTTCTTAAAAATAAACATGCATGTGTGTGTATTTTTATATACAAAATAATTATACACAGTACACACACATATTATGTAATCACACTATTATTTTGGATGCAATTAATTGGGATTAATCGTTTCACAGCCCTACGAGCCAATCAAAAGGCACTTGTCACATAAGATGACTTTATATATACATATATATTTCAATAAATAATAAAACTTAAGTAAATGACAAAACTTTATAAGTTATTTATAAGTACATTAAAATTTAGCATTTAAAAGCTGCTTAAATGTCCTAATTGAACTAAGGCCTAAACCTGGTTTAATCTAAACCCTGTCTGTGAAACCGGGCCTAAGTGATTAATAAATTAATCTTTTGAAATTTTGGATGGAAAAAATCCACCAACAAAGACTTCTGCACAAATCATGTAAATTCAAAAGATTCAAAACAGCAAATGGGGGAGAGTTTTCAGCACTGATATATTTCACCAACAATAGGCTAATCATTAAAATTATTCAAGGTAAAAATATAATTTGTTGTTTAGGAAGTTGCATTCAAAAGTCTGAGGGCACACGTGCCAGTTTGAATGTACTTCTGCTATAGATATGTTATTTCCATAATGTTTTCACCAAAAACAGAGGTATCACTTATTTTACTATATAAACCAAATTGTCAATGTAAATGTTACATCTACCAGCTAGAGTGCCCTTGATTTTCACCAGAGGGCACTCCCTCCCTTTTCTGATTACTGACACCTGTTTCCCATTACCCTTGTAAACTCTGCCCATATAAGCCCTGTTTATTCAATCACTCATTGCGTGGTCTTGCCTAGTGTCATACTGCATTTCTGTGAACGCCTTTGGTTTCCTGTTTTTTTTGGTTTTACCCTGCTGGCCTGTTTCTCGTGGATTTTAAAGAAACATACAAATGCATGTTTTGAGACACCAATTATAAAATTAGACATCTGAAACTGACATAAATCACACACTTCATTAAGACATGTCTTTACCATTTATTTCCGATGAATTGTCGACACGAAATACCCATCTACCCGTGACGTTGACATTGCTTGTGTATGGAAGGTTTGTGATGTCGGGAACAGGAATTGAAAAGAAATTGGTAGAGCAAATTGTGTCGTATCCAGACTGTTAATAAAAAAAACACAAAGAAAAAAATCCATTAAATACAAAAACACTTCACACAACTAAAGATCATAAACTATTAGCACATTTTCCTCACTGCTTTACCTCTGCACTAAAGGTGGAGGTGATATGGTCATAATGCATGAGTGTAAACGACAGGTTTTTTCCAGACACCAAAACCACTTGGAAGGTCGACTCCTGGAAGAGACCGGGAATTCCTCATTAATACAAGCATCATTCTGGATATTCCATACATTTCAGTTCAATTAAAATATTATGCAATAAAAGTGCATGATAGTTGAATGAAAAACGTACTGCCTCTCTGTATCCATAGTACGGTACTTTATCCCATGTAGCGATAAAAACCCATGAGGCAGAGAAGTTCAAGTTGGGGTAATGTTGGTTTATGTCTCTTGAAGCCCGATTCAAGAGATGACCATCTGTTACTTGTCGATAAGAGATGGTTCCTTTCCCACTATTATTAATGTCTGTCCACAGTGGAGCGATGATGTCTCTAGTCGAGTATGCAGGAAAATAATCAGGATACCCCTGGTAAAGTGGCTCATCAAAGGTCAGGTCTCCGTTATTATTCACCTGTAGGATAAAAATATGTTATCTGGATTTTCAAGTAACATTTTCATGTGGTATATACATTAATGAATGTCATTAATAAATGCTTCTTACAAATATTTTGTCATATACATGGCCAAAGTACACAAATTGCCGCCGCAAGGGGATCGGTGGTGAACTTCCATCATCTGACTGTGGGTTTTTCTCATCCTCTACATCTCCATATGGGTAGAATATTCCTATTCCCAATATTATTATTATGAGTGTTTAAAGTTTTGAAGGAGGACTTTTTTATAATGCCTAATTTTTTTTTCATGTTATATTTCATGGCTATTTATCAAACAATGTGATATTCTTTCTATTAAACAGTGACGTTACCCTCCTCAGGCCCGCCATCAACACGAAATGCCCATCGCCCCGGCACATCCACATTGCTGGAGTTAGAGAGTTTATTTTCATCAGGCACAGGGATTGAAAAATAATTTGTTGAGTTTATTGTGTCATAGCCAGCCTGAGTAAACAACAAAACAAAACAAAAAAATAATAATAATAATTAATCAGCCAGTAGACCAAGAGATTTATTTAAGGTCTGAGCCTAAAAGATTTGTAACCGGATTCTTATCCTATCCAACCTGAAACCGTTGATCTGTAGAGGAGATATTTCCGTAGTTCATCATGACAAAAGACAGAGAGCCACCAGAGACCAAAACAACTTGAAAAGATGAACTCTGTGACAGAAATAGAAAATTATCCTATAGCTCATAGAGAGAGATTCATGCCATTTTTATTCTTGATTAATTCTGCAATGCCTTAAATAAAAGATATTTATCTTCCAATTTTGTGCTTTGATATACATAAACAGCTTTCCTATTACTTTTTTTAGGGGTAATAAGCTGACAAGACACACCGGGGAACAATCAAAGACTAATTAACAGAAAAAACTACACAGGACTACAACATGTGGCACAGGAAACAGGAACAGAACAGGGCAGAAAGTAACCTAAAGGGCCACATAACAAAACATAAGGTTAAACAAAAGCGGGAATACATAACAAAACGTGACCGCACCTTTACTCTGTTAGTTTTACAACTATAGTTAAAATGTATCTTAGTTTGGAACAATTTGGAAAGTTATGTTGGCCTAACATGGGTTTACCTGCATTCTTAGACAAATAAAAACAACATGTAAGAGAAAATAAAACTTGATCATTCTAATCCATCAACGTTGTCTGTTTAGAGACACCAAAATATAATGGAATTAAATCGATATACCTCAAATAATTTGAATAAAGCTTCGAACGAAAAAATTCAAAAAGACTTATGACATTAACATATTGGCTGGCTTACCGATCGTGAGTTGTTATAGTATGGTACTTTATCCCATGTAGCGATGAAAACCCATGAGGCAGTGAAGATCAGATTGGGAAAATACTGGTTGATGTTGTTTGAGGCTGCTAGTAAGAGTCCGCCTCTGGTGACCTGACGATAGGAGATGTTTCCAGTGACAGTGTTGTCCATGTTTGTCCACAGTGGAGCAATGATGTCTCTGTTGACTTGTGGCAGTAAATAATTGGGTACCGGCTCTGAAAAAGGCCCATCGAATGTCAAATGCCCGTTGTTATTAACCTGAAGCAGAGATAAAACAATATTATAAAAGAGATTTGGCTATACAATACTGTATATTACTGTATATACACGGATAATGTACCCCATATACTCCATTTTGGAAAGTGAGGCATAAATGACATACCCCAAAAAATAAGGTTGCTGCTCATAAGTCATTCAGGATAGACACATAATCAACATATATTTAGAAAGATGACTCTTGGGAGTTTACAGTTCAAGACTCAGAATTACTACTGTTATTAATATGGATATCCAGGATGCTGCACAGTAGTGGTGGTTGAGGAGGTTCCCCTCCTTCTATGTAAAGTGCTTTGAGTGCAGAGAGAAGCGCTATATAAAAGTAACACATTATTATTATTATTATGGAGATATATAAGCTCAAATAAAAATTGATATAAAAAACAAAAATAGAAATATTTAGAATATTGCACTTATATGAAACATTTTGTAAGACCATGTCATGTCAGTTTTTAGAGAAGGCTAAGATGCTAATAAAATATTTGATTGCCCTGTAAACACACTTTTGCAGTCTATTGTCTAAGGTCTGGTGAGGCGATCATGCATTTTTCTATTGTTCTCACTCGACGAACATTTCACACCTCTGCCGATATGAGACTTAATCTTCATTATTCTTTTATCATTACTCTTTTTGTTTGTATTCAGCTATTATTAGTCTTTATTCTGGCATTACATGGCTTGCCAATATACACAACTTTCATCCCACTATACAATAATCCACCTATTATCTGAAGTCTTTCTAGAAAACAAAACAAAAAAAACATATTCTTGGGACCTTGTGTGAATTTGTTTAACAAATTAGTTTATGGAATAGAATAGTTCCTGACGCGGTGCGTTAGAGCAGAATTAGCATCAAGCTACATAACACAATTTAAAGGATAAATATTACACTTTTCCTCAACTCACTTTAAACCACCATCGAGTGTTGTATTAACTTCTGATCGCAATAATGTGGATATTAGTCATATAATGTTGAAATATATTATGTATAGCCCTTTATATGCAGCTAATTGCTACACTTGTTTAGCATTTATAATGTATAATGTATATTTGTTATAATGTAACAAAAAGCTAAAGTTGATTTCTTTTTTAACAAATGGATAGTGTGTGATCTTGTTTTATTTCATAAAATGTATAAAATGCAGTTTAAAACTCTAAAGTTTTTAAAATAATAAGTATTAAATAAAGTAATAATTACAAAAAATATATAACATATTAAAACATATATAATTTTTAAGAAAAGACCATGTAAGAATGAGAATTCTTACATGTATGTATGTAATGTACAATTCATCATGTAATTTGTGTAAAAGCTGAAAAAAGTAATATTGTTTTTATGATTTTAATATTTATTATTGTTATTGAGACAATGAAACAATCAATTCAACAGATTATTTCAAAATTATGATTTTAATGGTCTAATATTGAAAAATCCAGGAGAGCAAAGCTTGTTGCATCACACCCAAAAATGACTTGAGGCTGTAACACCTCTTTTTTATGTTTATGCTCAGTTTATGCTCTGAATACTTATGTTAGTGCAGTATTTAACTTTTTATTAATTTGTTATCGCAAATCTGGTTTTTGCTTTGCCATTGTGTGTTATGGAGTGAATTGTGAATACCTTCTGAATGCAATGTACATACACACAATTTATGAAGACAATGTGCTTACATAGGTCTGTCGATAAACACGTCCAAAATATACAAAGGGGTTTTCCAAGAATACTATTGGAGAGCTTCCATCATCTTGAGAGGGATTCTGTATGTCTCCATTTCCAATTGGGTAGAAAAGGCCTGAAACTATATATATATATATATATATATACACACACACATACATACAATTAAAAGTAACATGAACTGGCTGAAATTTCTATCTGTTAACTGCTTACTACACAATTTTGGGTAAACTTTTATTTTAATCCACACAACTTTTAATATTACAAATGTATGTGTAAAATAAACACTTCCCAAGTTTAATAAATGCTGTAAAAAATATTGTTGATTTTATTTCATGCTAGCAATCAGGGGCGCCGCTAGAAATTTTGGGCCCTATGAAAGAATATGAGGTCCCCTACCACACCTATTCCATTAATAAAATCGATCTCTGGGGGCCCCAAAAGTGTGTGGGCCCTAAGAATAGTCCTAACTTTCCCCCCCCTTAGCGGCGCCCCTGCTAGCAATACATTCACTAAAGCCGGGGACACAGTTAACGACTAGCTGAAACATTCCAAGACTGAACTGAACACACTTACAGAATGTTTCCAACGACTGGAGCAGATTTTAAACATGGCTGTGAACACAGACTGAAGGCAACTGTCTCTGACTCGCCGAGTTTGGGGATGATCAGTCGAAAGTATCAAATTACATTCATAATCGTCAATCGGCCTTACAGTCGTTAAGTGTGTCCCCGGCTTTACGCATAGAACCCGTTTTATTCCCTGTTTTCACACCTACCTGTATTTTCTTCATTGCACAGAAAGCTGCTGTCCTTATCTTCACCACCAGATTTAAAAGTCACAAATCCAACGTCCGGTCCATTAACATTTTCCAAGATCCAGTTTTGGAATTCCGATACTCTAGCATAAACGTCAGGTGTTCCAGTGCTGCAAGGAATCCCAAAACTAGTGACACCAACTAAGATCCATACAGAATCCTGCTTACACTGTAATGGACCACCGGAATCTCCCTAAAAAAATGAAAGAGAGTAACTTGAATTCATATAAAATATTAATTTGAAAGATACCATATAGAACATATGTTGTCTGAAGAAAGCTTCCCGGAGGGGGGAAAAACAAAGAGATCTCTTTAATATCTCAAATGTTTCTCCTAGACAGAAATGAGGTTACTTTAACATTAAATGGAGACTTTAGCTTGAGTCTCCCATTCTCACACTTGTCTCCAGAGACAAAGACTCTAAAATATTTACATATTTACAGTATGTACTTAATATAAATACACTGCAATTGTACTTTTGGTATAGATTGGAACATCACTATTTATAAATAACTAAAGTACATTAAGTACAACATTTGTTGAAGTCCAACTAAAGATATACTTATTACTAAAGTGGAACTAAGTGCGGCGGTGTTGCAACAATCTATAGAGATATTCTTAATGTTACTCAGAAAACAGGTCACAGGTTTAATTCGTTTGAAGTACTTGTGCTAAATGTTACGCTCTTAGATGTAAGAAACAAATCCATATTATCTCTAGCCTTGGCTACCGTATATAGACCTCCAGGGCCATATGTTGATTTCCTAAAAGAGTTTGCAGACTTTCTCTCAGATCTATTGGTCAACGTCGATAAAGCAATAATTGTTGGAGATTTTAACATACACGTAGATAATTTAAATGATGCGTTAGGGGCTGCGTTTACAGATTTATTAAACTCATTTGGGGTCAAGCAAAACGTCAGTGGTCCCACTCATCGTCTAAATCATACACTAGATTTAATTATATCATATGGAACCAATCCAACTGATATAAATATTATACCGCAAAGTGACGATCTCACTGATCATTACATGGTATCTTGCGTAATACGTACTGATGAAATTTGTCATGTTGCGCCACGTTATCGACCAGGCAGAACAATCGTTCCAACCACTATAGTTAGATTCTCAAATAGCTTACCTGATCTATCTCAGCTGCTCAGTGAACCCAAACAAACAGATGAACTAGAGGAAATGACTAGCAGTTTGAGCACCATTTTCTCTAGTACACTAGATATTGTTGCACCAATTAGATTAAAAAAGGTTAGAGAGAAAACTAAAGCACCATGGTACAACAGCGCTACGCATGTTATCAAGAGAGAAACTCGTAACTTAGAGCGTAAATGGAAACAAACTAATTTAGAGGTCTTTAGAATCGCGTGGAAAGACAGTATGTCACGTTATAAAAAGGCTCTAAAAACAGCCAGGGCTGAGCATCTCCGCAAACTAATAGAAAATAACCGAAATAATCCAAGGTTTTTATTTAACACCGTGGCTAGACTAACAAATAAACAGACATCACCAGAGCAAAATATTCCGTTACAATATAGTAGTAATGATTTTATGAATTACTTCGATGAGAAAATAGAAAGCATCCAAAACACAATTGTAAATATACAATCCTCTATGATGTCTTATGATTCAGCCTCAATTATGGCCCCTCTAGAACAACTACACCGCTTTACAACTATAGGACAGGAAGAGCTAAATAAACTTATCATTGCATCTAAACCAACAACATGTTTATTAGATCCAATACCCACTAAACTACTGAAAGAAGTGTTAACTGTAGTGGAAGAGCCTCTTCTTAATATTATTAACTCATCTTTATTTTTAGGTCATGTTCCAAAAATATTCAAGCTGGCAGTACTAAAACCTCTCATTAAGAAACCGCAATTAGATCCAAATAACTTAGCAAATTACAGACCCATCTCAAATCTTCCATTTATGTCTAAAATACTAGAAAAAATTGTGTTCGCTCAATTGTGCTCTTTCTTGCAAGAAAATGATATCTATGAAAAATTTCAGTCGGGATTCAGGCCACATTATAGCACAGAAACTGTGCTAGTCAAAATTACAAATGATTTACTTTTAGCTTCTGACCAAGGCTGTATCTCAATACTAGTTCTACTCGATCTTAGCGCTGCGTTCGACACTGTAGATCATAAAATACTCTTGGATCGACTACAAAACTACACTGGTGTTCAGGGACAGGCATTAAGCTGGTTTAGATCGTACTTATCAGACCGTTACCATTTTGTCTGTTTAAATGGGGAAAAATCGAAGATAACGTCAGTAGAGTATGGAGTTGGTGTTAGGCCCTCTGCTATTCTCAATATACATGCTGCCACTTGGTAATATTACAGGTCCTTCTCAAAAAATGTGCATATTGTGATAAAGTTCATTATTTTCCATAATGTAATGATAAAAATTAAACTTTAATATATTTTAGATTCATTGCACACCAACTGAAATATTTCAGGTCTTTTTTTGTTTTAATACTGATGATTTTGGCATACAGCTCATGAAAATCCAAAATTCCTATCTCAAAAAATTAGCATATCATGAAAAGGTTCTCTAAACGAGCAATTAACCTAATCATCTGAATCAACTAATTAACTCTAAACACCTGCAAAAGATTCCTGAGGCTTTTAAAAACTCACAGCCTGTTTCATTACTCAAAACCGCAATCATGGGTAAGACTGCCGACCTGACTGCTGTCCAGAAGGCCATCATTGACAGCCTCAAGCAAGAGGGTAAGACACAGAAAGAAATTGCTGCGTGGCATGGAGGCAATCAGCCTGTGGCACTGCTGAGGTGTTATGGAGGCCCAGGATGCTTCGATAGCGGCCTTAAGCTCATCCAGAGTGTTGGGTCTTGCGTCTCTCAACTTTCTCTTCACAATATCCCACAGATTCTCTATGGGGTTCAGGTCAGGAGAGTTGGCAGGCCAATTGAGCAGAGTAATACCATGGTCAGTAAACCATTTACCAGTGGTTTTGGCACTGTGAGCAGGTGCCAGGTCGTGCTGAAAAAGGAAATCTTCATCTCCATAAAGCTTTTCAGGAGATGGAAGCATGAAGTGCTCCAAAATCTCCTGATAGCTAGCTGCATTGAACCTGCCCTTGATAAAACACAGTGGACCAACACCAGCAGCTGACATGGCGCCCCAGACCATCACTGACTGTGGGTACTCCAGTGCTGCTTCTCTGTAGCCCAGGTCAGGCGCTCCTGCCGCTGTTTCTGGTTCAAAAGTGGCTTGACCTGGGGAATGCGGCACCTGTAGCCCATTTCCTGCACACGCCTGTGCACGGTGGCTCTGGATGTTTCTACTCCAGACTCAGTCCACTGCTTCCGCAGGTCCCCCAAGGTCTGGAATCGGTCCTTCTCCACAATCTTCCTCAGGGTCCGGTCACCTCTTCTCGTTGTGCAGCGTTTTTTGCCACACTTTTTCCTTCCCACAGACTTCCCACTGAGGTGCCTTGATACAGCACTCTGGGAACAGCCTATTTGTTCAGAAATTTCTTTCTGTGTCTTACCCTCTTGCTTGAGGGTGTCAATGATGGCCTTCTGGACAGCAGTCAGGTCGGCAGTCTTACCCATGATTGCGGTTTTGAGTAATGAAACAGGCTGGGAGTTTTTAAAAGCCTCAGGAATCTTTTGCAGGTGTTTAGAGTTAATTAGTTGATTCAGATGATTAGGTTAATAGCTCGTTTAGAGAACCTTTTCATGATATGCTAATTTTTTGAGACAGGAATTTTGGGTTCCCTTTCGTTGTCACTCCGAGTTACGTCGGATGACGACGAATGGGGTTTCGCTTAGAAAGCCTATCAACTTCGAGTATTACAAAACGAGCCTATGGCAAAGAAATGCCATGGGTCTGCGGAATTTGCATGACGTAACTCCGCCCCACCTCGTGGGTATAAAAGGAGGAAGTCCGCAACAGCAGTTTATGTTTTTCGCTTCGGAGCCAAGTGTATTCTTCTCTCCACAAGCCAGCTCTGAATTATCAGCTTCACGAACGAGTGCCTCGAGTGTTGGTGTGACGGCGATCTCCGGCGAGTGCGTGCTTCCTGCTTATCTCTGCAGTGGTTCATCAGAGAGTGCGTGCTTCCCACTTCAACACTTGAGTTTTCTCTCTAAAAGAGCTCGCACGCGGCACGTCTTTTTAAAGACGGCTCGCCCGTGCATTTAAAAAAAAAAAAAAAAAAACGAATGGTTGCGGCAGCTTGGTATCGGACTCTGATGGGCACGAGCGTTGTCTAGTATGTTTGGGCTTGATCATACTAGAGCAGCGCTCGTGGATGACTCATGTTCTCTCTGTGGGAACATGATCATCGCGTCATATAGGTCGAGACTCGGTGAACTCGCAAGAGTGAGAGTCCCCTCATCCACCCCCCGATCTTCGGCTGGTGGCCAGGGTGACCTGAGGGTGTTGGTCTGGAACAAGGCGCCGACTCCGTGTCCGTGACCCCAGCCTCCCCTCAACGGCGTTGCCCGCTAGTGAATAGGTGATTCCCACGAGTCTACCCTCTGGTGGCCCGTGTGTTTCATTTAAAGCTACAGAGGATGATACTATGTTTGTAGCAGCTTCACAAGGTGGGTTTGATTCTCTGCGAAGTGACGACTCGTCACAGCTGCCACCCTCTGGTGTGCATACGGCTGTGCCTGAGTCTGATCCAGAGATGACAGCCATGCTTTCCTGGGACGATTGGTTTTTGGGTAAGGCCGCCGACCCTCGTCCACGGCAAACCCCAATACCTTCCCTCCCGGACGTGCATGATGAGATCTCGAAGTCCCAGAAGACCCCCTGGTTTTCTCGGGACCGCTCGCTGATCTCATCCGCCTTTCCCCCCTCGATGGGGCCGCTGTCACGGGTACACTGGGGTTCCCCGGGCTGAACGCTCTGTTGCGATGCTATGTGTCCTCAGAGTGCTTCTTCTCGGCACAATCCTAAGCACCCGCCCGTGGTCTATAGTTTTCGTCTACATTTGTGGCGAGATCCTATAGCACCACGGGACTGGCAGCCGCCTCTCTGCAGGCCATGGCCATTCTGCTGGTCCTCGACCCAGATGCTCATGGACATGCACGAGGGCGGGACTGACCCAGGGCTCTTCACTGAGTCGCGCGCCGCCACTGACCTTGCTCTCCGAGCGACGAAAGTGGCCGTACGCTCCCTGGGTCAGGTGATGCCTACCATTCTGTGGCTGAACCTGTCTGATGTGCTGAATGTCGCGCGGCCCCGTCTGTCCGACGTTCCCATATCCCAGGTCGGCCTCTTCGGCGGTGCGGTTAAGAACTTCGCCCAACAGCTCTCAACCGCCCATGTGCAGACTGACGTGATTCTGTCCCGATGGCCCGCCGTCCGCTCAGATCCCTCGGTCTGCCCACTGCCGAAGGCGCCCCCCCCGCGGCTCCCACCCCGCCCGTTTAAAGAGACGGGCCGGCTCTGGAAGCCGCGGGCGGACGCCACAGCCCTCTCCAGCCCCACCCCCCGCTACGTGCCGGGTTAAGCGGCGCTCCTGAGACGGGCTCCACAGAGATGGGACTCAGTTCTTCCAGGAGTTGGTAGCAGGACCACTCCTTTCCCCGGTGGAGGGCCGGGGAAAAATCCTTATTCTCCTAAGAACTGACTCTCCCGTCTCTGGGAAGACAGAGTTCTCGGACGACACAGAGCGCCGCCCACAAGCCGTGCTCTCCTCGTCCCCCTCTGTCCCAGAGGTGCTTGACACGGCGTGCCGTCCACGGACCGCTTCGCCCCTGTCCCCCTCTGTCGCCAGACCCCTGGCAGAGCAGGCCCCCGCGGGACGACCAGCATGGTCCTCCCCTGGCCCCCTCTGCCAGGGCGCGGGTGCTAACCGTGCCCCCACACCGGGCCGCTATGCCGTCCACGTCTGGGCCAGTTACTCCGCTTCGCTGCCCCCCCGGGGGGACGCCTGTGGCCCGCATGACCCCGCTGGTTCAGTTCCTGGGAGCCTGGCTAGAGCTCCCCGTCTGTCCCGCTGGGTCACGCGCGCCATCAGGCTCGGCTATGCGATTCAGTTCGCACGGTCTCCTCCCCGCTTCCGGGGAGTCCGCTCCATTGTGGTCGGTGGCAATGCCCCCATCATGAGAGCTGAGATTCTCACCCTGCTGGCGAATGGTGCGATCGAGACTGTCCCTCCAGCCGAGATGAGGTCCGGCTTCTACAGCCCCTACTTCATTGTCCCCAAGAAAACCGGTGGGTTACGGCCAATCCTGGACTTGCGCGTGCTGAACCGCTCCCTTCACAGGCTGCCGTTCAAGATGCTCTCCGCCAAACGCGTTCTCGAATGCGTGCGGCCCCAGGATTGGTTTGCAGCGATCGACCTGAAGGACGCCTACTTTCATGTCTCCATTCTTCCTCGACACAGACCGTTCCCACGGTTTGCTTTCGAGGGGCAGGCATACCAGTACGCGGTTCTCCCTTTCGGGCTGGCCCTGTCTCCTCGCACCTTCACGAAGGTCGTCGAGGCTGCCCTTTTTCCCCTTCGGGAACACGGGGTTCGCATCCTGAGTTATATCGACGACTGGCTGATCCTAGCTCACTCTCGAGATCAGGTTTGCGAACACAGGGACCTAGTGCTCCGGCACCTAGCTCGTCTGGGCCTTCGGGTCAACTGGGGAAGAGCAAACTTTGCCCCGTGCAGAGGATCTCTTTTCTCGGTATGGACATCGACTCGGTCGCCATGTCCGCGCAGCTTACGAGCGAGCGCGCGCGCGCAGTCACTGCTGACTTGCCTGAGACATCTCAGGAGCAAGAATGCGGTTCCACTGAAACATTTTCAGAGGCTCCTGGGGCATATGGCATCTGCAGCCGCGGTCGCGCCGCTCGGATTGCTTCATATGAGACCGCTTCAGCTTTGGCTTCGCGACCGAGTCCCGAGGTGGGCATGGCATCAAGGCACGCTCCGGGTACCAGTTACTCCGACCTGCCGTCAGTTCCTCACCCCGTGGTCGAACCTCAGTTTTCTCATGGCGGGTGTCCCCCTGGAACGAGCTTCCCGGCATGTTGTGGTCTCCACGGATGCCTCCACCACGGGCTGGGGCGCCATGTGCAATGGACATGCTGCTGCGGGCTCCTGGACAGGACCCCAGCAGCTATGGCATGTCAATTGCCTCGAGTTGTTGGCAGTACGCCTTGCCCTGCACCGCTTCCGGGCGTTGCTCAGGGGTCAACACGTACTAGTCCGCTCAGACAATACCGCTACTGTAGCGTACATCAACCATCAAGGTGGTCTACGCTCCCGCCGTATGTCACAACTCGCCCGCCACCTCCTTCTATGGAGTCAGAAGCATCTGAGGTCGCTTCGAGCCATTTTCATTCCCGGAGCCCTGAACTGTGCAGCCGACGAGCGCTCACGGCTTCAGCCCCTCCCTGGAGAATGGCGACTCCATCCCCAGTCGGTTCAGCTGATTTGGGACCAGTTCGGGGACGCACAGATAGATCTGTTTGCCTCTCACGACTCGACCCATTGCGCCCTGTATTTTTCCCTGACCGAGGGCACGCTCGGCACGGATGCACTGGCGCACAGCTGGCCGCCGGGCCGCAAATATGCGTTTCCCCCAGTGAGCCTTCTTGCGCAGACCTTGCGCAAGGTCAGGGAGGACGAGGAGCAGGTCATTTTGGTCGCGCCGTATTGGCCCGGCCGGACCTGGTTCCCCAAACTTGCACTCCTCGCGACAGCACCTCCCTGGCCCATTCCTCTGAGGAAGGACCTTCTTTCTCAGGGACGGGGCACCCTGTGGCGCCCTCGCCCCGATCTCTGGAGCCTCCACGTGTGGCTCCTGGACGGCTCGAGGTAGGTTTGAGTACCCTTCCACCAGCGGTGGCGGCTACCATCACTTCCGCTAGAGCGTCGTCCACAAGACACGTCTACGCGTTGAAGTGGAACCTCTTCGTCGTCTGTTGCTCTTCTCACCGAGAAGACCCCCGGAGATGCTCGATCAGCGTTGTGCTTTCCTTCCTTCAGCAGGGGTTGGAGCGAAGGCTGTCTCCCTCCACCCTTAAGGTCTATGTTGCCGCCATTGCCGCACACCATGACCTAGTCGAAGGTAAGTCGGTAGGGAAGCACGACCTGGTCATCAGGTTCCTGAGAGGAGCGAGGAGACTAAATCCTCCTCGCCCTCCTCTCGTTCCCTCTTGGGACCTCTCAGTGGTTCTAACTGCCCTGAAGAGTGCTCCCTTTGAGCCCCTGCAGTCAGTCGAGCTTAAGTTCCTGTCAATGAAGACAGCGCTCCTGGTTGCACTGGCCTCCATCAAGAGGGTAGGGGACCTGCACGCATTCTCCGTCGACGAAGCGTGCCTGGAATTCGGACCGGCTTTCTCTCACGTGATCCTGAGACCCCGGCCCGGATATGTGCCCAAGGTTCCTACCACTCCCTTTCGGGACCAGGTGGTGAACCTGCAAGCGCTGCCCCCGGAGGAGGCAGACCCAGCCTTGGCACTGCTCTGTCCAGTACGCGCTCTTCACGCCTATGTAGACACGACGCGGTGTTTCAGGACCTAAGACCAGCTCTTTGTCTGTTATGGTGGGAAGCTGAAGGGAAAGGCTCTCTCCAAGCAAAGGTTGTCTCACTGGATAGTGGACGCCATTGCCTTGGCTTACCAGAAGCAAGGTCGACCGTGCCCCCTTGGTGTGACGGCCCACTCCACCCGGAGTGTGGCATCCTCTTGGGCTCTAGCGCATGGCGCCTCGCTAACAGACATCTGCAGAGCTGCAGGCTGGGCGACACCTAACACATTCGCCAGATTCTATAATCTCCGAGTGGAGCCAGTGTCCTCTCATGTACTCGCTTCAACTAGCTAGTACCGGACCCGCTCAGGTGTCTTCGCTTGCTCGCCATTCCACTCCACGGACTGGATACGTGCGATATTCTCCTCAGGTGAGCTTCCCCGAAAGCCCTGAGTTCCTCCAGCACTCCTGATGTCGGCGCCAGTGTCTATTGCCTGCGCGTCGGCTAGGTGCCTCCAGTGTGCATGGTCCCTCCCCTGAGCGACCCCCACATGTGTATTTCCACTGTAAGCCTCTCTGAGCATGTGTCTTTCCCTTGGCAAGCCACCTTGCCACCCCTGGGGTTGAAATATTCCACCTGCGGCTGGACACCCCAGTGTTCTCCATATGTTTCCTTCGGGTCATATGTGTATTCTCTAAGTCCCCCCCCTCTGGGTTGGCATTAATTGCATACTTCCCCTAGCTTGGGATATGCTTCCCAGTGTACCTTGGTATTCCTGTGTTATATGGAGTCCTTCGTCCTTCTATGTCAGGGACCTCGATTTACGCAGGGCACTGGAAGACAGCTGAGAAGGTGGCGTGATTAGACTGGTAACCCCATTCGTCGTCATCCGACGTAACTCGGAGTGACAACGAAAGGGAACGTCTCGGTTACGTATGTAACCCTCATTCCCTGAGTAGGGAACGGAGACGTTACGTCTGCCTGCCACTTTCCGCTGTACCGCGGGGATCGCCTGAGCTCAGTCTTGGCTCCTCAGCGAAGAAACATAAACTGCTGTTGCGGACTTCCTCCTTTTATACCCACGAGGTGGGGCGGAGTTACGTCATGCAAATTCCGCAGACCCATGGCATTTCTTTGCCATAGGCTCGTTTTGTAATACTCGAAGTTGATAGGCTTTCTAAGCGAAACCCCATTCGTCGTCATCCGACGTAACGTCTCCGTTCCCTACTCAGGGAACGAGGGTTACATACGTAACCGAGACGTTTTCATGAGCTGTATGCCAAAATCATCAGTATTAAAACAATAAAAGACCTGAAATATTTCAGTTGGTGTGCAATGAATCTAAAATATATGAAAGTTTAATTTTTATCATTACATTATGGAAAATAATGAACTTTATCACAATATGCTAATTTTTTGAGAAGGACCTGTATAAGAAAACATGGAATTAATTTCCACTGTTATGCTGATGACACTCAATTATATATCTCATCACGACCAGATGAAAACACTAACTTATCTAAATTGACAGAGTGTCTAAATGATATAAAATGCTGGATGACGTGTAATTTCCTGCTATTAAATTCAGACAAAACGGAGGTATTACTTATTGGTCCAAAAAACTACCCACAAAATCCCTTACAATACAACTTTAATTTAGAAGGATGTCCTGTTACTTTATCCACTACAGTAAAAGACCTGGGTGTTATACTAGACCGCAACTTGACTTTCGAAAATCATATTTCATATGTTACAAGAACAGCCTTTTTCCACCTTAGAAACATTGCTAAGCTACGTAATATGCTATCAGTCTCTGATGCAGAAAAGTTAGTTCATGCATTCATGACTTTGAGACTAGATTACTGTAATGCTTTATTAGCTGGTTGTCCTGCATCTTCAATAAACAAGCTACAGTTAGTGCAAAATGCAGCCGCTAGAGTTCTTACTAGATCAAGAAAATATGATCATATAACACCTATTTTATCATCTCTACACTGGTTACCTATTAAGTTACGTATCAATTACAAAGCATTCCTACTGACCTATAAAGCCCTAAGTGGTTTAGCTCCTGTGTATTTAACAGACCTTCTATCGCCATACAATCCATCGCGCTCTTTAAGATCACTAAATTCAAGGCTTCTGGTCATTCCTAGGATATCTAAGTCCACTAAAGGAGGGAGGGTGTTCTCACATTTAGCTCCTAAACTCTGGAATAGCCTTCCTGATATTGTTCGAGACTCAGACTCGCTGTCCCAGTTCAAAACTAGATTGAAGACGCATCTCTTTAACCAAGCATTCACTTAATGCTTAACCTTTAATACTACTGCTGAATCAGTTCGAATGCATTAACATTATGAACATCAGCTATGCTAATTATTTCCCATCTGCCTTTCTGCTGTTATCTCGGGACGCTAGTCCCGAGGTAAATAGCGTTCGTCAGCTCCAGTTTGTATCCAGCCTCTCACGGAGACTTCAGATGCCCCAACGCCTGTGAAGAGACGACTCGACGCCTGTGAAGAGACGACTCGACGCCTGTGAAGAGACGACTCGACGCCTGTGAAGAGACGACTCGACGCCTGTGAAGAGACGACTCGACGCCTGTGAAGAGACGACTCGACGCCTGTGAAGAGACGACTCGACGCCTGTGAAGAGACGACTCGACGCCTGTGAAGAGACGACTCGACGCCTGTGAAGAGACGACTCGACGCCTGTGAAGAGACGACTCGACGCCTGTGAAGAGACGACTCGACGCCTGTGAAGAGACGACTCGACACCGGCGATATGTTATGCCCTAAATTAATCCATGATTGACTGACTGTATTTTTCTATGTACATTTCCAAAATGCACTTTCTGTAAAGCTGCTTTGAGACAATGTGTATTGTGAAAAGCGCTATACAAATAAATTTGAATTGAATTGAATTGAACTAATGCAAGAAAACTTTAGGTACACTTTAAATATCTTGCATTTAAAGACTTTAAAGACTTAAAGACTTTAAATATCTTGCATACTATTGTCACATTAAACACATTTTAGGCTTAATATTAAGAAATGTGCATTATGCAGTAAAGAAGTACTCCATATAGTTTAATTATAATATTTTATCAGTAAGTATTAAGAGATATGTCAGTAAATATGTTAATGGATTTGTACTAAGTATGAAATAAATGTATTTTAAATACATTTTGGTATAGGTTTTTTTCACTATAGAAAAGTCTCACCATGTATTTCAAATCTGAGAATGATAAAATTATTAAAATGGTGCTATCATTTTTTTTAGATGAGACTTTATTTTTGTGCATACCAAAGAAAATGTGAGGTATGAACTGAAACATCTACAGTAGTTTATTTCTGATAACAGGTGCTGTAAGGGCAGAATTTCCAAACACAACTTCTGCCTACAACGCAAATGTAACAATGAGCAATTTGCAAATAAAATTATTTAATTTGTTAAATATTTAAGTACTACTTCAGTAATTAATTTTTGTTGAATCCTCTGTTGACCTGTTATGATTAAATGTACAATACAATGAACTGTATTTGATTTCTACTTGAGAGTATAAAAATAGTATAGAGCAAAAAAATTATAATTCATAATCATGAAGTTTTATAATTATGACCTTTACCTTTTCAATAATTTAACCCCACTTTGAATATCAGGTATTTTTTAATTCAATTAAAATGTATTTCTATAGCACTTTTCACGTTTTGCATGGTTGCAAAGCAGCTTTACATAGAAAGTAGTTACAAAAGTAAAACTTTCTGACAAATAAAGAAAACAGCATAAAGTCATTTTGAAATGGTGAAAGAAATTCACGTACTTGATCAGAAGTTTTATTACTTTAGTGTATTCCTAATACACTCCAATGCACCTACTGTAATACACTTTTCCAATTAATGGTACTTTAAAATGGCCCGTTGCACTTTGAAATGGACTGCAGCCTTTTGGGCTGTAAAAATATTATCAATTATTAAACAAATGATTAAAATTATCCTGACCGGTCCTCAAAAATTACACAAAAGATTAAAATGTCAAATAAATTCAGAAACGTTGATTGCATGAAAAGTAAAACCACCAAATAATTTCATCATGTTTTACATCAGGAGCAGTTGTGCAGAAGTACGCCGAGACTATCGGCAGAGAAATGTTACAGATGGTTTTATTCCATTCTCACACACTGAAACACAAGCAGTTCTGCACGTTCACATTCCTCCACCAACGAACAGAGCTGTCTGTGTTTTAGTGCGTGCACAAGAATAAAACTAATGTTATGCCGGTTTGTGCAAATGCTTCCTGCAGCGTTAATGACAGATCATGTGAGGTAAAAGGGAAGCAAAACATTCTGCAGATGATATTTAATGTTGTGTCTGCTGGCTTTATTTCTTCAACAGCTTCAAGTTTAACGCAGTTTTGCATGATGCATATCTGCGTGATGGCGCAACTGGTAAATTGTGTGCGCTTGGGTTCGAATCCAGTCCCTAGTTTTTCCAACGTTCAATGTACATACATCTGTTTCCATTGTCTCTCTGATGTTCTCCGGATAAGTTACTGGTATACTGGTGGGTGTCACTCAGTAAAAGGCGAATTCTTAAGCTGTGTCATAGCACAGTGTGTGAGGAGCACAGTGTGTGATGCGGTTGAGATCTCTTCTGAACCTTTAGAGACAAATATGAGACCACCAGAGTCTTTAGTTTAGGTCATCGGATGCCCATTTTCCACAAGTTGTTATGATTCTTTAGGGTCTTTATGTAAAGTTTGTAACATACTTTGGTTAAAATTCCTCAATGGTTGTGTAAAATAACAGCCTTTTTACCTCCTGAACAACAGCTCTGTTCACAACGACCCGTTTCAGTGCATGTCTTAAATGATAATGAGCAACCACTCACCCCACCCCTCTCTTCCATGTGGGGGGGGGGGGGGTCGACACAAGACACGTAAAGTGCTGCCTTGACGGAGAGTATATAAATGGATGAGGGCGGAAATATGCTAATACGGGACAGACTGTCAGTGATGTTAACGTAATTTGATGTTAATGTAACCTAATTTCTGGAGAAACATTTGAGATGTTAGAAGGAAGAAAAATAAAAAATGAGATCACTGGGTAGTCTCAATCTCATTTATCCACACTATTTCAATCAAACACAATATACATGCATTATCATTGAAGATAGATTTAAACTAGTAACCCTTGATATTCTGAAATGTATAATGCTATTTAAATTATATTAATTTAAATTATATATAGTATTTACAATACTGATTTTTTTTTAAACATTTTTCTCCTAAAGTAAAATTGAAGACATCTGAAGACAAACCTGATACCTAAATGAGACACACAGGTGAAACTCGAAAAATTTGAATATCGTGCAAAAGTTCATTTATTTCAGTAATTCAACTTAAAAGGTGAAACTAATATATTATATAGACTCATTACATGCGTGAGATATTTCAAGCCTTTATTTGTTATAATTTTGATGATTATGGCTTACAGCTTATGAAAACCCCAAATTCAAAATCACAGAAAATTAGAATATTGTGAAAAGGTGCAGTATTGTAGGCTCAAAGACCCCATTTACACCTGGTATTAAAATGCGATCTGTATCCAGATAAGTTATCCGGATAATAAGTGTTCTGATCTTACCTTAGCGTTTACACCTTGTATTTTTAATGCGTTCTCGTTATCCACATTGAGTTCGGATCTCTGTCCTCCAGAGTGACACCTGCGCGTGAGCACTGAGGTGGCGGGAAATCAGCTGTAGTTTGTCAACATGGCAGGTGTAGGATCGTTAGAGATGCTATTACTGTACCGCCTGTTTCTACTTTTTCTCTGTCGCGGTAGGGGTCATTTTCAACGTTTTTCTATTAGGAGCAAACAGAAAAGACGACAGGCCCTGTTTGCAGCTGTTGTTTTTGCGGCTACTGTGAATGCTACGACAGTGAACCGTTAACGTTACTTCTGAGGGGTGTGGTTTTTCGCGGGCAGTGGATGACGTTTGGCAGGTACGAATGCCATCACGTCGTACGGATTGCATTTACACCTAGTAAAGATCCGAACACAATGCGAGCCAGACTACCTCCAGATGTGGTCCGGCAGATCCGATCACAATCCGATCACAACGTATTTACACCTTGCATTAACATGCGTTTTTTATTATCCGGATAACTTATCTGGATACAGATCGCATTTTAATACCAGGTGTAAATGGGGTCTAGGTGTCACACTCTAATCAGCTAATTAATCCAAAACACCTGCAAAGGCCTTTAAATGGTCTCTCAGTCTGGTTCAGTGGAATTCACAATCATGGGGAAGTAACTGCAAAAGAAGTTGGATGTTCT
Source organism: Gila orcuttii (assembly GCA_026230005.1). Classification (NCBI taxonomy): domain Eukaryota; kingdom Metazoa; phylum Chordata; class Actinopteri; order Cypriniformes; family Leuciscidae; genus Gila; species Gila orcuttii. Next base: position 4,711,445 of record JAPDVR010000017.1, on the reverse strand, counting down.
CAAAGTGCTGTATCAAGGCACATTAATAGAAAGTTAAGTGGAAGGGAAAAGTGTGGAAGAAAAAGGTGCGCAAGCAGCAGGGATGACCGCAGCCTGGAGAGGATTGTCAGGAAAAGGCCATTCAAATGTGTGGGGGAGCTTCACAAGGACTGGACTGAGGCTGAAGTTACTGCATCAAGAGCCAAATGTCGTATTCCTCTTGTCAAGCCGCTCCTGAACAACAAACAACGTCAGAAGCGTCTTACCTGGGCTAAAGAAAAAAAGAACTGGTCTGTTGCTCAGTGGTCCAAAGTCCTCTTTTCTGATGAGAGCAAATTTTGCATCTCATTTGGAAATCAAGGTCCCAGAGTCTGGACGAAGAATGGAGAGGCACACAATCCAAGATGCTTGAAGTCCAGTGTGAAGTTTCCACAGTCTGTGTTTGTTTGGGGAGCCATGTCATCGGCTGGTGTTGGTCCACTGTGCTTTATTAAGCTTAGAGTCAGCGCAGCCGTCTACCAGGACATTTTAGAGCACTTTATGCTTCCTTCAGCAGACGACCTTTATGGAGATGCTGACTTCATGTTCCAGCAGGACTTGGCAGCTGCCCACACTGCCAAATGTACCAAAACCTGGTTCAATGACCATGGGATTACTGTGCTTTATTGGCCAGCAAACTCGCCTGACCTGAACCCTATAGAGAATCTATGGGGTATTGCCAAGAGAGAGATGAGAGACATGATATCGAACAATGCAGAAGAGCTGAAGGCCACTATTAAAGCATCCTGGTCTTCCATAACACCTCAGCAGTGCCACAGGCTGATAGCATCCATGCCATGCCACATTGAGGCAGTAATTCATGCAAAAGGGGCCCCAAAGGCTTCCGGTTATGGCGTCTTAGTGGTAGGCTGCATGTGCGTGAGGCTCGCTGTTAAATCCCTTGAAACTATCCTTAACTTGGACCAATAAACATAATTCTACTTGTTCTTGACCCACGCGCTTTTACTGGACAATATGCCGCCAAAAAACGCTAAAACTGGCCATCAACCGGGTAAAACAGCTTTACAAGGGGTGGTGATGGCGCAGTGGATAAGACACATGCCTTTGGTGTGAGAGACCCGGGTTCGAATCCACTGTGAGACACCAATGTGTTCCTGAGCAAGACACTTAACCCCTAGTTGCTCCAGAGGCGTGCGACCTCTGAAATATAGCAATTGTAAGTCGCTTTGGATAAAAGCGTCAGCTAAATGAATAAATGTAAATGTAAATGTACAAGGCAAAGGGGCTAATGTGGACACGGCTAATGCTAACAAAACACCGCTGGATATTACCAGTGAAGCCAATACACGGGAGGCATCGGAGACTCTAGAGACACCTGAAACATCGGAGACGCCGGCGGCGCCGAGTCCGACTAACAGTGACCTTTTCAAGGAAATTCTGTCGTTAAAAGGTGACATGGCCAAACAATCTACTGACATGCTGAAAGCAATTAACGATATAAAAGGGGATATACAGTTACACTCTCAAAGAATCAATGAGACGGAAGAGCGAATCTCGCAAACAGAAGATGATGTAACTTCTCTTCACGGCAAAGTTAAAATACTGTAGAAAACTGTGGAGACTCTTTGCGACAGAATTACAGAGCAAGAAGACAGAAGCAGACGCTCTAACTTGAGACTGGTTGGGCTACCCGAAAAATCGGAGGGCTCAGATCTGTGTGATTTTCTGGAAAAGTGGCTCCGAGATACACTAGGTGAAGGTTTCACCTCGCCCCCCATCATAGAGAGAGCACACAGGATCGGGCCTATTAACACTAAATCTACATCGCCACGGGTGGTAATAATGAAGTTTCTGAACTACCGGGACCGGGAAGCAACCCTGAGAACCGCCAGGAAGATGACGGAGGTATGCTATGAGAATCAACGAGTCGCCTTTTTCCCTGACCTCTCCGCGGAGACACGTAAACTGCAGCAGCGCTTCAACGGTGTGAAAACTCAGCTTCGTGTACTGAATGTTCGGTATGGCATGCTGTACCCAGCTCATCTGATCATCACGCACAATGACAAACGCAGGATTTTTAAATCGGTTGTTGAGGCTGAAGAATACGTTCAGGAAATAAGCTCGCAGTCTTGTGACGACTCCGTGACTTAAAGCTTTGTGCTCACAGCTTCTTTCATTTCTCTCGCATAGAGCCACTGACGAGTAATGGCCATAAAAATGGACAAAATTCAAAGGATAATTTAGTAAGTTGCCTTTTTTGTTAAAATACGGTACTGGCACGATTGTCTTAATATATGTTTCTTGTATTTTTTTTTTTTTTTTTTTGGTATTATTGATATAGATTTTTGATTTATCACGCACTGGGTGCACGTTTATGTGCGTCAAGTTTTATTATGGTCCAAATAGTTCTACTACAGCTAGCCCATGTGTGGCTATGTTATGTGTGCAGATTTACACGTTACCCACTATGTGGATGAAACGTTTTATATAACCCAAGTTCCTAGTCTTAAAGGGTTTAGTATCACATTTCGTTTGGGGAAATGTGTGGGGTTTTGTGATAAGGGGCTCACTCCATTTTTTTTTGTGTGTTTGATGACTTTACATGGCCTGAGATTTTTTCAATTACACAATTTATGTTTGATACCTCAGTTATAAATGTGTCTAGTTGGAATGTAAGAGGTCTGAACAAAATTGTCAAGCTTAAACAGGTGCTGGGCAGAATTAAGCAAATGAAGAGTACAGTCTGTTTCTTACAAGAGACACACTTGGTAGATGAAGATGTGAATAAGATTAGATCTAGGTGGCCTGGTCAGGTATTCTCCTCTAGTTTTACGACTCATGCAAGAGGGGTCATAATATTGATTCACAAATCAATTCCCTTTGATCTAAAAGATAAATATTTGGATCCATCTGGGAGATTTATTATACTTAGTGGAACTATAATCTCTACATTAGTCAACTTGGTATGTTTATACGCCCCCAATGGGGATGATCCTGCCTTTTACCAACATTTCTTTTTAACTATGTCAGCTTATAGGGGCCAGTTCATCATCGGAGGAGATTTTAATTGTGTGATAGATCCTGCAGTAGACCGTTCAAATAGCTGTGACACATCCCACCAACAAGACAGGAAAACGATTGGAAAATTTATGAAAGATCTTAATTTAGTGGAGATTTGGAGACAACTTTATCCAAACAAGATTGAGTATTCATGTTTTTCTGCTACCTATAAAACGTATTCTCGGATAGATTTCTTTTTGGTTTCTTCTGGTCTGGTATCTATGATTCAGAAATGCTGGTATGAGACTATACTACTCTCTGACCACGCCCCAGTTATCTTATCAATTAAGTTTCCCAATTATTATTCATCTCCACTTTCATTTCGGTTTCAAGCTAAATGGCTGAAGTCCGCAGAATTTGAGGAATTTCTTGAAGGAAAAATAACAGAATACTTTAATTTTAATAAAGACCAGACCAGTGCATCAATAAAATGGGAAGCATTTAAAGCCTATATTAGGGGGGAGATAATGAGCTACACTCGGCATAAATCTAAAACACATCTACATAAATTGAAAGACATTGACAAGCAAATAAAGGAACTGCAGGACCAGCTGTATTACTGTGATGATACTGAAAAGTATAAAAAGCTTCTCCTATTAAAATCTGAATATAATGAACTCACTACCAATAAAATAGCAACTAGTTTACTGTGGTTGAAACAGTCATACTATGATCAGGGTGAGAAGGCAGGAAAACTCCTGGCTTGGAGGCTTAAAAAAATACAGACAAGTAGGGCTATTAATTCAATTGTACTTGACAATGGAGAGAATTTAGTGGATCCAAAATGTATAAATGACGATTTTGCAGAATATTATGAAAATTTATATAAATCTCAATATCCAGATAATATGGATAAACAGGATCAGTTTCTGGACCAACTCGAATTCCCAACCTTGTCAGAGAAAACTAAAAATGATCTAGATGGAAAACTGAGCATTCAAGAACTTAAGGAGGCACTTACCCATATGAATACAGGCAAAGCCCCTGGCCCTGATGGCCTGTCTATTGAGCTTTATAAGAGATTTTCAGTTAATTATTACCTCATTTACTTGAAATGTATAATGAGTCCTATGAGAAGGGTATCCTACCCCCATCCTTAAGATTGGCAGCTATTTCACTCCTGTTAAAACCAGGAAAAGCTCCGACAGACATGGGCTCATATAGGCCTATATCCTTGATGTCATGTGACACCAAAATACTATGCAAGGCCCTAGCTCGGAGGATTGAATCACATATTCCTAATTTAATTTCGAACGACCAAAATGGGTTTGTTCTTGGCCGCCAAGCTTTTCACAATACCCGCCGATTATTGAATATATTATACGAAAAACAATTTGCCATGGATCATGCTTTTCTGTCATTAGATGCCGAAAAGGCGTTTGACAGGATCGAATGGTGTTTTCTTTTTGGGTCACTCAAAAGATTTGGCTTGGGAGAAAATTATTTGAAATGGATTTAATTACTATATACAGAACCCATAGCCAAAGTTGTAACAAATAGCCAGTTAACGAGACCTTTTAGCCTATGTAGATCGACACGACAAGGATGCCCATTATCACCCCTTCTTTTCTTGTTTGCTATCGAGCCACTCGCTATGGCAATACGTAATTCCCCTGATATTACTGGTATTAAAATCGGAGGAACAGAACATCGCTTATCTCTTTTTGCAGATGACGTCGTTTTGTTCTTAACTGATCTAGAGAGGTCTGTTCAGGCTGTTGGCCAAATTCTGAAGACGTTTGGTGAATTCTCAGGGTATAAAATTAACCAAAAGAAAAGTTCCCTGTTAATGCTGAAAAAAAATAACCCTACAATACAAACACAATTTACATGTACCTATGAAGGCTTCACTTACCTGGGAATTAAAATAAATCCTGACATAAAGAAAACTGTATCTATTAATTATGATCCCTTAGTAAAAAATGTATTGGATTCCTTAGAAAGATGGGGTGCGATGCCAATTTCTATGATAGGTCGTATTAATATTATTAAAATGTCCATTCTCCCAAAATTCTTATATCTTTTCCAGTCCATCCCTTTACACATTCCAGCCTCCTTCTTTTCCTCTTTGAATAAAATCTTTACCAAATTTATATGGAATAGTAAACGCCCCAGGCTGCGGCTCTCCCTTCTATATCTGCCCTATGATCGAGGGGTGCTTAGATTGCCTAATGTTAAGTTGTACTATTGGGCAGCTCAACTTTGTGCTGCTACTTATTATTTTTCTACCACTGATACACCATCTTGGATTCACATTGAGAACAACACATTGAAGCTACATTTGACATCTTTATGCAGCCGAAATCAAACAATTATTAAAAGTCACGAAAAATCCTTTTCTCAAAAATACAATATCAATCTGGCACCAATCTCATTCTGCCTTATTGGAGGTAGCTCTCATGTTTGTCGCCAATTTGGGGAAATGATAGATTTAAACCAGGAAGAGCAGACAGGGGGTTTAGAATTTGGCTGAATAATGGCTTGAATACAATTGGGGACCTATATAGTGAGGGAGTATTGATGTCTTTCGAGCAATTGATAATGAAATATGGTTTGCCCAAAAAGTAGAAGCTTCAAACTACCGGGTGGTGATGGCGCAGTGGATAAGACACATGCCTTTGGTGTGAGAGACCCGGGTTCGTATCCACTGTGAGACACCAATGTGTCCCTGAGCAAGACACTTAACCCCTAGTTGCTCCAGAGGCGTGCGACCTCTGACATATATAGCAATTGTAAGTCGCTTTGGATAAAAGCGTCAGCTAAATGAATAAATGTAAATGTACCCAACTAAAGTCTACTGTGAAACCCCCACTCTCCACTATAGAGAACATAGCCGTTAACCATCATCAGAGTAGAGGCCTGCTTTCCAAATTTTACAACATTTTACTACTTTCCTCAAAAGAAAGTAGTCTTTCGTATTTACAAGCATGGAACTGATCTACTGATCTACAAAAAGAAATCTCAGATGATGAGTGGAACAATTCTTGCCTGTTGGCACAGACGCAAACTATTAACACCAGATTTAGATTTCTGCAGTACAAATGGTTATTTAGAACCTATATTACTCCTGTAAAACTTCACCATTTCAATTCTAATATTCCTGATGTCTGTGTAAAATGTGGTGTAGATAAGGGCACTCTTCTTCATTGTATGTGGCAGTGTCCGGAACTTCAGATTTTTTGGAAGGAGATTACTACATCTGTTTCCCGTTTGATTGAATGTAACATGCCAATGGACGGTAAACTCTGCTTGCTGCACATCTTTCCTAAAGGGACTATAAAAAAGAGGAATCTTGTTAGTTTCTGCTTTTTGCAGGCTAAACATGTAATCGCTCTGAACCGGAAGGACACAGAAAGACCAAAGATAAACCAGTGGATTAAACTAATGTCTAGCAACCTGGCACTGGAGAAACTGACCTACATTGCGAGAGGGAAACTTGAGGATTTTAATGATATGTGGCTGCCTTTCTTGCGCCTTGTAAAAGACATGTGACAATGTAAAGTGACATGTAAACTATATAATTATTTTTTTTTTTTTTATATTTTTTTTTTGCTGATGGAGTGAGCATGGGGTTCTAGAGTGGGGGGAGTTTTTTTTTTTTTTTTTTTTTTTTTTTATGTTTGGAAAACATTTAAAAATTAATAAAGATATTTGTGAGAAAAAAAGGGGCCCCAAACAAGTACTGAGTACATATGCATGATTATACTTTTCAGAGGCCTGACATTTCTGTATTTAAAATCCTTTTTTTATTGATTTCATGTAATATTCTAATTTTCTGAGATTTTGAATTTGGGGTTTTCATAATATATTACTTTCACCTTTTAAGTTGAATTACTGAAATAAATGAACTTTTGCACGATATTCTAATTTTTCGACTTTCACCTGTATAAGAGAATCACCCCTTAGTATTCTGACTAGAGTACTCCTGTCAGAGCCATAGCCTTGTGGGCAGCACATCGACATCGAGACACAAGCAAGCACCTTTTATTCATATAGCACATTTTCAAACAACAGACGTTGCCCCAAAGTGCTTTACAAAAATAATAACATTAAAATCATACAACAAAACAAACATAACTTATTCAAAATCTAAAGAAAATAAATACGTTTTTAAATAAGACTTAAAAGTGGCAATTGATGGAGATGACCTCACATGAAATGGGAGACTATTCCAGAATTTTGGACCTAGCCTACCACAGAAAAAAACACAATCTCCTTTTGAATTTAAATGACAACGAGGGACCTTTAAAAGCTGTTGACCTGAGAACTCTACAAGGAATGATAAGATCACTGATGTACTGGGGGAAAAGTTCTGATAGTGCCTTGTAGACAAACAAGAGAAATTTAAAATCAATCCTGAATTCAACCGGAAGCCAATGTAAGGATTGCAGTACAGGAGTAATATCTCTCTTTCTCACCCCTGTTAAAAGCCTTACCGCTGCATTTTGCTCTAACTGTAGGCGGACTAGCATAGTCTGGGGGAGACCAATTTATAAAGAATTGCAATAGTCAATCTTTGATGAAATAAATGAGTGAACCACAATTTCCAAATCCTTACTGGATAGAAAATGCTTTATTTAGCAATTGATCTTAGGTTAAAAAAGCTACCTTTAACAACGGCACCAATCTGTTTATTAAAATTTAGTGATGAGTCCATGATTACCCCTAAACTCTTTACATGATATTTAATCTTTAGGGACAAGGAACCTAAATGATCAGGAAAGGTAGGTGAGATGGGACAGCCTACAATCAAAACCTCAGTTTTACTCTCATTTAATTGGAGAAAGTTGCTAGAAAGCCAAAGTTAAATGTCACTGTAACATTCCTGTGCTTTGTCCAGCAAACAGGTTTTATAAGCTCACAGGAGTAAAACTGGAGATCGTCAGCATAACAGTAGTATGAAATACTATACTTACGAAAAATAGTATCTAGAGGACGCATATACAAAGAAAACAACAACAACAACAACTACCCCTGAGGAACACCACAAACTAAAGGGGCCAATGTGGAAGAAAAGTCTCCCAGATTCACAGAAACTGTCCTGTCTTTTAAATATGAGGCAAACCACTGAAGGGCTATACCCTGGACACCAACCCAACACTCCAGACAGTTTAGAAGAATCTCATGGTCAATCGTATTGAAGACAGCGCTTAGATCTAATAAAACTAGAACAACATGTGATCCTGAGTCCAACGATAATATTATATCATTAGTGACCTTAAGCAATGCAGTTTCTGTGCTGTGACAGGTCATAAAGCCCGGCTGAAATGTGTCTAAAATATCAAATGCATTCAAATATGAATATAGCTGTCAGTAGACCACTTTCTCTAGAATCTTGGAACTGAATCTTAGAATCTTGGAACACAACTGCACCTCAGGACAGGTGTGCGAAGCACTGATTTCAGGGACAATATTAAGTGATATTAAGGAACAATATGGTCAAACTCCTTGGAAAGTTTCACAATAAATCACAATCAAGAATTCAACAATGTTGTGGGAACTGTTATAACTTACATAACATGCTCCTTTGCCTGTCTCTCCTCCAGCACAGATCATTGTCGGAGTGATTGTTATGTCCCAAAATGTAACGTCTTGAAACCTGCAGTCACACTCCTTATTCCCCACCACATTTACCTGCACTTCCTGCAGAGTTCCAGAATTGGGCCCAGCACCTAATTGTCATATCAAGAAAACGTCTCAGGTTACTATTGTAACCATAGTTCCCTGAGAACAGGGAACGAGACGATGCGTCGATCGACGCCATGGGAACGCCCCCAGCGTGACTGCATCTGAAGCATCTATGTCAACTAGTCCAATGGAAAGAATGAGCGTCACGGGCGGGTGACGTCATGACCAGGAAATGATAAAAGCACATCCGGTGCAAACCGGCATTAGCTTAGAAAATTGCCGAAGCAAGCCGATCACAGGGATGCAGGAAGTATGGCAGGGTGACGCATCGTCTCGTTCCCTGTTCTCAGGGAACTATGGTTACAATAGTAACCTGAGACGTTCCCTTACGAAGGGAACTCAACGATGCGTCGATCGACGCCATGGGAACGAGAATACCCAAAGCGCCAGAATTCCAAGTACCTGAGTGTTAGTCTGTTGTAACTAAGCACTAAGCACCTGAGAACCTGGGGCAGCATCCAGGTCCAGGCAGTAAAACCTAATGAATGTGAGCGGTGAGGACCAGCCTGCCGCATCACACACGTCTTGAAGAGAAACTCCAAGTAATAAGGCTTTAGAGGCCGCCATACCCCTCGTAGAGTGAGCTCTGACCGCCAAAGGACACGGCTGGTCAGAGTACTCGTATGCAAGTGAAATAGCCTCAACTATCCACTTACTAACCGTCTGTTTAGAAGCAGGAAGACCCTTCTCAGGTGATCCAAGCAAATAAATAACTGGTCGGACTTCCTCATTGAAGATGTCCGATAAACATAAGTATCCAGTGATCGCACTGGACACAAGAGGTTCAGCCTTTCCTGGTCCGCAGTGTGCCACGAAGGAAACGTGAAATCAGGGGGTCTCGACCCAACGATGTACCCCCCACAGGGCGTGGTAAGCCGCAAAGGCCGCCACGTAGACCTAACCTGACGTAAAGCGCTCCTGCAGGAACTCGAGTACTGTGTTCACAGAACAGTTAACCGGATCCCACTGATGTCGGTGACACCATACAGAAAAAACTTTCCATTTAAGCGCATATAGTTTCCTAGTAGCTGGAGCTCTGGAGCTTAGAATGGTCTCAACAACCTCAGTTGAGAGACCACTCTCTATGAGTTGGGCCCCCTCAGAGGCCAAACCCACAGGTTCCAAATCTCCGGTCGGGGGTTTTGAAATATTGTGCCCCCGGCCTGAGACAGAAGGTCTCTCCTGATCGGGATTTCTCCAAGGGAGGACCGTCTAAGAGATGGATCAGGTCCGCAAACCAGATCCGACTCGGCCAGCGTGGTGCTACTAGCAGTAGGCTTATTCCGTACTGGCGAACTCGCTCCAGAACTCCTGGGTGCAGAGCAACAGGGGGAAATGCGTACAGACGTAGCCTCGGCCACGTCTGCACCATAGCATCCAGCCCAGGGGGCTGGGTGAGTAAGGGAGAACCAAAGTGGACAGTGCGTCGTATGCTGAGACGCAAACAGATCCACCTCTGCTTGGCCGTAAAACTCCCAAATAATCCCCTGGCCTCAGCTCCTGCCTCGACAGGATGTCTGCTCCAATATTTTGGTCCCCAAGAATATACACTGCCCTCAGGGAGAGTACCTTCCCCAGAGACCACAGGAGGATCCTCAGACCCCCCTGACGGTTCAGATAAGAGACCACCGATGTGTTGTCTGTACGGACGAGCACATGATGACCCCTCAGGTCTGGGAGGAATTGCTTCAACGCATTGAAGACAGCCATCATCTCCAGGCAATTTATGTGCCACGAGAGATGATGACTCTTCCACAGACCCTGAACCGAGCGGCCTTCCATTACCGCTCCCCAGCCGGTGAGGGAAGCATCTGTCGAGATAGTAACTCGATGGCAAAGAGCTCCAAACACCGGACCCTGGGTTAAGAACCAGTGCTTCCTCCATATAACTAAGGCACGAAAGCAACGCCGCGTGACCTTGATCATACGAAGTAGGTTTCCCCTCGGGGAGAACCCTCTGGTCCTGAGCCACCACTGTAAAGGCCTCATGTACAGCAGGCCAAAAGGTATCCCGTTGGACGCTGCTGCCAAAAGACCCAACAGTCTCCCGAACTGTTTTACAGTGTGTGACTGGCCTAGCTTCAGCTCTTTTGTGGCTGACAGGATAGCAGCTACACGAACGGGCGATAGGGTGGCCCGCATCGTCACTGAATCCCATACCACACCAAGGAAAGTGGTTCTCTGTACTGGAGAAAGCACACTCTTCTTGGTATTGAGCCTCAACCCCAACATCTGCATATGAGCGAGAACGACACCTCGGTGCCGAACCGCCAACTGCTCTGATTCCGCTAGAATCAGCCAGTCGTCGATGTAGTTCAGAATACGTATGCCCTGCAGCCTGAGCGGGGCTAGAGCTGCATCTACGCATTTCGTGAACGTGCGGGGTGATAGAGCTCGACCGAAAGGAAGTACCCAATACTGGTATTCTTTGCCCCCGAAAGAAAACCTTAGGAACCTCCTGTGCTGAGGGAAGATGGAGACATGGAAGTAAGCGTCCTTCAGATCTATCGTGACAAACCAGTCCTCGGATCTGATTTGAGTCACGATCTGTTTGAGTGTCAGCATCTAGAACTTGAGTTCCTGTACTGAACGATTTAACAGACGAAGATCTAAAATGGGACGCAACTCTCCATCCTTTTTTGGAACAATGAAATAACGGCTGTAAAGACCCGACCTCGGTCGGGTGAGTACACCTGTTCTATAGCTTCTTTCGCTAACAGGGCCTTTACCTCTTGCTCCATTACCAGAGCCTGCTCGGGATGCACCACTGTGGGCAACACCCCGCTGTAACGAGGAGGACGTGAACCAAACAGGATTCTGTATCCTTTCTCTACAATCTGCAGGACCCAAAGAGAAATATTCGGCAGAAGCTTCCACGCTGCCAGAAAATTTACTAAGGGAACCAGCCTCTCGAGGCTGGTCTCTGGTGTTAACGAGACAGCCAGTCCCGGAGCCTGAAACATAATGGCAGGAACTACCTGAACTGGCTGCTCTAAAACCCCCCTCGGAGGGCGCGAAACCGATGCAGTGCCGCAGCATAGCATCAGCCACTCGCTGGAGACCGCTGCGCCCCGAAGCACCAAGGGTGACGGGGTTGGCAGAACGGTCCCGTGAGGACCCCGAAGTGGAACGGGCACCGTATTCTGAGGTGTACACCGCTCCACTTCGGTCGGGGCTGTCCTCACAGGTCTGACGCCAGTGACGTCAGGACCTCTTTTTTTTTTTTTTTTTTGAGCCGAAGTCTTCTTCGCCTGAAGAACGGTCCTCAGATCCGGCTTCGACTTAGAAGACTTCGACTGAGAGTGTTGCGCCTGTTTCCATTGTTTATGTGGAGGTGCACGAGACGAAACACTCTCTTTCTGTTGCACATGATATGATGAGCTCGACGGCTGGGTCTGCTCACGCCCAGCAGCCCCAGGGGGCTGGACACGGCGAGGGATAAACTTTTTAAAAGCGTCAGCTTGCTTCTTAGACTCCTGAAATCGCTCGACGACCGCGTGGACTGCGTCGCCAAAGAGACCAGAAGGTTCAAGCGGAGCATCTAATAAAAAAGCTCGATCTTTTTCTTTAATCTCTGACAGATTTAACCATAAGTGTCTCTCAGTAGCTACCAAGGCTGCCATAGACCGCCCAATTGCTCTGGCGGTCTCCTTAGTAGCCCTGAGAGAAAGATCGGTAGCACGACGAAGTTCTCGAATATCGTCATGAGTAATTCCCTCAGTACTATCCTGATCCCCCAGCAGTTCAGCTTGATACGCCTGTAGCACTTTTTTTGCCATTGTATGCAGACATGCTCCAGCTTGACCTGCTGCCGTATAAGCTTTGCCCACTAAAACCGAGGTGGCTTTAAGCGGTCTAGTGGGCAAAGCCGAGGCTTTCAGGGACGATGCGGGACCAGGCGAAAGATAGCTGTTTTTTATGCTAAATTCTGTTCCGCCTGGGGCATCGCCTCATAACCATACTCTTTTAGCCCTCTTATTCTCGAATAAGTGTTAACTTGAGGGCTAAAAAGTCGTGAAGAGTAATGTTTATTCCACGATTTCGATATTTCATTGTGAAGATCAGGAAAAAAGGGAAGCTCTCGTGGTGGAGATAATGTAGTGGATGATAAAAAGCGCTCATCTAATTTACTTTTAGGACGAGCGCCTTTATTCTCAGATGGCCATACAATATTTATTTTTTTTTACAGCCCGTGACATAACATCCACCAGCTCATCATATGCTGGGGAAATAAATTGTGAATCTTTTTCCCCCCTGTGTGTGCTTTCACTCTCCATACTCATAACATCGACCTCCTCGGAGGAAGAGCATTGAAGTAATGGAGGGCTCTCTCCCCGGGCGGAAGAAACCGCAGAGCGTGCTTCCGACACCGGGGGGAGAGCGCTGGATCTTCCGGGTAAGGAAGGAGAAAAGGCCAAGAGACCCGTCTCCAACCCCTCCGAAAGATCCTTCCGCGATCCCCAGGAATGCATTCTCCGCGCCGCATCGGCAGACGCGGGTCCTGATCCCTGAGGATCGCGAGCCTGCCCACTCTTTACATCAAAGAGTGACAGGCGAGAGCGGAGCATGCGGAGCGGTATTCGCATTTCACAGTGTTGACACTCAGCCTCCTCGAAGGCTGAGACCGCATGCTCCACTCCCAAACAAATGACACAAAGCTCGTGTGTGTCCCCACCCGTTAAATAACGCGGGCAGGGAGGAACACACTGCTTGTACACTTGTTTCGCCATAACGTTTCCGAATAAATTGCAACAGACAACAATAAATAGACAGAGACAGTATAACACAGATCGCTTGCTGAGGCAACAGAAGCTAATGCCGGTTTGCACCGGATGTGGTTTTATCATTTCCTGGTCATGACGTCACCCGCCCGTGACGCTCATTCTTTCCATTGGACTAGTTGACATAGATGCTTCAGGGGGATGGCCAAGATGGCGCTCTGACTGTACGTGCTTTGAAGAGCTCCGCAAACTCAAACTAATAATTCGATTTGTAGTGCGGTAAGAAAGACTGTTTATCTTTATTTTGGTGCATATGAGCCTTTCGCTACGATTATAGTGTTTGAAAATGGGAAAATCTGAAAAAAGAAAGAACAAGAATGTATGTCAAGCCAAAGCTAATCCTGCTAAAGCTACATCGACAGAACAGCAAGTTTCAAGCAAACTTTTGAGTGACAATTTACATGATTACCTCGAGTCAGAAATGGATTGTGCAGGTATTTTGCCTGCTGAAGAAGTTTTTCCTCCTCTCCCTGAAACGCCATGTAAGTCTCCTGTTATAAAACAGCGGAAGATAGAAAGCACTGACACCGCTAATGTCCTCTCACAACTCAAAGAACTCTCGATTCTAATTAATAATCGTTCGGATGCTCTGGAACGAATGGTGGCGGAGAATGCACGAGCGATCACGAGCATGAAAGACACCGTTAACGAAAACACCAAACAGATAGCCGACGTGAAGACAGCTGTCGAGTTTGTATGTGCCGAAGTTAATGACCTTAAAGGTAAACTCGGTGTATCGGAAACACAAGTGAAGAAGATTGAGGCGAAATCATCAGAGCATGAACAACGTTTATCTCATCTCGAAGGATACTCGCGTCGTTGGAATCTGAGAATCTACGGGATCCCTGAAAAGGAGAGGGAGGATGTTCGGGAGAGGGTCATCCAGGTCTGTCAGCAGCTTTTACCAGAAGCAAAGGACAAACTTCCATACACCGTCGATACCGTACATCGACTTGGGCGTAAACAAGCGAGCAGCGACAAACCTAGAGGGATCATCTTTCAGTTTACCTCGCGCTTCTACCGTGATGCCATTTGGCGGGCAGCGAAGGACTCTACTTTTCTCAGGAATAACAACTTAAAATTGTCTGAGGATCTGTCCCCGACAGATAGAGAAAAGAGGAACAAACTATGGCCTCTCGTGGACAAAGCGCGGCGGGACAACAAGCGGGCATACTTTGTAGGAGGAAGGGCTTTTGTGGATGGCACCGAAATTTTCCCACCAACCTGAGTTTCCTTCTACGACTGTTTATTTAATTGCTTTGCTATGGAGTAAAACTGCACTTTTGCCTGTTCAGGATTTATATATAAACAATCCAGAATTAATATCCACGTGAAGCAACTACGTCCTCAAGTCAGGTATTTTGTTACTTTTGGGGTTTAACCCTGTTTATGACACTTATCGTTGCACTTTATTAAAATGTCACTGGGCTCAACTTAATAGCCCACATAATTTGCCAAACAAAACAAGATGCTCTAGTGATTTTTGTTTGTTTGTCACATGTTTGTTACGAGTACTCATATAGCCTACTTCTGTTTTGAAGTTAATAGTTACGCCTACTTTTTGTACTGCACTACATCAATATATAGTTGTTTTTTTTTTGCAGTTCGCTGTGCTCGTTTTATGCACATACTACTTTAGTCCGATCTCAACGCGTTATTCGTATTAGCTTAAAGTTAATTTTTTTTCTTTTTTTTCATTCTATTCTTTTTTTCTTTGATGGTTCTTTCTATTCACTCTCTTAATGTCAGAGGGCTAAGAAACCTTACTAAACGTAAAGCTATATTTTTGTACCTTAAACAGTTTAATTCAGACTTTTATTTTTTACAAGAGTGTCATTCAATCAAAGAAGACTTTAATTTTTGGAGATCACAATGGGGCTTGGACATGTGGATGTCGCATGGAACATCAAGTTCAGCTGGAGTTTGTATTTTACTTCATCGTTTTAAAGGGAAAATTCTCTTTTCTGACTGTGATCCGAGTGGTCGGTATCTTTGCCTCCTACTTGAAATCTCAGATAAGATGTTTATTATTACCAATCTTTATGGTCCTAATCAACAAAAAGAAAATGAAGATTTCTTTCATCGAATAGAAGAACGTATACTTCTGTTGTTAAATAACTACCCCAACTCTTATTTGGTTTTTGGAGGAGATTTCAATGTCGTTCTGGACAATAATATTGATAGATGGCCTCCAAAATCTAATAATTCTAATTCCTACTTAAAGATGTTCTTGCAAAGATTTTCATTGGTTGATAACTGGAGGGAATCGCATCCATCTTTAAAGGTATTTACTTGGAATAACAAGTCTCTCTCCTGCCAATCTCGCATTGACCTATGGCTTGCGTCTAATGAGCTGCATAATATCTCAACTGATATTATACCTTCACCTTTATCCGATCATAAATGTATTTCTATTTGCATCCCTCTTTCAGCTACTGTTAATTCATATAGTTCCCCCTCCTATTGGAAACTTAATAACTCAATTCTTGCCTATGATGAGGTTAAAAACAAAATTGAGGAAATCATAACAAATTTCTGGAGCAAAGCAAAGGAAGAAGACAACTACTGCAGTAATTGGGAGCTGGCTAAATATGAAGTCTGTAAATATTTTCGAAAATTCAGTAGTGAATTAGCTAAAAAGAAGAAGTCTAATGAGAGTAGTGTTATTTGTAAAATTTCTAGTTTGTTAGATAAAAATGTGGAAAATATTACTGATCTTGAAAAAGCTGAACTTGCTGAGCAGCAACACCAATTAGATCAAATATATAAACATAAAGCTGAAGGAGCTTACATCCGATCACGCAGAAAGTGGCTTGAGGAAGGGGAACAAAGCTCTGCTTATTTTTTTCGTTTAGAAAGACAACAAGCTAAAACTAATAATATAAGGAAACTCATGATTGATGGAGTATTAAATGAAGATCCAAAAGTAATTGGAAAATTCTGTTCTAACTTTTACACAGATTTATATACATCTAAATTTTGCCACCAAGATGCAACTAATTTCTTCGAGTCTCTTCAGAATATACAGCAATTGAATATGGTAGATAAAGAATTTTGTGATGCTCCTATTACTATGAATGAGATTGTAGAAGCAATTCATTCATTAAAAAATGGAAAATCTCCTGGCACTGACGGGCTCACCTCAGAGTTTTATAAATTATTTAGCAAAAAAATAGCACCATTTCTATTAGATGTTTTTAGACAAAGTGTAGAGAAAACATTTCTTCCTCCCACCCAATGTCAAGGAATAATAACTTTAATTCCAAAGCCAAATAAAGATCCACTTTTCATTGATAATTGGCGCCCAATCACTCTACTAAATAACGACTACAAAATAATAGCTTTAGCTTTGGCCAAAAGACTAAAATGTGTCCTAAATTCCATTATTGATGAAACACAGTCAGGATTTCTGCCAAACAGACATATATCAAACAACATACGTTTAATTTTAGATCTATTGGACTACTCGTATTTACTCCCAAAAGAAAGTTTTATTTTATTTTTAGACTACTATAAAGCATTTGACACGTTAGAACATGAGTTTTTGTTTCAAGCACTAAATAGAATTGGCTTTGGTGACTCCTTCTGTAATATGGTCAAAATGCTGTATGTGAACAGTAGTAGCTCCATTAAGCTGAGTAACGGTACCTCTCCCAGATTCTTCTTAAACCGTGGAGTGAGACAAGGATGTCCAGTATCTCCCTATCTTTTTTTAATTGCGACACAATTTCTTAGTTTACACATCAAAGCAAGCAATCTAAAAGGCATCAATATTGGCAATACAGAGATAATTATTAATCAGTTAGCGGATGATACTGCTCTGTTCTTAGAAGACTCTCTGCAAATACCAGCAGCCTTAAGTACTCTTCATTCCTTTTCTAAAGCCTCTGGCCTACTTCTAAATCTTAACAAATGTGAACTACTTCCGATAAAAAACAGTAGGTTTTCTTCAATTTGTGGTATTGCAGTTAAAAACTGTGTTACATATTTGGGTATACAAATAACCAAAGATAACTCTAGATGCTCTGCTAATTTGGACCCAATTCTTATAAAAACAATGAAACGCCTGAATTGCTGGCTGCAGAGAGACCTTTCTTTGAAAGGCAGAGGTTTACTTGTTAAAGCAGAGGGTTTGTCTCGCCTTGCTTATGCTGCTCAATCACTGTACATTGATAAGCACACTTGTAAAGTTATTGATGGAATCTTAGTTAAATTTTTATGGAAAAACAAATCACATTATTTGAAAAAGTCAGTGATACTGAATTCTCAAAAAAAGGGTGGCTTAAACTTCATTGATTTTAGTTTACTAAATAATACAATTAAAATAAATTGGCTTAATCGATTCCTTAAAAATCCCTCCTCTATTTGGAATATCTTCCCTCAGCTTGTCTTTTCGCAGCTTGGTGGTGCAAAGTTTGCTCTAATGTGTAATTATGATATTTATAAACTCCCTGTCAAGCTATCTAACTTTCATCAACAAGTTCTTTTGGCATGGACTCTCATCTACAAGCATAACTTTTCTCCTCATCGATGTTACATATGGAACAATAGGAGTATTTTATTTAAAAATAAATCTTTGTTTTATAGTCATTGGTTTAGTAATGGCATACTTCATGTTAGACAACTTTTTAATAACGAAGGTCTGCTTTTTAGGTATGCAGAATTTCTGTCAGAATATAATATACCGGTAACTCCCATAGAGTTTGCCACAGTTATGGATGCTATTCCTTCTGGCATACTCATGCTTTTCAAAAATAACTCCCTCTCGTTGGGTTCACTATCTTCTCTTGAACCTGTCAATACTCCTGTTGGTAAGATATGTTTCACCCAAAAAAGAGGAAGAAATTATAAAGTAAGAGTTCTATTCCTTGAGAACATTATTTCTGCCCCTCCTGCAATCTCATATTGGAATGGTCTTTTTGATAATTTAAATTGGAAAAATATATGTTCCGTGCAACAAAGGTTTCTCCTCACAAACAAAATTAAAGAAATATCTTTTAAATTAATTCATAATATTTATCCAGTCAAAACGTTTCTTAAAAAAAAATTCAATTTTGATATTGACACTAATTGCTCTTTCTGTCAAAATGACGATGAAACTGTTCTTCACTTGTTTTGGTCGTGCAGTTTTACTCTGCGACTTTGGAAAGATGTTAGTTGGTTTATCTCAAGCAATATCTTACAAAATTTCTCTGTGAATCACAAGACTGTTATTTTTGGATTCTTTGAAGCGGATTCAAATGCCTGTTTTATAATAAACTTAATTATTTTCCTATGTAGATTTTATATTCACAAATGTAAGTTTTCAAATTGTAAACCAATTTTTTTGGTATTCGTACAAGAGATAAAAAATTATTTGATTACAATTTCTTCCTCCATTAACCCAAAAGCACTCAGAACATGTATGATTTGCAAGATTTACAAACTTTTTACTATACTAAATGTTTAGATATCTTTTAAGTAATGCCCTTTGTCTTTCTTTTTGTCTTGTTTTTATTTTAAATTTCCAGTGTTTTCTTTCACTATTTGTATATTTTTTGTTATTGTTGTGTTCTGATTATGTTATTTCACATTTTAAATTGAATGTTTGAATAAAGCATTAAAAAAAAAAAAAAAAAAAAAAAAAAAAAAAAACATAGATGCTTCAGACGCAGTCACGCTGGGGGCGTTCCCATGGCGTCGATCGACGCATCGTTGAGTTCCCTTCGTAAGGGAACAGGCTTTTAAGACATTCTGTTGAAAATATGGATCACTGTATGATACACGTAACAGTACAGATTTAAAAATAATAATAATAATACGATTCAAATAAATGTTAATTTAATTCTCTTGCCATTAAAATATATAAGAACTTTTAATTCCATTGATAACAGAAAACAACTTCCATGAAAAATTATCTCAAAATGTCAAAACTGTCATTCAGGAAGGGCTGACTTTATATTTCTGTTAACAAAATGTGACCTTTGTCTTTTGCATATGAAATGCATAAAATGTGTGACTGCATTTTGTCAATTGGACTTTTCAATTGGAAAATTCAGATCTTTTGTGTTTCTGAGCTAATGAGGTCAGCAATGCAATGGAAAAGGGAAAAGCAATGGTAAGGAAAATGATTAACAAATCTGAGATAAATCTTAAGGTCAAGGTAATAAAAAAAGTAAAAGTTGACTTAATATTTGTAAATGTTAAATACAATTTTTGGTTATTTCAAGGTGTCCTTGTTACAGTGTAATTATACATTTAAATACTGAGTGATATAACTGCATGTGCTAACTTTAGGGTTAGGATTAGGATTAGGATTGGTTTAGAGTTAGTTGCTGTCATGTGTTGAGTTTGTTTTCTGTTCGGTTCATTCTTGTGTTTCATTATTATATATTGCTCCTTATACAGGTCCTTCTCAAAAAAATAGCATATTGTGATAAAGTTAATTATTTTCAATGTAATGATAAAAATTAAACTTTCATATATTTTAGATTCATTGCACACCAACTGAAATATTTCAGGTCTTTTATTGTTTTAATACTGATGATTTTGGCATACAGCTCATGAAAACCCAAAATTCCTGTCTCAAAAAATTAGCATATTTCATCCGACCAATAAAAGAAGTGTTTTTAATACAAAAAAAAAGTCAACCTTCAAATAATTATGTTATGCACTCAATACTTGGTCGGGAATCCTTTTGCAGAAATGACTGCTTCAATGCGGCGTGGCATGGAGGCAATCAGCCTGTGGCACTGCTGAGGTGTTATGGAGGCCCAGGATGCTTCGATAGCGGCCTTAAGCTCATCCAGAGTGTTGGGTCTTGCGTCTCTCAACTTTCTCTTCACAATATCCCACAGATTCTCTATGGGGTTCAGGTCAGGAGAGTTGGCAGGCCAATTGAGCACAGTAATACCATGGTCAGTAAACCATTTACCAGTGGTTTTGGCACTGTGAGCAGGTGCCAGGTCGTGCTGAAAAGTGAAATCTTCATCTCCATAAAGCTTTTCAGCAGATGGAAGCATGAAGTGCTCCAAAATCTCCTGATAGCTAGCTGCATTGACCCTGCCCTTGATAAAACACAGTGGACCAACACCAGCAGCTGACATGGCACCCCAGACCATCACTGACTGTGGGTACTTGACACTGGACTTCAGGCATTTTGGCATTTCCTTCTCCCCAGTCTTCCTCCAGACTCTGGCACCTTGATTTCCGAATGACATGCAACCACTGAGCAACAGTCCAGTGCTGCTTCTCTGTATCCCAGGTCAGGCGCTTCTGCCGCTGTTTCTGGTTCAAAAGTGGCTTGACCTGGGGAATGCGGCACCTGTAGCCCATTTCCTGCACACGCCTGTGCACGGTGGCTCTGGATGTTTCTACTCCAGACTCAGTCCACTGCTTCCGCAGGTCCCCCAAGGTCTGGAATCGGTCCTTCTCCACAATCTTCCTCAGGGTCCGGTCACCTCTTCTCGTTGTGCAGCGTTTTTTGCCACACTTTTTCCTTCCCACAGACTTCCCACTGAGGTGCCTTGATACAGCACTCTGGGAACAGCCTATTTGTTCAGAAATTTCTTTCTGTGTCTTACCCTCTTGCTTGAGGGTGTCAATGATGGCCTTCTGGACAGCAGTCAGGTCGGCAGTCTTACCCATGATTGCGGTTTTGAGTAATGAAACAGGCTGGGAGTTTTTAAAAGCCTCAGGAATCTTTTGAGGTGTTTAGAGTTAATTAGTTGATTCAGATGATTAGGTTAATAGCTCGTTTAGAGAACCTTTTCATGATATGCTAATTTCTTGAGACAGGAATTTTGGGTTTTCATGAGCTGTATGCCAAAATCATCAGTATTAAAACAATAAAAGACCTGAAATATTTCAGTTGGTGTGCAATGAATCTAAAATATATGAAAGTTTAATTTTTATCATTAGATTATGGAAAATAATGAACTTTATCACAATATGCTAATTTTTTGAGAAGGACCTGTATATACCCTCAGTTCATGCCATTATTTGTTCGGTGTCATCTTTACTTTGTGTGGTAAACTTTGCTAATACTCCTTAGGCTGCGTTCACACTGCAGGGGCTTAATGCTCAATTCCGATTTTTTGAAAAAATACGATCTTTTTGCAAGGCCATTCACATTTCAAATTAAATGCGACCTTTTGTGATCTCCTGTGTGAACGTGAAATGACCCAGAAGTGACCCGCATGCGCAGAAGAGTACTCATCGGTCATAGTTGTTGTTTATCTTCTCATTCCCTCCTACTTCAATGCAGAATTATGACGTTTGTCGCATATCAATGACGTGCGGGTCGGATACATGTGACCTGGCCGTTCAGATTGAAGTCACATTTCAAAAGATCGGATACATATCGGATTTGGACCACATACCCAAGTGGCCTGGGTCGCATTTGAAAAGATCGGATCTGTGTCGTTCAGACTTTCATGAAAAGATCAGATACAGGTCGCATAGGGGCAAAAAAATCGGAATTGGGTCGTTTCAGCCTGCAGTGTGAACGTAGCCTTAGTTTATTTTGTAAGTCCCCAAGTTATATTGTTAAAGCCAGTTGTGATCATTTCCTCTTGTTAGGCATTTCCTTGTCATCTACTATACGTAACAGGGTTAACCCTAACCTAACCTAACAGTGAACCCAAAGACAAGAAGAGGAAACATGGATCTGGCTGAGTCAAGAAGACGGTCTGAGGATCATCTCCTCTTCTTCCTCTGTCAGAGCAGTGGACTCTGGAGCAATATATGAAAGAGTTCCTGCAGAATTACCATCTGGTGAGCTGGAGCACTCACATGCTCAGGGCCTGTTTTCAGGAGGGACTGGATCACGAATTGTATCAATTCCTATCTCCCAGTAAATGCAGTTTCCATTCAGTCAGTCACATTCAACGTTACATCAGAACTGAACTGACCACCTTCGAGTGTAAACAAAGCAAGTCAATGGACATCGGCGAGCGAGATTTGCATGCAATTTCCACCCCCCGAAGCGGGTATATAAGGAAGCGCGGTGCGCTCGCTCAGTTAAGCTTTCGCTTCGGAGATGAGCGTTTCATTCCAGATTCTACTCTCCAATCATCTAGAGAGTGTCTACAAATCTGGAAGCAACTCTGCAGCAGTGTTGGTGTGACGGTGCATCAGCGATGATCGCGGCTGAAGAGAGCCTTCCTCTGCAGTCACTGCAGCTTATGAGAGAGCATTCCTGAGCGCAGCAGGCTTCACAACAGCTGTGTAGCGATTGTTCCCCTGTGCGCCTCAAAACTAAAGAGCTTGTTTCCCAAACTGAAAAAGTAAACACGGGTGTGACGGTACATCTTTGTAAAGATGTCATTCAACCTGTGTTTCTGGATGCGGTTGTTTCCTGTCTCCGTCTGACAGTCACGATCACTGTCTCACATGTCTGGGCCGGAAGCCGGTGTCGTCTTTACTTTGTGTGGTAAAATTTGCTAAAACTCCTAAGTTTATTTTGTTAGTTCCCAAGTTATATTATTAAAGCCAGTTGTGATCATTTCCTATTTTCGGGCATTTCCTTGTCATCTATACGTGTAATTTTTAGTTATTACTATAGTAGCTAACATGTGTAACAAGGACACTGTCAAATAAAGTGTTTCCCAATTTATTATGATGTGAATTAATTCCAATATAGAAATATTGAAAGTAATTCCAGATAATGTATATTTACTTTATAATCATTAAGATGATTAAGGAAAGGAGCAAGACATTTTTAAATCAACACAGAAGAGTTTGAAGGGAACTCAAAATGTTAATGGATTAATAAAACGTAATGGATATTTTAATTAGATTTAATTGATTTAACAAGTAGATACTGTAAAATTTATGTAAGCCTATGTTTTGTTATATTTTGCCAGTATTGCCTGAAGAAAATCTGGAGTTTGGCTAGGGAGCTTGTTCTGACATTTGGTCAGAAGAGGTTTATCGTTGTTCTTCCAAATATCCAGTACAGTAATTCTTAATATTTAGTTTTTGACTCGGGTAACAGACTTTGACTTTCCATCAAGGTATAATGTCAGGTTTCAGTATGTGGGTCCTAATTAAAAGGTTAAGTAAACTAAATTGGCAAAAGTATCTCACTTACCCCAATTTATAACTACTAGTAAAGTTTGCAATAAAATGTTGTACAATAACAAGTACTTTGTTATTTTTCATCTGGTTACATAATCCAGATTACATGTAGTCCTATGTGTCAAAATGATGATCATTACCTTCAAATCCGGTTATTCCCCATCCAGTGGACCAGCAGGTGGAGCCAGTGTAAAAGACACTGTCATTAGCAGCCAGGCAGATTGGGCTAATATAGCTGGTAAAGTTCACTGGCTCACTCAATCTCAACAGGGCGATGTCATTGGTCGACTGTGAACGGTCATAGTCTGGATGTGTAATGATGGATTGGACTCCTCGACTCACCTCGTTTGGGTTAGAGACTGAAATGTTTTGGCTTTGTCTGCCCAGATAAACAGTCCAGTAACTGGCTGAGGGTCTGAATGTGAAAAACAATTCTCTCTAACAAATGGACTTTCACATTAAATCACACATTATTTGATTTATACATCTATTTTGTGTTCTTACGAGAAGTAAACGCAGTGAGCCGCAGTGAGCACCCATTCGTGGCTGATGAGGGACCCTCCACAGGTGTAATAGTCATAAATGTGTAGACTGACCTGCCAAGGCCAGTTCCCTGCAGGTGCATCCTCACCTCCCACAATACGAGTGTTCAGTGAGGAAACCCCACAACCCTGTGCTGAAGGGAATAGTGAGAACTGTAAATAATTCACAAAATTTTAGATATTTTTTATACTTTAAACACATTGTTACCTTTTATAGCTTTTCTCGTGTCATCTAAAATGTAAAAAGACAGAAGTAGTTAAATAAATGTCAAACACAGTGTGAGTATGTTCAAGATTAATCCCTTTGTGGTTCACAATCTAGCTGTTGCAGAATCTCTGCTCATTTCAGTATTTTAGATGATACTCCAATCGATAGATACTCCAATTGACTGGGCATGAATAAGCTGATAATCACATCCTATGAATCCAGCTGCGGCTAAGTTGTTAACTAGTAAATGTATTCAGCAAAATTTAATGCAAGGCTCCACCACCCTCTTAAAATTCACCAGGACCCTTAAAATAAAGTGATACCAATTGAAGACAACCCATGAACTGCACATACAACCAGATGACCTATTATAGGCTACCACCCTGAAAATCTCACTCAGATTTTTATTTTTTTGTGAATTTCACAAACAATTATAAAGAATTGGCAAGTAACACACTGAATTAAACATGAAATGTTGAAGTAGAAAGACTGAAATAACATTCTCTTGTAAAACGTAAGGATACAGTTTTATTTACAACTTCTAAAAATAATTTGTTGCAGTGTATCTGTTAAGAAGTTTAGAAACTTTAGGCTGTCATGTGTAAGAAAAAAGTAGAAGAAAAGTGTGTAAAAAAAATAAAATAAATAAATATATTAGGGATGCACGATATATCGACCACATATCGATATCGGCCGATAAATGGTCTTTTTTGATGTTATCGTTATCGGGTCCGATAAGAAAATTTGGCCGATATATCAAAGCTGATAGATAATAGATTATTTACTTCAGTTGAGAGACGCGCGCTGTTCGCCATGATGGTTCTGAATGATTGGATTCACTTCGAAAAGGAAGATAGTTCAGTGCAACATGTGCAGCACAAATCTGTCACATATGCTTCATAACATTATAATAAAAACAGGCCTGCAAAAGAATGTTGTGAATTCTTGTTCCCCCACGTGTTTCAGTGCGTCGAGCGCGTTGAGGCGGAAAGAGCGCGTCTATGGAGTTAAGCCTTCATGACAAGCACAGTCAAGTTCTCTTGAGCATTCGCAGCATTCTGTGCCATTGTAAGTTATAATATGTTTAAGTTGTGTATATATATCTGATTAATCTAATATAGGATGCGTTTGGTTGAGTTAATGAACGATGCAGTAGCGCTTCATTGTACCGGTGATCATCTTTATCTTTAGCGTGCGCAGCTCAAACAGCAATGCACATTTATAACTATAATTGGGACTGTCATAGATGCCATTATAATGAGAAGACTATTGTAATAAAACGTTGTGAATTCTCTGTTTAGTTGCCGTTTCAGCCGTTGTTGTGGGAATAGCGCGTCCAGAACAGGGATATTACACATGATGACCAGCACAAGTTCGATTGTGCATTCACGTCATTTTGCGCAGATAAGTCGTAATATAAAGTTGATGTAATATAAATATCTGATTAATCTCACATATGATGCGTTTCGTGGATTTAACCAACATGCTAGAAAAGTTCTTCAGTTTCCCGGTGCTCGTTCTCTTCAGCTCCAGCGCTCCAGATTAAACAACAATGCAAAACATTAAAAGCTATGATTGGGACTGTCATACAATTATAATTGTATTCACTATTGTAATACATTTGTAAATTCTTTGGGTTTGCATTCTTTAGCAACCGTCGAGTTGATTAACCTTCTAGCAAAGCGATTCAGTTTTAACGTTCGTTCTCTTCAGCTTCAGCGCGCGCGCTCACACAGCAATGTCATTTGAAACAGTAACTAAGCTATTAAAGATGTTTACTATCAATGTAATATTAAAAATGTTTATTTTTTCAAAAACATTGCGTTATAATTAATAACTAACATTACTTTGTTCTCGTATAATTAATAACTAACATTATTTTGTTCTCGTATTATTTTCATCAATGATATGGTTTGATTAAAATATATTTTCTTATTGTCCGTGCGGAGGCGATTCCATTTTATTGATCAATGCCACATGCATTTTGTTTCTTTATGTGCAGCCCAATGTTATCCAATGACTTGTTTGCATTATTTATGTATTTTATTTTTTGTTAGGCAATAGATTTTTTGATAACACTTTACAATAAGGTCTAATTTGTTGATTTGTCTAATTTGTCATGCATTAACTAACAGAGAGCAATAGCCTGTGTTATTGTTAGTTAATAAAATATGTTTCTTAAAAATGTTTTATAAAATTGTTGGTTCATGCTAACTAATGCTAACAAAATTAAACCTTATTATAAAGTGTTACCATTTTTTAATAAAGAAATTTGTCCATATGAGTGTAAAATTAATTTTAAAAGTTAAGAATCTTACACTGGTTCAAACTAGGCTATACTTTATTGTATATGTTTGATTTATTTTAAAAGTGCTTGAGACAAGGCTTTTAATGGTGAGCATTTTGTTATACAGGCTATCAAAGTATATCATTTTTTTTTTTATTTAGATTTATCGGCCAATATATCGGTTATCTGCTTTCAAATGTAAAGAATTATCGGTTATCGGTATCGGCCAAAATGTTCATATCGGTGCATCCCTAAAATATATAAATATATATATATATATAAAATGGTTATTTTCTTTGCGCTGAGTTAGTTGTCCTTTTTAAACACATGTTGTTGTATTGCCATTGTAGGAAATGATAAATTATTTGCATTAATTTCTACAAAAATGTATAAATAAATAAAATCTTTATAAATATTGACAAAAACTAAGGAAAACTTACTGATGACAAATATCAGCATCAGATACTTCAGATACTCCATTGTAATAAAAGCAGTTTCAGTTGGCTCTAAAAATTAAGTGGAGCTGTGGAGAAAATGCATGTAGAAATATACAATCATGACTCATTATATAGAATGCATAGCAATACATCTATGAAAGTCCTATAAAAAGTTAGATTTTTGTATCAAAATAAGTCAAATAATATCTGAAAAACCCTTGTATACCTTGCCTTATGTTCATAGCTGTCTCTGACAACATCTGTCCTTTATTCACTACTGACATCTATATATCTCAGAATACCATTATGTACATCACTGATATGAGAATTTAAATGTACACAATATGCAAAAGGTTTCTGTTTACCTGTCCTCTGAATAATAAGGAAGTATTACAGCACATAAAGGCTGTAACACTCCACTTGACTACTCAGTAGAGTTTACACTAAATAAGGGGAACAAATGTCCCGTTTCAAAAACCAACAGTGAGGAGGAGCACTTACAATTGCCAAAACAAATTGCTCAGCAGAAAACTCAAGTGTATTTTACAAGACAACAGAATATGCACAGGTAAACAGTGTTTTGGCTGCACAAAAGTGCGTGTGAATGTAATACTTTCCATCTCTAGTCTATTTAGACATTACATTCACTTGCGTCCTATTAATGATCTCATCAGCTCCCTCATTTGTTCTAGTACTCCCTGTTTCTTTCAGTTGGTGTCTGTTCTCGTCAATGTTAAGGTTCATTATGTCAGCTTCCCTTGAGTTCTCCTGTTGTAGTATATATTTGGACTAAAAACGGTTTTGTTTGAATCTTCGTCTTTGTGTGCTTCCTGACAGCTGCACCCGTGACACTGACACTGTCGGATGAGAAAAAAATGGAAATGAATTAGGCTGAATGATAACACTATATCCTCTATAGAGCTGCTTTACAGCTGAAATTGAATTGATTTGAACCAATCAATAAAGTACAATATAAATAGAGAACACTTTACAATAAGGTTCCATTTGTTAACATTAGTTAACTGTATTAGGTGACATGAACTAACAATGAAAACTTCTTATGAAGCATTTATTAATCTAGATAATGGTCCATTTAGTAGTGCGGTTTAATACAGACTCCACACCCTGACAGAATACTGGACCCTCAAAGTGAGTAAAAATAAAAATGGACTTACAGGCAGTCTAACTGCTTTGCTTGGAGCAGAAGTCTCCTGTGCCCCCGCTGGTCCCATCCAGCATTTAGTCTCCTGTGCCCCCGCTGGTCCCATCCAGCATGACTTCTCCACTTACGGCACTGTTGTATGGACTTACCTCGTATATTCATGTTACAAGCATCGCCCAGGCAAGTGAATCCACTGGTTCCACATCTAGCCGCTGATCGCATCACTCCACCTCGGTCCGTCGACCTGTCGGCTCCACCAGATACCATGGTCCTTTGGCTCCACCTGGCTCCCTCGTCCCTCCGGCTCTGGCTGCTTTGTAAACTTGTGAACTGTTTTTACAATGTTATGCGATAATTTGCATGCAGCTGCTAAGAGTTCTTGCCAGGTCAAGAAAATATGATCATATAACACCAATTTCTTCATCTCTACACTGGTTACCTATTTAGTGCCGTATATGAATTACAAAGTATTCCTACTGACCTATAAGGCCCTAAACGGTTTAGCTACTGTGTATTTAAACGATCTTCTATCACACTACAATCCATCACGCTCTTTAAAGGGGCATTCGGCAACTATTTCAACGTAATAAAAACGTTTAGAAATCATTTGTATGGTTTAATAACCTGTTCTGGTGAGAATGGAGACTTTCCCCGCTCCCCCCAACATTCCTAGGCAGAAAACCAACCTTGCAACATGCAGATTAACGTCCCGGTAAATTGGAAATAGGAAGTCTCGTGAGAAGCGAAAACGAGCGAGAAACACAAACTGCTTTACGGCAATTCGACATAAACACACACGCCGCCCTCAATGTGTATGATGTATTACCCAAAGTTGGCCGGCTCCGATAATAACAAATGCACATGAGCAGCGGTAGAAAGGGGGAGGAGGGGCCGCAAGTGAGTTTTTTTACGACATTGTTGTGAAATATACGCCTCACAGCTGTAGGGGGAGCTCGCTGAGACAATATGAGACAACAAAAGTGAAAATCAGCGAAGAAATACCTAGAGTTGCCGAATGCACCTTTAAGATCACAAAACTTGAGCCTTCTGGTAGTACCTAGGATATCTAAGTCCTTTAAAGGAGGGAGAGCATTTTCGTATTTGATATATCTCGGTTGATAAGCGCATTTATGTCAGAAGCCTCAAATCGGAATTGATTTTTTGATTTTGTACACACTGCATGAATATACAGAGTTTCTCACTGTTTGTGCATACAGTATGATGATGACGTTTATTTCAAACCTGCATTCTAGTTTTCTCACAAATCAACATAACAGGCTACATAACAGACAAATTATACAAGTGCATGGTTTGAAAAGGAGGTGGATGAAGCAAACGCTTATATAATTCCAAACCCCCTCACATTCAACACAAAATGCAATACAGAAACAATATATAAACAAAATAATTAAAGAGCAACAATATTCTTGTACAGTACATACAGAAGAACAATTGTGACTATATAATTGGTATAAGACAAACAAGGCAAAACATCACACCCACACCACACACCCTTACAAAAGACACTGGCCCAAACACTCTCTCTCTCTACACACCCTCTCACCACTAGCTTCATGCTGAGGGCATCATTCTCTGTCCTCTACATATTTCTTTATAACTTTTTTTTTAAACAAATATTTAAAATGAATTATATTTGGACAGGTTTTTAATTCATCCACCAAATCATTCCAAAGCTTCACTCCTCGCACCGAAATACACATCGATTTTAAAGTGGTTCTAAATTTGGGCAAATATTTATTTTTATTTCCTCTTAATGTGTAACTATGATGAGCATCTCTATCACAAAATAAATTTTGAACATTAGGAGGCAAGGAATTTTGAGATGCCCTAAACATAATTTGTTTTTTAACAGTTTTAAAATTTATCACGTCCTGCAATTTAAGTTCTTCCAGCTCTACAAACAATGGATTGGAATGATGTCTGTAATGAACACCAGAGACAATCCTAATGGCCTTTTTCTGCAGAGTGATCAAGGGCTGTAATTGAGTTTTGTAACAGTTCCCCCAAATTTCAACACAATAATATAAATATGGCATAATAAATGAATGATACAGTAGAAGTCGAGCTTTAGTGTTCAGTAAATTACATGATCTTTTCATCATTCAAACACATTTAGCCACTTTTGTCCTCAGGTAGCTTATATGGGGTTTCCAAGAGATCCTCTCATCTATTATAATGCCCAAAAATGTATTTTGTTGAACCTTTTCTATTAGTGTGTAATCAATAACAATTTTAACAGGTATATTACATTTACGATTACTAAACAGCATAATTTTTGTCTTTTTCAAATTCAAAGGCAGTTTATTAATATTAAACCAGGTTTTTAACTTTACCAATTCCACAGTTACTGAGGCCAAAAGTTGCTCCAGGTTTTCATCGGCACAAATAATATTGGTATCATCAGCAAAAAGGATCAATTTCATTTTCGTTGTTATTTTACATAATTCATTAATATACATTAGGAATAGTGTAGGTCTCAGAATTGACCCCTGCGGTACTCCACACGTTATATCCAGAAACCCTGATTTATATTGATCAATCTCAACAATCTGTCTCCTCTCGCCTAAATAGCTCTCCAACCATTTTTTTGCTATTCCCCTTATGCCATAGTCCTCCATCTTTTTTAATAAAATCTGGTGATCAATGTTATCAAAGGCCTTTTGGAGATCTATAAAGATTCCCAAAAACTAATTTATTTATTTCAATACCATCTGTAATTTCTTCCAATGAATCAATTAATGCATGTGAAGTAGGCTACATCTATTTTCCCTAAACCCATATTGACAATCGGATAGTAATTGATGTTTATCAATGAAGCTCCGGAGTCTTTTGTCATATAATTTTTCCAAAATTTTGGAAAACTGTGGCAGGAGGGAAACAGGCAGATAGTTATTAAAATAATGTTTGTCCCCCGACTTTAAAATTGGTATGACTTTAGCAGTTTTCATTTGCGATGGAAAATGACCAAATTGAAAGGATAAGTTACAGATATATGTAAATGGATTTATAATTTCTTCTGCAACATTACGAAAAATCCTCATATCGATATTATATATGTCTTGGGATATTTTGTTCTTGCAGTCCCTGATTACTTTCATAACCTCCCTCTCATCAGTTGGAGTGACAAACATGGTATTAGAATTTATATCAATTAGTCCCTTAATCTGTTCATTAGTAGATGGAATTTTATGCGCCAGATCAGGTCCAACATTGACAAAAAAATTATTAAATCTATCCGCGATCATTGTTTTGTCTCGTATAATTGTGCCATTTTCCACAAAATACTCCGGATAACATGAGCTGCTGGAACCACGACCAATAACAGTGTTCAACACTTTCCAAGTTGCTTTTATATCATATTTCTTATTGATCAATAAATCAGTATAATATTCTCTCCTACTTGCTCTCAATATACTAGTTAATTTGTTTTTATATGTTTTATACTTATGTTCAGTTTCACTAGTTCTATACCTAAAAAATTGCCTATATAGAAAATTTTTCTTTTTACACGAGTTCGCAAGCCCTTTTGTTATCCAGGGTGTTTTTATATCTTTTCTTATTGTACATTTTTTGATGGGACAGTGTTTATTATAAAGTGTAATAAAAATATCAAGAAAAGTATTGAATGCTGCACTTACATCGGACAATTGATAAATAGATTCCCAATTTTGTCTTGCCAACTCATTTTTCAGTGCTATAATTAATTGGTCAGTTATGACTCTACGGTAATATTCACTTTGTACAGTTTTAGATAATTTACAGTTAAGATCGTATACCATAAACACTGGTAAGTGATCACTGACATCATTCACTAACAGACCACCTGTTATTTTATTGTCCAAGATATTACAACAATATTCTCCCATATTGCTTCTTTCCTTTGTTTTAAAGACCAGACTTAATATTTAGGTTATCTATTTCGGGTCCTGATTAGGGGACAACAAGCACATGAACCATTATGCTGCTTATATTTATCAAACAGTAAAAAACGCCCCGTCCCACACCCAAAACAAGGCTTCTGTGAATGAGAGTATGACGTGAGGACTGATGGGATGTTGTTCTGCTCCACTTCACAGAAGAGTGGTGGAAGAATTTTAGAATAACACTCATTTATTTACACTCAACTCAACAACTGCAGCTCATTCTGAGCGCCATACGTCAATACACCATTTCTATGTCATTGTACATGCACGTCCTTTGCAGTTACGGTTTTCAAGCCGATCAGGTTTTTACATGTTCTCTCGATCCAATTAGAAAAGGAATAAACCACCCCTTTCAATCCGATTGAAATTTCATTCAGATCAAGCTCAATCTGATCGATCAAGGTGTTTACATGAAGGCTTTTCAGTACGATTAAGTGGTCAATCTGATTACAAATGGATTATTTGGTTGCATGTAAACGTAGCCAGTGATGGCAGAAACCACCAGAGGCGGCTTTTGCAATTTGGAGGCCCTTTCAGACAAACAGTTGGAGGCCCTCCAATGTATGCAATGCGACTGCAATTACTTTATTATCCCTGTTATATTTAATATTGTTAACTTTTATTTCACTCTTAATGGTCTATTTATAAACGTATTCTATCTTCCACTATCCATTTGCATTACAGAGGTGGCACATTGTATTTCCACTGACTTCTTTCAAGCTTCACTTGTTTAATGCAACTCAGAGGCATGTTATTGCATAAATAATGTTAAAGGGATAGTTCACCCAAAAATGAAAATTCTGTCAGTATTTACTCTCCCTCATGTTGTTCCAACCCCGTAAGACCTTTGTTCATCTTCGGAACACAAATTAAGATATTTTTGATTAAATCTGAGAGCTGGATCACTCCTCCATAGGCTTCTAAGGAAATGAAACTTGCCAGCCCCGAAAAGTTATTAAAGACATTGTTAGTCCAAGCGACTACAGTGGCTCAATCTTAAGTTTATCAAGCGACGAGAATACTTTTTGGTGCGCAAAAATTACGACTTTATTTCAACTATTCATTTCCTTCTCTGTGGGCCTCAAGTGAGTTCACGTAATAGCGCAGTGTTTCTGTGTTGTACGCCACACGTAGGCTCACTATTGGCGCTGGTCATGTGTGTGATGCGTGTGACGTACAACACAGAAGCGCTGCGCTATTACACTACGTGAACTCACTCGAGGCCCACAGAGAAGGAAATGAATAGTTGAAATAACGTCTTTTTTTTTTGCGCACAAAAAGTGTTCTCGTCGCTTGATAAACTTAAGATTGAGCCACTGTAGTCACTTGGACTATTTTAACGATGTCTTTAATAACTTCTCGGGGCTGGCAAGTTTCATTCCCTTAGAAACCTATGGAGGAGTGATCTAGCTCTCAGATTTAATCAAAAATATCTTAATTTGTGTTCCGAAGATGAACGAAGGTCTTACGGGGTTGGAACAACATGAGGGTGAGTAAATACTGACAGAATTTTCATTTTTGGGTGAACTATCCCTTTAAATAGATGTTTGCTTTTTTTTTCCTTTTATCTAAATGCTTAAAATAATGGTCAGAAATCAGTTTTAATTTATAATAGGCCATTCAAAGTATATTTTAAATTAGATTAAGTTGTTTACTCATGTTTAAAATGATAAAAGTTTGGATGTTTCATATAAATAATTTTGAAATCTTCACGACTGCCAGGTTTGAGTGCATGATCACGGGCGTCAGTTTGGTTTGAAATGTGCTGGGGACAGAGACGCATTCGGAAGTGCATTTTCAGAAGTGCTGGGTACAAACTTGTCAAACTGTGCAGCCTCTCTGCTCAACCCGTAAATAAATACATCGATCCGCAAATCTTGTTTGAGTTCTTAAATGGTCTAGTGGCAGATCTTTTGGCAAGCGTGTCAGAGGTTACGGGTTCTAATCCGCACTCGTATAGTTTTTTTTCTCACACCAAAACTGAATATGTTCATCAGCGGTTACAGTCTATATTTTGTGATTTCACCGGAATGAATAGAGAGTCTCCACAACGGCGATAGATTGAAGCGCGCGTCCGGGTGAAGACTGCGCGAGCCACAAGATAACACTGTATCCATGACACTGATAGCAGCGGCAACGAGCGCTCAGCTTGATTTCAAAACAACACATTTTAGCGCTAGATCTCTTATTTAATAGCGAATTAAATGAATGCTCTGATTCTGATAGTTAAATAGAGATGTTTTATTTATTTGTATTAGGTACATGATACATCCGTGCCTCAATGTTTCAAAAATTGGTGGGGGACAAAATGACTCATGACGAAATCTCCCCGCCTTTCTTTTACTGTCTATGGTCCCCACCGAAATCGACGCTTATGTGCATGATGTTGTGTGACAATTTGATGCCAGTTCAGTTTACATATTTTGGAACAACTAGATCAGTGTTTTTTAAGCTTATTTTATTATTATTATTACCATTTTTATTATTTAGTCACTGTATTTTACTTCATTTAAATAATTAAATTTATTTAAATAATTTTTTCATTCATCTTGCCCCATTTTTTGTAAACCACGTAGTCCATGAACAGGGCGCATGTGTAGATGCATAATACGTATTTTACTTTAGTGAATGTAGTGTTGATACATCTATTGTATTCTTGCATATTGTATTTGGGCCTGTATATTTATTCAGAAAACTTTGTCTAGGCCACTTCTAAAACAACCTGAAAACAACACGTTAATGGCGTTGTCACGTGGATCATGATACTTTTCTCAACGCTACTCAGAACGGACGAATCAGACAGTCGTTATGGTAATTGATTAAGGAATTTAAACAAACAAACAAACAAAGATTTTAAAGAAATCCCTTTCTAATATTCATATTCGTGTGTCTGTTATAAAGTCTCAAAATTATAGGTTAAAATAATTATATTTTGGTAGCCTAAATGAATAGCCTAGTATATCAATTATGACAAATTTGGCTTTCTGAGTTAAAGTGCGCCACCTGGTGGAAACCGATGTTTTTTTATTGTGTGTAGTGTGTGTCTGAAAAAAAAAAGAAATCTTTACGAACAAATGGCGCTAACTACTATGTTTTCCTCCCCCACAAGGGAACAGAGAAACCTGAGATTTGAATTGGTGTCGTTAGACATTTTAACCGACATTCTGTCCAACCTCAACAAGAGAAACAAATCCAACTTGGAGAATGTGCCAGATCTCTGTGGATGTCTCAAAGAAAGAAGAATAGTGGGTAAGTGTGTTGGCCTCAAACTAGCACACTGGTTTCAGACACTGACAAAAAAGTACGTACCGCGGTAGAAGTAATGTTATCTGATGACAATAATCCCATGATGCACTCTGTAATATGTTAGTGAATTATTAACATATTGATGTCGAAATATTAAACTAATTCAACTTATTTTATTCCCTTGTTTTTAACAGAAATAGATAAAATTGAAAGTAATAAAAATCGGACAAATACGTTTGAGCTTACATAAAAGATGTTAGCATAGATATGTTCCTATAGTATTGCAATATAACGCCATATCCAAAACATTGTACTATTACATTGATACTTTTTTGTTCACCCTCATCTATTCGTTCCACAGAGTGTGTATTTCGTCTTTGTGAGGAGCTGGGACTGAACCCTGTGGTTGGATATCAGGCCATCGAAATACTGGAGAGGTAACTTAATTTAAAGAATCTCGAATGAACATTTTTCATAATAAATATGTTTAAAACGCTTTCACTTTTTCATGCTCTAGGTTCACGGCCAAATATATTGAAGGTCTAATCCAGAGCCAGAAAGGTCAGCCGATGCAAGGTGCTTCACCTGAGGACTCAGAGAACTACGAGGATCTCATCTTCCAAACCCTCAAGAAGAAGCTCTTTCTCTTCATCCTCTCGAGCGTTCAGATAGCCAGCAAACTGGACCTGTACTCGAATGTATGTTCAGCTCATAAATTACAACAAAACAAAATTTCCATGTGTTATGTTGTGATTTGCTCTATTTGTATTCATCTAGGTGGTTAATAATGACATCGCAATGAGATTTCTGCATGCAGTCAATTACCCTTCCTCCAAAGAGCAACTCTTGGACTCGGAGATTCTCATTTTAAAAACTCTCAACTTTAATTTGAATGTCCCAAATCCTGTAACGTACGTGGAGACCCTTTTGGAAGTGCTGGGTAAGATTATTTCCAGTGTTTTTCTCAGGTAGCAGCTATAAATGAAACTCAGATAGTCTAAAACACTGTGTTTTGTGCTCTCACACAGGCCATAATGATTCAACAGTTCCAGTAGCACAGCTGCATCGTCTGTGTGTGCATGTACTGCAGTTTATTTACCTGCAGAGGGAGACAATCTACACCTCATTGCTCATATCCGCCACCGGATGCCCCAGTCCTTCTGATGAGCAAAGGTACAGGCTATCTACTGAATTTTCTGCTGTTTCCCCAACCTATTGACTCTCTCTACTCTTAAAGGTAAAGTTTGGGATTTTTGTAGAGAAAACTATAAATTTGCCATTTTTATGGCATATTTCATGAAGCCAGTTTCAGGACTATACCCATATAAGTTTGAGTTTACTTTGAGCAGTTATGGTTTCTTACTCTATACGGCTGACTTGGTCATGAGCAGGTTTTATTCTGGGTTAGAGATCGCAAAGCAAAACTGGATCAATCAGTTTTGACTAAAGTGACACTAATCTGAGGCATTAAAGCAACCGGTTACGTTTTTTAGGTGAAGGGTTAGTTCACCTAGAAATTAAACTTCTGTCATTAAATACTCACCTTCATGTCGTTCCAAACCCGTAAGACTTTCGTTCATCTTTAGAACACAAATGAAGATCTTTTAATGAGAGCTTTCTGTCCCTCCATTGACAGCTACGCAACTACCACTTTGACGCTTCAAAAAGCTCATAAAGATATCATAAAACTAATCAATATGAATTTAGCAGTTTTGTCCAATTATTCTGAAGCGACTCGATCGCTTTATATGATGAACAGATTGAATTTAGGCTTTTATTCACAAATAAACATTGATCAGCGAACATAAACAGAAGCTCAACTGAGCCTGCTTGATGTGCAAGAACAAACCTCATTGGTTCTTGCAGAAGCTCAAACGTGCTGCGTAACACGAGAATGAATCTCATTGGTTCTT
Organism: Gila orcuttii; assembly: GCA_026230005.1. Classification (NCBI taxonomy): domain Eukaryota; kingdom Metazoa; phylum Chordata; class Actinopteri; order Cypriniformes; family Leuciscidae; genus Gila; species Gila orcuttii. Next base: position 4,674,139 of record JAPDVR010000017.1, on the reverse strand, counting down.
GCACGTCAAGCGAACATGCTTGAGCTTCCATTTACCACAACTAATGTGGGCATTGATGATTTTTTATATGTGAATAAAAGGTTAAATTCAATCTGTTCAAGATGTTATTGCTACCTTATTGTGAAGTGATTTTTGCATTAATTTAATTAGATATTTTACTTAAATTAGATATTATTTAAACTTTTGTGGCAGCGATTGTGTTTTTTCTTGCCTTGGAAATGTGTTAAATTAAATTCATGATATTATTCATAACAATATGAATTCTCCTTCACCAGAGAAGTGAATTGCGCCGACTCTATCATAAAAAGTTAGTCAAACTGACGCTCTTCATATTTCATGTGATTGGCCAACGCTATCTCACGACCAATTCGTCGTGATTAAAAAGTGGCTAATTGGTATGAATTTGTACGACCTCACTCGTGCAAATTTGTACGATTTGTCTTAACCCACGTGATGGGTAGGTTTAGGGGCGGGGTCATGGGTAGGTCATTCGTACAAATTCATACGAATTGGGCAACTCGTAAAATATGTACGATTTAGCAAAAATCGTACTAATTCGCACGAGTGAGGTCGTATGAATTCGTACGAATTAGCTACCTCGTAAAATTCATACGAATTGCCGTGAGATCGGGCTGGATTGGCTGTTCGCTGCACATGTCACACTTTCAGGTGCATGTGCTTAATTTAACTCTGATTCAAACCCTGACTGTGTCTGAAATCGCCCCCTATATCCTCAAATAGGGCACTATATGAGGGACAGCCATTTGTAGTGGTGTCCGAAAGCATAGTGGACATTATCAAGGGCACTCATTCAATTCCATAATAATATATAATAATAATATAATAATCCGCAATAACGAGTGTACAACTGGTGTTCGCTCAACGCCTAGAGAATACCCATAATGCACTGTGAGGGTCACGCTGAATCATCCATCCATCCATTTTCCAAACCGCTGGTCCAATGTGGCTACAGCGTAATATTATACAGGTATAAATAATTGATTATAATATATATTTTTTTTACTTGCTGGTTTTCATGACAGAGGTTCAAGATAAATCTTTTTCATTACTACTGAAGCTGCCAGTTTTCTACATTTCAATTAAATATTAAACCGCAAGCACAAACTATGCAAAAGCAGAAACCCTTTCGTCAAAAGCAACCGTATAACAACATGCTAAAAACCTCTAAGAACACCACATAGCATTGCCCTGCACACTCATGCATTGTTTTGCTCTCGCATTTCATTCGGGAAATGTTAATCTAGTTAATATATTTGCTGTTTGGTGGTGCATGAATTACACACTTCTCCTTCAACAAGGTCATTACTCATTCTGAGGTAAACGTCGCACTACTTTGTGGTGGAACCTGCCATGGCCTAGGGAAATATGAAGAATATTTTGTGTTTGTAACAGAGCCAAGTTTGTGTCGGTGACGGAGGATTTCATGCTTCTGGGAGTTGGAGTCATTGCTGTGGCCGCCTTCATTCATCATATCTCAACGTGGGAAAAGGTACAGAACAGTTACTGAATCTACATCATGATTCAGTCAGTCAGCTGTGAAGTGCATTTAAATATCTGTTACTTGCTTCAAACCTGACAATCTTAAAGGATTCTAGTGTGTTTGGTTCATGTGCACTGCAGGTAGTGGAGGAGCTGACAGGGATAACAGGGATTTCAGGCCAGAGTATCATGGACTTTGCGTATGTCACCCTGACACACATCACCAAGACAAAATCCATGTGACTCTTGAAGTCAGAAATATAAAGTGTGAGGAACAGATTAGAGCAAGAGTACAGATAAAAGAAGACTGGTGATGGTAACTGTGTACACAGCATGAACAATATAACTTTCTATTTTAATTTCTCTCTCTCTCTCAAAAAAAAAAATCCAGTCTGTTGTGAATGAACAATGTAAAGATAAAACATTGAAATAAAATAACTTGTTATTCACATTTTATTATGCAACGATTCCTAAAAGAAATGAATGTGTGAGGAGGCTTGTATATCAGATGATGCTAACAGCGTGAAACTTAAATGGATAACAATCATAATTTAATAATATTTTCTAAATTTTCTAAATATTTAACTAAATTATATTTTTATTTTATTATAGCTATATTTTGCTATCTAGTAAAAAAAGCCATGAACAAAAAAATAGAAATTTGTGTAGATTGTGAGATTGACAGAGACATACTTCTTCCTGCTTAAGTCTCCTAATTTCTTTACTCATTCACAAGACTCAAAACTAACTATGGTTTAGTTTTTTACATCAGGAGTTTAATTATACTCCTGATGTAAAGGCCCAAAAGAAACCTAGATTTGGCCAAATTCTCAGGTAGCATTGGATATCTCCCTAAAGGAGATGGAAATCCTATAATACATTTCAACAAACTCAGTGAAAATAAAAATATAGATGGAAGATGAACCGAAATAAATGTTGATTATAACTATAATTCATTCACTACTGAAAAGCACTGATAAAAAGTATTGTGACGTACATCCGAGTGAAACAATTTATTGAAAAAGAATGTAGGGCAGGGACTTGTTTCTATTTATCATTTTTTGATTGTACTCAAAAGTGAAGGCAGATAAACACAAGCATTCAGGGGTGGGTTTAAGTGCACTAAGGCCACATTTACACGGCAGGTCTTGATGCCCAATTCTGATTTGTTGACTGTATCCGATTTTTTTGACAACCAGCTTACATGTTCTTTTAAAAGTGACCCGTATCTGCATTTACACTATACACTTGGCGAAACAACCCAAGGTAGACGTACTGACCTGGAAAAGCTTAGGCCGAAAAGGAAGTAAAAACGGTGCGATTTGCAATGGACGCAGACAAAATGATAACACAAGTGCTTTCCGCACAGCAAAACAGTGGTGTCTTAGGCGGAGAATAAAGAGGAGAGCCCTTGTTGCAGCCTGGGCAATGAAAAGAGTCATGTGATCGTGGTTGATTTCCACTGAGTTGATGTCATTGCAACCGTTGCTTTTTCAATGACGCATTGACGGGAACTCGCTTGACGGGAATATAAGATCTGTCCGCTTACATGGCTGACACAAATGCACATATTCGACTCGTATCAGATTTATTTCCACATACTGTATGAATGAGGCCTAAAACCAAATATCGGAATCCATGTTCGTGGGTCAAATCTGATCTGCGCCACATGGGAGGGAAAAATCTAAATTGGGTCACTTGAACCATGATTGGAGAAGTCCTGCATACATCAACCAGAGAGAAGTCTTAAGATCCAGTTATGACATAAACCTATTTATTTTTCACAATAAGCATTTTGAAATAGATATGTTTATTTATTATTTCATGCCAACTTTAATGGGTAGTTTACCCAAGAATAAAAATTTTGGCATTTTCTTACCCTCATGTCGTTCCAACTCCATATAGACTTGGTTAATCTTTAAAGCACGTTAATATTTTGAAATCTGAGAGGTTTCTGTACCTTCATTGAAAGTCTATGTTACCAAAACTTAAAAGATCTAAAAATAAAGGCATCATAAAACGAATCCAGTGGTTTAATCCAAAATTGCATCCCAAATGACACAAACACTAGTTCTCATGCACTATGTTCTTACCAATGAGTGTATGAATTTTATTAGGTTATTTTGTCATTCAACATCAGAGTCTGATTGCTCCTCCCCCTTCGTTGTGTAATTAAAGCTGTGACATGAAGTGTCCACACTATTGGTTCCACACTTCCAATGCGTGTTCTATATAGTATGAATATATGTATGAATGAAATTCAGACGTACTACATACGCCATGTTATTACTGTCACATGATCTACCAGGGTCAGTTGGTCATTTCACTGTCATTCACAAACCCTCTCCTGTGGCCTCATGGGATAGTAAAGTATCCATCAAATGCGCATTTCAGAATATCTGCGTAATTAGAAGGTCATCCGTGGCGTACTGCTTTTTGCATACTATTTAGTAGGGAAGTATTTGATTTCGGATGCAGAGTTTGTTTTTTCGGTTAATTAAGTAGATCATCTGGTTATTTACTGAAGTGTACTTTTTCTATCTTGAATTTTCAGTGTGAACACACTACTCACACTATTTATACAACAAAATGGCATAGGATAGTGCATAAGTATGCATGCATACTGTAAGTAAGATAAATTATTGCTTTAGTCTGAAATTCATCTTTAGAAGGTCATGTAAATGCACTTACTGTTGGCTCCAGCATTGATGTGACTGGGGTGAGCAATGGCAGAGGGGGAGAGTGCTTGAAACTTGTCTGAAAACAGTCATTAATTTGCATTTCTTTTTGGTGTCTCCACATTTCATCTTAAAATATGACCTAGTGAGACAACAGTGGCAATTATCATGCTTGAGCAGGTATTAGAGTCATCATGTCTCTAAAAAACACTCCTATCATTTGGCCTTCCTCGGTGCTGGAGAGACACCACTTGACTCTTGTGTAACATTTCAAGCAAATGAGAAAAGATAGCAACTCTCTTGCTGAAATCTGCCCACAACTTTAATTATGTGAACTAAAACTTTGTTCACAACTTTGTACATTTTCTAAATAATGGACCTGCATTTAAATATTTTATATATTACTGCAACTCTTCTGGGTATAAGCTTTGGACTGCTTTAAAGCAGTTTTATTATTGGTGGATTTATTATAATAATTCAGGGAGTTTAGAAAGTAGATAAACGTCTAAGAAAAAAGTTCTTCTAAATGCTTTTCCACAGAGATGTCTGTGTTTTGGTCTGGATCCAGTCCTGGTGGATGTGTTTCAGTCTGGCGGGGGAACAGAGGGGTTTGCTGGGGAAGATGCCTCGAATATCCCGATTCTTCATGTTCAAGTCTTCCGACAGACTACAGTTGTAACTTGTAACCAAAGAGAATATTGGTTAGAACACGAGGCCATATGTTTGATAAAATTTGAAACTTTTTACTCGACATAAGCCAGATCAATTAGAGACCTGGCTGTACTTTAAAGACAATGGACAATAGGACCTAAGGTGACATTAAAAGCTGTTTAATTTGTTTCATGTATGCATTTCTCCATGGATGCCGCTATTTATCTAGTTATCACGAATGCTTTGTTAAAGCATAAGGTCTACACGTGCACACATCTCAGATCGAAGCCTTCAGTTATGCAAGAAGTTTTATTATGGACAGTGAATGAGCTTCAGAGCAGGGGCCGGTTGTATAAACATAACGGTAAATTGAGACTGCATAAGCACTAGGGGTGTAACCAGATGTTAAAGTGGGATTTGGTAGGTGGGGGAACCGTCAAATTTTGTGTAGGTGCAACAGGGAAAAATGACTCACCGTGGGACAACATATTGAGTATCGTGGTATAGCAATACTTTTTGGGACAATAGTGTCACTGTGGCACCAAGTATCACAATACTTATTTACTTGATATTTTAATGGTTTTATTTTGGTCCATTAACACTGATATGAATGATCCCAATACTACGTTAAAATTGCTGAACACTGGGACAAAAATTGAGCCCTGGCATTGTAGCCACATCAGCCCACATTACCCCCCACAGCCACGTGCATTCAAATGTGAGGTAGTCGGGGGGTTCGGGGGCATGCTCCCCCGAGAAAATTTTGATTTCTCTGACCTACATATGTGCAATTTAAGACTTTTGAAGGCCAAAAAAATGGATAATAAGTAGCTTTAAAACCATGACAGTGTGCATTAGAATATTTGTCAATACCTGCTCTCTCATCTTAATCTTTCTTTTTCTCTCAGTCTCCTTATCCTGCCGTATTTCTTCCCCTCCTAAAGCTGAACTTTGACTGATAGTCTTTTCATTTTCGTCTGTGTCAGTGAAGAAAGTAAACATAGGCTCAACTGATGAGTTTTATGAATCATTTTCTTAGATAAGTTAATTTACTCAAGGCTACCAGATCAGCATTGCCAATAGGAACCTTCTACAAGCTTTGGAATTTGAAAAGTAATTTTAAATAATACAAATTATAGGCTACGTTTAACGCAGTTGGTGGAATTGGCAGACGTTCCCTTAGGCATGCGTTGTGGAAACGTGTCAAAGCATTCTCAGGTATAAATAGGCTATGCAGCCTTAATGCACGTAGGTGATTTTGAACGAATATTTCATGTCGATAATGGTTACGTTAAAACTAATCCTGCTATTGATATCTTTGTAAGACTGCCGTCCCTATAGAACAGTGGCAAGGGAAAACAATGTCCGGCGAAATATCGAATCTAAAACTAACTTTACTGCGCTCAACCACCGTGAGTGCATTTCACGCATTTATAATCACTCGCGTTCAGCGGGGAGTAAGGGAGGTTGATCTCGGGACCAGCGAGATTCGTTGAGATTAATGAATCTATTTATTTATTAATTTATCTGAGGTGCCGGAATGCAGTTCCGGACCGTTCCGGCCCACTTTAACCCCTAGGAGTAACGATATTCAAACCGAACCGAAAAACCACGATACAGAACCCACGATACGTATCGCGATTCTCTCATGGCGTACCGATCATCTCTTCCTCAGTTACAGAATAAACATGAATGGACACCCGAAGGTATGTTGAAAGATACAGTATACTTACTGAAAGGCATCATAACTCGTTTAATCGCTCAATCAGTGTTTCAGCAGCGGAAAGACGACAATAAAACAGCTTTATCACATAGCATTATATTTACCTCAGTCATAAGTTACAGTGTCCACAGCTTGTTGGTTCCTAGAAAAATGAACTCTTGCACTAAATAAATGCATTATATTAGGCTATATTTTACTTAACCTGTTAATAATATCTTAATTATTTAATGTATGTTTAAAATATCTTTAATGAAAATGACAGCAACTGTGTAAATTATTATATTTCAATAACAATTTTCAATATATTAGAGTAAGTTAATGCAAAAACTGGCTTATGTTCAGTTTACATGTTTTCATACAATGTGTTGGGTGTTGATTATTATATCTAAAAAAATAAATAGCATCTGAATTTAGGCTAAAAGTCTAGGCTCTGTTGTTAACCTTTAATGTTATAGTAATGTGCTGGCTCCATATAGTTTAACATTACAGCATTATCAGATCTTTTTTTTTTAATCCTTGCAAAACGTTTAATTGTAATTGAATTAATTTAAAGACAAAGACACAATTTTTTTTAATTAAACCACTGTTTAAAAAAAACAAAAAAAGCAATTTTAGCTTTCTAAACCCCACCCTACCGAACCGAGACGTCAAAACCGTGGGAAGAACCGAACCGTCAGTTCAGCACTAGTCTGACCAACTGGCAATTAGTTAGGGCTAATCAGTCTTACGTTTTGGATTAAAATTAGAAGCAAAAAAAAGAAAAGTAAATAAGATGACTAACCTTTAAGACTAACTGGTCGTTTAGAAACTTGCATACTTCACATGAAATGTTACAGTGAAACACCACAACACCATTTATCAATATAGTGAAACACCATTTTTCATTGGAAAAATGTTTATTTATTTTCTATTAATTAATCCAGAATATAAACAATTCTTATTTATTAAAAAAAAGAAAGAAATTAAGAGCTTTTATTTTTCTATTAATCCAGAATATAACAATTCTTATATTTATTAAAATAGCAAATATGTGTATTTCTTTTCTACGAAGTATTTCAGAATATAAACAATTCTTGGATTTTAAATGTATTTATTTTCAATTAATGAATCCAGAATATAAACAATCCTTATTTTTAAAATAAGAATTGAGAAGTGCTTTAATGTATTTATTTAATCAAATAAATTAATAAATTCTACCAAAATGGGAGAAAATTGTAAGATTTACAGTAGGATCACCAACTTTTCCTTAAAGGAATGAAAAGTAGCTTTATATGTGTGCATGGAATCTTCTCTCATATCCTCTGCCAGATTATTGGCCAATCAATTAAACAATTAGTTTATCAGTGTTTCAAGCGTCTCGTTGGCCCGGTTTATTCATATCAGTGCAAATGTGTGTATTGCAATCGTGTATCATGGGGAGCAAGCACATGCCAGAGCTCCATCCCTTCCATGAGGTCACCATAGCAACCGGAGCCTTTTACCAGTCACTCGGGAATTCCGTTTTTTGCACGGCTCACTTGCCAAGTAAGCAAGTCAACCCTTCGGCGGCTTGCCTTTCGCGTCTCTTTAGCAACCAGTTGCTATGCGGCTACTGTTGCCATGCTTGTGCGGTGGGATTTATGGGAATTCAGACCCCCTGTAACTCTTTCTGTGACGTCTCTCCTCACCCACCCCCAAAATAACTCAGACATGGTTTGATTGTCGGGCAGAACTGCTCTTGATAACACTGATATTCAAGCTGAGGTTTTTATAGAGACGTAAATAAAAGTGGAGTTGTGTGGGCTTCCACTGCCAGTCAGCTGTGCCGTGATACGGTGATTTCCTACATGATTCCTCCAATCAGATCTATGAGCCGCTGTCAAAGTCATGTCCACGTCTCCTACTGATGCTCCGTGTGCTTGTGAGAGGGAAGAAGTCAAAAATAATGACAGTTCTGCAAAGCACAGCACTATGTAAAGAGACGTGTGTGACGTGGCGGAACAACGGTGATGCTGGAGTCTTGTGTGACTGTTTGAGAATCTCTGAAGGATCTTCTGTTTTGCGAGATGACTGTTTTATAAATTGATCTTTTCTCTGAGATGCTCTTTAGAAGATTAAAGATGGTGTGAGGTTTTCTAAAAGGGTTTGAGAGGCAGTGCTTGGGTTTATTATGAAGAAAGGTGGATCTCTGTGCCTTCTTGACAAAGATCACTATCATTTACACACGCTCTGTATAATCCAAAAGAGCTGAATATCCCAAAGCTGAAACATGAGGTGTAAAATGACCAGTGTTATTTTAGGGATTAATTATTTTAAATAAAAAAAAAAAAAAAAAAAAAATATATATATATATATATATATAAATTTTTTTTTTTTACTTTAAATGTAAAAAAATGTGTATAGTAAACGTTGCAATAAAATAAGTTTTTGTTTATTTCATTTAAGTAACATTTTTTTTATGATTTTAGTTTTAGTTAACGAAAATAACCCTGCCATGGACCTTTAAAAAAAATTAGTAATAATTGTATATAAATGTATAAGAATGGAAGCTTGTTTCTGCCACTGAATAACAAAAAAAATACTTTTATCTCTCAATTTTAACTCTTTCTCAGACTTGCGTGATATAAACTCAAAATTTGTGAGTTGTAAAAAATTGCGAGTTTATATCTCACAATTATGACTTTTTTCCTCACAATTATGACTTTTTTCCCGCAATTGTTAGTTTATATTTCACAAAAAAAAATCTGAATTGTGAGATAAGTCACAATTACTTTTTTTAATGAGTGGCAGAAACAAGCTTCCATATAAGTGAATCGTTTCACCACTTTAAAAATATTTTCACTAATTAACAAATAAGCGCATCAAATATTACATGTAGGCTCTCAATTAAGATTTAAAAAAAAATGCATGCATAATAATAAAAATTAATTAATTAAATTGTATAATTTGAGGTTACTTTTACAGGACATATGGTTGTTGTTAGGTTTAACTTGCTGTTTTGTGACATCTGGAGATAATTTTCTACTCAAAATTACATTCATTCTCATTCTCAAAAATGTTCCAATATTATTGTTATTGTGTATTGTACCAAGTATTGAGGTCGGGTACCACATTACTTCTATCATGTAGATGTTACACAATTGTTACACAATATCTACTGTAGATCTTCTAAGTAAAGCATACACTTTAAAAGCATGGCTTAAATTGCCATGTTAAATTACTCAACAAATTTTAATTGGTCAAGTTAAATTGACTTTTTTTTCTTTGTTAATTTTACTTAACTTTACTTAAAAAAAACTTGCAAAAGAAAAATTAAGTTTTTTTTTCCCGTGGTGCATGACGTCACCGGTTTCACAAATTTGCGTTTTTGTAGTTTACACTGAGATGATAACGGTATCGTTTTCAAAAACTTGCTCTTTGAAACCCATTTTCAAACGTTTACGTTTTCAGGCCCCCAAAACCCAGTTGTTGTGTAAATTAACGGACAAAACACATGAAAAAAATTGTGTTGTGTAAACGGCCCCTTAGACCCAAAACTCTTTTGTATGCACTGCTAAATGGAGTTAAAAACTAAAAGCTAAAATGTGTGCAAATGTTATGATTTTGGGTTTCTACTTTGTTTCAGTCCCATAATGCTTCCAAGAGTAATTTTAATAAACTCTTGACTTAACAATTGTTTCTGTGCAGAGTAGATTCTTTGGTCTTCCCTCTGGGGATGAAAATATATGTTTTGGAAAAGTGCTTCTTTTTAAGGCCAGATGACATTAGCATCTGAATATGAAGATATTCTGTTCATTTCACCACCTAAAAACCTAATAGAAGTAATAAAGCATTTTATTCTGATCTTAGAACGATTTTCTGTTCTTATTAAATCAGGAGTTTTAACCATTAGTCTACAGACCCTATGCCAAAATACTGAAAACTTCACTTTAGTCACTGTCATAAATATCTTATATTCGTCCATTTTTACATTATACATATACATTCATGTATATATGAAGTCAGTTGCAGTATTAAGGAGTAACGCATTACAAGTAATGCAAGATATGTAATCAGATTACTTTTTTCAAGTAATTATAAAAGTAAAATTACTTTTAAATATACAACAAAATATCTGATTTACATTTCAAAAAATGTATGCAAGTTACTTTTTCTCATGTATTGACTGACAGCTCTCCGTCCTCGTGTTGAGAGAAAACAGGCGATGATAATTGTAGTTCTAGACTAAATGTGAAATTTACCCATCTCACTTAAAAACCTTTTCAGTATTCCTCAAAACGAATAAAACAGTGAAATGCAAACTCAGAATATTACACACACCTGCAATAATTAAATATGTTAAAAAACACAAATAATACTTTATGTATTCAATCTCACTTTATTAACCAATGTCTTTGTTGCTGACCAATTCAACCATAGTAAACTTCACTTTTGTGTTTCATCTTTTTTGTTTTTATTGCTGAACTTTCTTCTCCTGCATCTTATTCTTCTGCGATCCACAATGACAGCACAGATGAAAGGTTTGTTTTAGCTTCGCCCTCTACTGTATATGCGTAAATATGCATTTCTTACAGTCTTATTCATTTCACTTTTGGAAAGCGCCTTTACATTTGACTTTTTTTTTTTGTTATTAAATAAAAACAAGGAAGCCCAGCCCAGGTGAAAAAAAAGTGACACAAAATTACCATAACATTAACAATTGCATTACTTTCCATAAAAAGCAACTAAGTAAGACAATTAGTTATTTTTTAGGGAGTGATGCAATATTGTAATGCATTACTTTTAAAAATGACCAATCCCCAACACTGGTCAGTTGTGAGAAAAGCTCTAACAGCAGATCACAATCAAATGTTTTTAAATGTGATTAAAAGTGTTTCTGGTTGAAAACACTTATTACATTAAATGGTAATTATGCCAGAAAATATGTCTATCATCGTGTTCTGTAGCCTTTCTGATAGCTTTATTCTTTGACAATTAGCTCATTACCTTATTTGCTCCCACCAATGTGAGGATTTAATTTGGAATCCCTGGACAACATGAGTGAAAATGAAACTAATATTTAATGAGAGAGTTGTAATAATTTGGGCCACAAGGGGGGCGGAAAGAACAGATGGACTGAATGATTAATGCATTTCATAATATTCATTTAACAGTGGATTTCTGTGACAGCTGATGTCATTTAAAGTTCTATCCTCCTGAACTCTGAAAGAATGTGAAGCATCGGGAACAGAGAGAGAAAACAGCAGACATACTATCTTCTAAAGGTGGAAGAAAAATGGATGAGGGTCAGTGATGTGATTACAATAACAAATACATAGAAAATATGTTTCGAAAAAATCTTTGCTATGATGAACAGTCTCAATTTCTGAATTAGGTAATCTTGAACATTTTTAGTATAGTAAAAATATATATATATATATATATGTTGTTGTTTTTTTTTGGGGGGGGGGGGGGGGGGGGGGATTGTTGGCATTGGCATATTTTATAGCATAATATTTTATTATTTCTTTGAAGGATAAGCAGTGAAGCAATTTTGTTACCTGTGTCACAACCAGATGTTTAAATACTTTCATTCAGCGAGGATGCATTAAATTGATCAAATATGACAGACATTTAAAATGATAAAACTTTTTAATGATAGAACTTTTTATTCATCAGTGAATCAAAACATTTTTTTTATCAGTTTCCAAAAAAAAAAAATGAAGCAGCAAAAATGTTTTCACCATTAATAATAATAAGAAATGTTTCTTGAGCAAATCAGAATAACCAGCTAATGATTTCTGAAGAATCATGTGACACTGAAGACTGGAGTAATGATGCTGAAAATTCAGCTTTGATCACAGGAATGAATTGCATTTTAAAATATATTCAAACAGTAAACAGTTATTTTAAATATTAATAATATGTCACAATATTAGGCTACTGTTCTTACTATTGTGAAGCCTTGGTAAGTCTAGACTTCTTTCAAAAACAAACAAACAAACAAACACAAAAACATCTTACCGACCCCAAACTATTTAGTTTATTTACATTGTTTTGTTATATTTTAGTTTTGAATACGCTACTTGATGGTTTGAGACTGGACTCTCAGTAGTCTACAGCTCCTCTCAGGGTCAGAAACGATCTTTTGATTAACGTTGACCTTGCAGCACCTCTTGCATGATAACGAGCAGTTGTGACGATAGTCCCTCCCATGGTTATGAATAATACATGACATTACAGTTGGTCAAGGCAGAGGTTGTGCTGCTGTCTGTGCAGCGTGGCGTGTCTCATTCACACACACACACACACACACACACACACTGCAGTGGTGCATCGCTTTCTTCTGATTCTCGGCTAGTCCTCTGCGCTCTGTTACCATCACACACACTCACTGGCGTTATTGCTCTGTAAGAACGGAGAAACTAGCCAATGTTCAGCACAAGTATCCGCGGAAGGGAAAGGAGAACGCATTTTGTGGCTGGTGGAAAGCTGTCATGAGAAAAACCACGCGAAGGAAATATATCACTCAGGATACACCGGCGAGGAGTGCGGACGCAAGCGGAGGAAGGTGGGACGGAAAGTAAAAGATAAGCAAGGTAGGCTACGTCTTCGCCTGGATTATATATGTGTGTGTGTGTGTCATTAATCACCGTGTGTTGCCAGAAGGTAATGGTAATCCAGGATAAAACCTTTCATGCACCGATTTCCTCTGTGATGATGACTGATATTTGATACGAATCCTTCCTTTGCTTGTCAGCTTTTACAAAAAATCACCATGCTAACCAGTTTATGCAAATACCACAGTTTCTACAGTCGTTGTTAGTTTTAGCCTGAAACAACAGATTAACATGGATCCATTTCCCACAGTTTTTCGACAAATGTTTTATGATAATATCGCGAATACCAACGATATTGGCGGTTAGTGCCGGTTTTAGACTTCTGGGGCTCTAAGCAAAACTTTGTCCGGGCGTTCATAAAAACCCCAATGACCCCCAACCCTCTGTTATTTCTGGGCAGTTTCACTGTCAATCAACAACAGTGAGTTGAAAAGTTCAGTAATACAATGAAAAAATAAAACAGACAAATAGCCTACAAAAGAAAAAAATCTGTATAAAACGAACAATTTAGCCTACTAGGCCTACTACTAGTAGCCTTTTATACAGAAATTTAATAAAGTAGGCTAATCAAATGTAAAAATAAATAAATAAAGTATTGCATAGTCTTCACTGTGAATGAAATATACATTCTTATCAAAGTTACTAATGTTATTCAGTGAAACACAGTGAATGATTCTCTCATTTTCTTTTGTTGTTTCATGAAATAACATGAAATAACAGACATCAGCGGGTTTATTAGGCTGCTATCACTAAGACCAAAAGCACAGACCTAATACAATGACAAGCATTCGCCCAGCTAACAATTTTACATTCTGGGAGCGTTCTTGGAACGTTAGTTTTTCGTTCCCAAGAACGTTCCCTACTGGTTATCCAGGATAGTTTTCTTAACTAGAACGTTCCCTTAAGGTTAGGGGAACGTTCCGGAAACTTACTCGGAACGTTCCCATAACCTTCCGAGCACTAGCGTAGCCAGGAATCACAATGTAGGTGGGCCCAGAGAAAATCGGGTGGGCACAGCCTAAAATGCATCTGTGATCAAAATAGGCCAACACAACTACACCTGCTTGAATACACCACAGTTTAAAGGGCCCCTATTATGGATTTTTGAAAATTACCTTTAATGTAGTGTCAGGGCTCCAGACTAACTTTTCCACTGGTTGCACTCGTGCTACCAACTTTCTCAGTTGAGAACCAGCATAGGATTTGGTCGCACCAATATATATTTTTTATTTTTATTTTTTTGTTGCTACATGCCATGGGATTAATCAATGCATGCTGATGAATACGGTCTTAATCTGCATACCCTAGTTTTACACTGATGATAAAAGACTGACAGTGACAAGACCTCATGTTAGCAAAATGTTTTAATCTTTTAACTATCAAATCAAAAAACTCAAAAAATAAATAAACTAAAAAAAAAAAAAACTATTAAAAAAACATGTATGATCTTTTCATTTGTATATGCCTTAATTCCTGAATTCCTAATTGGCGCGTTTCACCATCAGTGTGCAATGCGCTTGATGTGTACGTTCGTTAATAAATAAACTGCAAGTGTCTTGCGGAAGAACATTGTAGCCGAGGCAACTTCTCTCCGTTAATGTCTATGGCGAGTCACTGGGCAACTCCGCAGCCGAGCCGACCCCGGGATAAAATAGGCAGAATATAAACACTTATTATAGGCGTACCGTAGTGATTCAGGATAAGTCAAAAACACGGTTTGGAAAATAGATTCATGATGTACTCATTCATTTTGAACATAAGTTACGGACTGCAGCAGCTGCTGATACAAGTAGTACATGACCATGCACTCGCACAAATGCGACCACATAAAATTTTAACTCGCACATTTTAAAAAAATGGTCGCAGTCTGGAACCCTGTTAACATTTATTTTTATAGGTCAAGTATTGTAATAATGGCAACAGAATTCCCTCCTTAGGCTACCTTGTGTGGCCACTGACTGGATGGGCCTGACTGACAAGTGGGTGGGCCCAGGCTCATCCAGGCCCACCTCCGAGAACGTTCCCCTAACCTAAGCACGTTGCCTGTTGAACAGCTTCTCTTTCGCAGCTCAATACACTTTTACATGTAGGCTAACGTTACATGATTCGACTGATTTGGATGTTAAGTATGGTGACAGCGCACCGGTTTAAAGGAAATAAACGAAAAGCGGCATCATGTTTTAATAAACGTTGGAAGCCAAAATCAAAAACGAAACTAAAACACAGCCCTAAATCATTCTTGAGGACGAGGTGCGCAACTTGCGTAGCCTACTTTGCGTAGGGAGGACCGGCACTTGTTAGCCTAACTGTTATTTTATATATTAAATATTTTGTGATATTTTGTAATATCATACAGTAAACTTTATTCTAATACTTTTTCAACTTGGTTTACTTGAAACGATAGCGTGTGGATATTTCACAGTGATCTACGTGATGTTAGCGCAATTGAATCTTACCAAATCAACATTGGCTCAAAACATAGTTTCTTCACTTGCTCCAAGTGGTTGTATGGATAATTAAATGCCTGTTGAGTAATTTTAGTCGCATGTGTTTGTGTGAAAATAGTGCAACTATTCTACGATCCATCTCATAATTTTTAGGTATTGGTTGATACAGATGTAACTTAGGCTATTTATGATTATAGGCTAATGACTACATGAAATCTATTTTCTAAATGCATGTTATGTACCCTATCCTAAAGTAATGAATATTTATAATGAATATTATCCATGTATATTTCATTTTTTTTGTTTGTTTTTTTACCTCACATGCCCTGCATATTTTTCGATAACCCGTTGCACTCGGTTGTACTTCACAATATGGAAGAAGATATCTGTCGCTACTTCCGTTTCATTGCAACTTTAAGGTCCATTACACCATGAGTTGAACAGGAACTGGTCTGGTGCGATGAGATAAAGTGCACATTAAAGGCCAAGACCAATATTTTCTATGGGACAAGTCACGTGCAATCTCTTTTTTGAGGTTTTATGGGTAGCAGTGTAAACGTTGTGGCATGTTTTGCCACATTTATCTTATTAATAGTAATAATAAAAATGTTATAAGGTTCATTTTAAAGTGATTCTTAAGGACCAGTTTTATTTTGTCATGCCTGACCAGTATAGTTTAATGCATCATAATCCCCCCTCAGATGATGCTGGATTGATCCACGAAGAAACTTTATTGGAATTTACATGAATTATTAAGAACTCTGTTTACTTAAATACATCAGCAGTACAAAACATAACATTTATAGATCTTCAGTAATGTGTTTGCACTATTCAAACAGCCTTCAGATATGTTTAAAAGACTTTGAAACAATAGTCAGATTTCTTATGTTTTGTATCATATTTAAAACATCAGACTTGTAATGTAAATCAATGCGATTTTTATAACAGTACTGCTTGCATAAAATGCATATAAATTTCAGTTATCACTATATCTCTAAATTATGTCTTAAGATGATATTTAAATGCCTATAGTTTTATGATCAAACTCTGTAGCTTTAAGAGGTCAGTGATGATTGAGAGATGTACAATAACTACAAACATTCCTGCTATATCATATTTGATTTTTCTAAAAAATAAATAAAACATAAAAAAAAAATTGTGGAGATAATCAAATAAACCTCAGTCCAGTAAATGTTTGTTTTTATTGCTAACAATATAGAAGTTGTTGCTACATTAACTTTATAAAAAACAGTAAAGATTTCACAGAAAGGACAGGTGTACTGTGTCCTGAAGGTAGACGTTTTAAAAATTATACTAAAAGGCTTTTTACATGCTACTAAATCAGTTGACAGAAGGCATGTACTAGATTGTGCAACAGGTTTTTCTGCAGCACTGAAGAAGCAGTGTGTATTGGTGCATCTCCAGGCCAGTCAGACAGCCTTCAGATATGTTTTATAACCAAGAACTAATAGGCTGAAGGGTTTTGGTATTGTATTGTTACTCCCTGAATAGAAATCAAATAGTGCTTCGCACCCCTAGTGACCACGGAAACCTGTCCGCCGCCCTCACTCACTCACATCTTTCTTACCTTCTGCTCGGCTCTTTATTATGGTCTATCTACCTGGTTCTGCTTGCTCTCACTCCCCGTAAATTCTGGCTCATTTGCTGTTATGCGGGCAGAAAACGGTCCTAATGTGCTGGAGGTAGAGCTGGGCTTCTGTCCCGTGGGCTTCTGCTGACTCATTTTCTCTGGATGATGAGGAAAATTGAACTCTGTCAACAGCCAATCAGAAAGCCCGAAGGATAGCATTGTAGTCCGGGAAAGTATACATGGCCTTGGGATATGAGAAACCTGATTTCACAGCAGGCATGAGATTGTTCACATGAGAGTGGTAATGTTCAATTTGTAAGAAAGAGAGAGAGAATATACAGTATACCTTGTACTCCATTCACTTGCATCTGTTTCTGAACACGCTTTTAGCATCACTCACTGGACATTTCTTTAAGTGTTGCTTACTTGTGTTGACTCTAGTTAGTAATGACCAGTCCTACTGCAGGCAATTGATCCGCTTCATTGAGAGTGAGTTTCAAAGTCCTAATTTTACTTGTTAATTGTGCATCTGCTAATTTACTGCCAGTTGTATTGATTGTTGTAGGCATTTAGGGTCGGTTTCCTGTGCAAGGTTTACATTAAGCCCGGACTAGACCTTAGTTATATTAGGACTTTTAAGTAGTTTTTACAAATATACCTTACAAAAAAGCATTACTGGTGTGCATCTTGAGACAAAACAATGGAAATTATATATTTTAAGATATGTCAGTGCAAGCTGTTTTAAGTTAAGACAGCTCAAACATGCATTTTAGTCTGGGACTAGACTTAAACCCTGTCCAGGAAACCGGCCCATAATGTTGAAAGTCCCCCTGTGGGGAAATTAGGCTTTTAATGTTGTTTATATGTCTACGTGGTGTTTTTAATATGCTTTAAGACAAACCATGTGCAAATTCATGTCAACACCATTGCTGAGTATTTTTCTCCTTAAAACTGCGGAGAACCAAAGACAGTCTCAAAAACGCGGTAACAAACTACCTTGTAACCAATCAGATTAACGTTTGATCGTCAACGTGTGGATCTCTGAGCTGCTGTGAGTGTGTGGAGGCGCGGCTCATTTGCATATTCTTAGAACGCGTATACTTAATGAGCCAAGGGTGTTGAGTTACATTCAAGATATTTTAAGGCATGTTATTTTTTTTAAGGAAAAAATGGTTAAATATGTCATTTTGGTGATCAAAGATTACTTTTAAGGGATACAATTATTGACTAGGGGGACTTTAATGCATAGATTGTTTTAGTTATTTGCCCCCAACTATGAAACCCTGAGATTAAAGAAAATCCTGAGTTTTCCACTCGTAATTATGACTTTGTGGTGACGTTCATGTGCGTTCAACTTGTAAGTACGATCTTTCCAACATGACTTGAACGCACCATTACTGTACCCAGAACACGCAGAATCCATAATGAAGGTGCACCCGGCAGTGTAATGACTTTAGTTACGGTGTTCGACGAAGGTCAGAATAGATTAGGAGAATCATTATGATGCAAAGGCATAAAAAAATAAAAATGACAGACATTTCCATTCGGACAGGCTTAGATTTCTCAGAGGACCCCTGAGTTATTTGACAAAACAATAGGTAATTTTCTACATCATTTTTGTAGAGCTTGTGTGAGAAAAACACAGATGTGTTTGATTGAGGCAGGATTTAAATTAAAAAAAGTACATCTGTGAAACACAAATGTACCTGGGAAAACTGGCTCTGTCTGAATAGACCTACGCCTGGTGCTGAATAGAATTGTGTGCTCTTTCTTTTCCAGTTATTCAGTTTTATGCTTTTGTGTGTTTCTGTGAGGATGTCTTCAGTAAGTACTGAGCAAATCCCCGCAGTGCTTAACCTCTACCATCGCTGCCTCTTAACCAATTAGCCAGCTGCCGTTGTTGTCCCAGAAGATAATTAAGGGTAAATATGTTCATGTGTGTGTGTTTGTGATGGACTAGCTCAATGTGTGTGATTCATTTTTTTGTAAAATGTATGTTTTGAATGTTTAAGTGACGTTAACCACTTTAAATGCCTTCCCATGAAATTCAGGAATGTCTACTGATACACCAAAAACTAAAGAATCCCCAAAGAACCTTTCAGCGAACAGTTCTTAAAGTCCCCCTGTAGTCAATAATTTTATCATTTAAAACTCATCTTTGATCACCAAAATTACATATTTAAACATTTTTTACTTGACAAAAATGTCTTCATGCCTTAAAATAGCTTGAATGTAACTGGACACCCTTGCCTCATTTAGTATAAGCGATTCTATGTATATGCAAATGAGCCCCGCCTCCACTCACTCACTCACTCAGAGATCCACTCGTTGACGATCACACTTTGATCTGATTGGTTACAAGGTAGTTTGTGACGTCAGAAACACCAGCGATTTCAAAACGTGTTTTTGAGACTGTCCTTGGTTCACTGCAGTTTTACAGAGAAAATACTCAGCAATGCTGTTGACTTATGAATTTACAGATGGTTTGTCTTAAAGCATGTTAAAAACACCACATAGACATATAAACAATGAGTGTGAAGAACATTTTGAAAACCCTTTTCCACTATAAAGACCTTTTTCTGCAATGAAAAGGTTCCATGGATGTTAACGGTTCTTCCAAAAATGCCACTAAAGAACCTTTCTTGTTAAGAGTTTATGATATAATGAGATGTAAGTGGATATAAATGGCAGGTTGTTGCCGTTCTCAAGAACACAGCACCTCTCTTTCACCTGAGTGCCTTTGGAGGTCTAAAAATACATACACCTGCTCTTAATAAAAAAAACTCTCAAGCACATACCTTCTCTTTCTGTGCATTATGAATAAATCCTGTAATATTGTCCACTGGAGATTGTTCTGTAATAGCAATTCCACATAATTGAATTCCCTGTGCCTGTCAAATTCATTTATGGCCAGGTTGGTTGTTTAACTCTTTGATATTTCAATGAGGAGTCTTACTGCATTTTCTCCTGCATTGCATTAGTCAGATTTGTATTCTAACCAGTGTGATATTTCCCTTGATGTAAGGTTGATGGGAGCCGAAACCTCCCCTCAAAATTCACTTTTATAGTGGCACTTGTTGAGATTTTAAATTTATGTGTCAGATTTTATTATTAGCCAGTTATTCATTAACAGCAAGTTTTGCTGATTATTTCATACTGTTTACTTTTGCTTTTTCATCACTGTATTATGATAATATAATATTAATAATAATAATATTAATGATAATAATATTATGATATCATCACTTTGTGATCACATCCAGGAAATGCCATTTATTTCAGTATTGATAAATAATTATGTATTTGCTCTGAAATCCTCAATGTTTTTTTTTAATCCATTTAAAATAAACAGCCATTAATGCCAAGTAGATCAGAAATGCTGTTTTAAAGATCTATTGAACATAATCAAGGGATGTTTTCACATTGATTTATACTAACACAAGGAAGAATGATTTTTCATTATTGTCAGTAAAATGCATAGTCATGAATGGCAATTGATTGCAGCAGTGCCTGCCTTGCTTCCTTGGTTTTCCATTTATTTCATCCATAGGGATTTTAAAAAAAAGTCTTCGTTAAAGCATTATAAGCTGTGAACTAGAATCATAACATTACAAAATGGTTTGAAGCAAAAAATATGTAAAAATCAGAGAAACGATAGGCTATGTGATACCTTTAGTGACAGAAAGAACTACAATCCCATGCATGAAGCATTGTGAACAGCATAATCAAATAAACGATGGAGAAATATAAAATTTTTCATTTAAAAATGTTGATAATATTTATATTTAAGTTTTTTTAATTGTTTCGACTCTGATTGGTGGGATTTTCTGTACAGCATCATGGGCAATGTAGTTTTTCACCACAAATTTGGCTTTTAAACACTATTATTTTAAAAGTAAATTGAAATAATGTGGGCTAACAGCCTAAACAAAAGCAAATACTATCAAACAACATCCTCTTAGTTCACAGTAAGGCTGTCTTTATAGGCTTACAATCGTTAAAAATCTATTTCCCTATGGAGAAAATGAATGTAGATTTTATTCCAGAACCCGACTGTTGCACTCTATATATATATGGCTACATATTCAAGTCAAATCAAGTCAAGTGAGTTGTCATTCCGCTATTTCTAGAGACATATAAAGGAACGAAATGTCGTGCCTCACAGGACCATGCATGGTGTTACCAATAAGTACATGTAATGTAGTTTAATGTTAAAGGGATAGTTTACCTAAAGATGAAAATTCTGTCATCATTTACTCACCCTCATGTTTTACCAAACCTGTATGAGTTTCTTTCTTCTGTTGAACACAAAAGAAGATATTTTAAGAAATGTTGGTAACCAGACAGTTTACCGTCACCATTGACTTCCATAGGGGGAAAAAATAATTCCGTTTTTTTTAAAGGATTGACAGCACTAATAGGAAACAATAGTAAGTTAATGCCAAACTAAAGGTGATATTTTTAAACAGTCATATTCTTTTTAGATGTTTGTTTTTCAAAAACATTGATGGTGCATTATTAATAATTTTTCATCATATTTTCATCAACAGTATGTTTTAATTTAAAATAGTTTCATCATCGAAATGATATGTAGGACCCCAATTAATCGATTAATCGTTTTACTGAGCTATCCGGTACTGGAAAGGAAAAAAATAACAAAAATGCCCATCCCTATAGTCACTTGGTGAATTCATCTGTAACAGTGTTTGTTTGTTTCATATGCATTTAATCGAATTTATAATGAATCAAAAGAAGGAAAACTGTTTAACCCCCGTAAAGCCGAACATATTAATAATAGTCAGAAAAAAGTGAATTGCTTGAAATTGAACAGTTTAATATATGGAAGATTGTTTCCGCCACAGAATAAAAAATCAAAAGGTAATTGCGACTTTTTATCTCACAATTCTGACTTTTTTCTCGCAATTGCGAGATATAAAGTAAGAATTGTGTATAGGAAAAAAGTTAGAATTGCGAGATGTAAACACGCAATTGCAAGAAAAAAAGTCTGAATTGTGATATAAAAAGTCGTAAATTACCTTTTTTATTTTTTATTCAGTGGCAGAAACAAGCTTCCATAGTTTAATGAACTTTCAGACTAAAAAAAAAAAACCTTTACACAAAGTAGGCCCATGTGTTTTATGATGAGTATCATATTTGACACATCACGCTTTTATGACTCATAACATGAGCTCAAACTTGGAGGAAAAATAAATTTTATTCAGATGCTCAAATTGAGCAAAAATATGCAATTTGGTGCTGATGCTGATATTTATATGACCAAAAAGAAAGGTGGAATTCTGATAGCTTGTAATGTAAATCAATGAGATCTTTATAACAGTATAACAGACTATTTACATAAAAGGTTAAAATAATCGTCAAAAAAAAAAAAAGAATAACTGGCTGATGAAATCTGACAGTAATCCATTTTTCATAGATCAACCTTGATGGATGAAACCTTCCTTTGAGGCCAGTGGGAAGAAATGGAAATTTATTATGAATGCCAAGCGGTTTGATATTATGTGTGATTTCCGTCTTTGTTTCTTCTGTGGCGACCGCGATATGTGTCATCACAGCAATTACTCCCTGTAACGTCTCAGTTAGAGTCGTTTATGGAGATATGAATATGCAGGGGTCTTTCCCGAACGGTGTGGTTTGCTCCTTTTCCACATGGAGCACAGCCAGACCTCCCTTGGGTAGCAGGACTGATTCATACATATTTTATGTGTGAATATAGTCATTATCATCACTGGCTGACTGTCTGTCGCCACATTTGCTATCTAGTTATATGACACCAATTTAAAGGTGCTCGTCATCTTTTGATGGTGAAATTACAGTGCTTGTCCATGTGATGGTGAAATTACAGTATCCACTGTGTTTGTACACATTGCATAAACAAAATTAGAGTGGATATGTTTTTGAGTGTGTGCATCATGTCTGAATGTAGTTGGAGTGCAGAGGTAACAGTCATTTTCAGGTTAGAGTTCAAATATCTACAGACATCGTGTCATTATGATAGACAAATGAGCTTGAAATCACTTCATGAGTCACTCTAGCTTTAAGGAACAAACCCTTTTAATGTATCTTTGCACACAACAGAGTCTATGATTAAAAGCCTCATTAGAGTTGATGTGCTCTAGTTTCAGTCTAGGATTGATTGCGGGAATCTTCTATGATGAACAAGACGTTCGAAACCCATTTTACTTCTGTAATATGATGCGTTTCCTGCGTTTTCACGTGTAAATTCATGTTCCATTTGATGTCTGCACAGCTTTGAGTTAAAGGACCTTTGATAATCCGCTGCTACTATATCAACACACCAGTTAGCCTATTAAAACATGTTGCTTAGTCAGGGCCGTCCTTTGGGCGGTGCAACCCGGGGCCCCACGCTTTAGGGCCGATGTCATATTTTGGTTTGTTTTTGTAGTTTATTTAAATTTTTTGTGCAAGTAAATGGATTTGATTCATTATAAAAATAAAAAAAAAATTGGGGATTTTGGATGCTTTGATAAAATGTGAAACTTAAAAAGAATTGGAATTAGTGTTGTTATTGTTAAATTAAACTATTAAAAATAATTTTTGTGAATTGAATTTAAGCTGAAATACAATACGATTTTAGATTTTATTGAATTAAAAAAATTTGAAATAATTTTAAAATAAATGTTAAGATGAGATTAACTAAAAACTGAAATAAATATAAATTGCAGATGAATAAAAACTAATAGAAATGAAAAAAGCCCATAACAAAATGACTAAACCTTAAACTGAAATTAAAACTTAAAAAATTTAAATAAAAGCTAATTGAAAATATAACTAATACCTAATGGTATGTAATTAATACTAAAATAACACTGATTGGAATGTATTGATGAATTTATGCATATTATTTGTTTTAATTATGGACAAGAAACAAAATGTCTAAAAAGTATTTTTATTTATTTAAATCGATTATGTATGTTTAAGCGGCAACACTTTACAAAAAGGTCTCATTAATTAATATTAATACGTTTACTATCATTAATTAACAAGTAGCAGTACATTTGTATCAGAAACTATTCATCTTCAGTAACATCAGTTAATAAAAATACAGCTGTTCATTGTTAGTTCATGTCCATTAACTACAGATACAACTTTTCATTTTAGTAATGCCTTTTTTTTCATTGTTAGTTGTTAATTAATATCGTTAACCAATGTTAATAAATGGAACCTTATTTTAAAGTGTTACAGTTAGCTTTTTTTAGCTTAACAGTTCTTTCTTTCTTTCTTTCTTTTATTATAATAAAAACATATAGTATGCATAAACTCATCAGTACAGTTTGAGTTAAATTTAAGTTTGTCTAAATTAAAGGAATCAAGTTCATTAAACTCAAAACAAGGAAACAATTCAGAATACTTAAAATGTGTTAGTTTTGTGATCTCAAAAGAAAATGAAAGTTCTAAATAGTTCTAAATAAAGAAAAAGTTCATTTGATTGAACTTATTTGTTTAATTTGAGTTTGCTCTACTAAAACCAATTCATTATTTTGAGCGTTAGGGTTTGCAGTGCTCAATGTTATCATATGTTGTGCTTATGAATATATATACACATCTAGGGATATTTTACATATTTCTTTTGGGTTAGAAATCTCTCTGTTGTGATTATTTTCCGGCACTCTTTTGTCAGTCAAACCCTGAGCCGAAACACAAGCTAACCCTGTGAGACTTGCCTGAGATAGATTGAAAATTCGCTGAATATTCAGAGGGGATTGGAATATGAAGATACAGAATCTAGCAGAGCCTGTTGTTTTGCTTCTCTTCCTGAAAAAAATGGTCTTTATTTCCCTGGAGTATGAAAGAAGTGAATAAAGGAAGTGACAGTACAGGACGTGTGATATTGCATCAGTTGGAGAGAGAGATCGAGGCAGAGAGAGAGGTCATGTTGAGGTAATTGTGTTTTTTTTATGAAGCTGCTTGTCTGGTTGACTGTTCATTTTACTGTGAGGTATTGCTATTGTTCTTGTGCTTGAAAGTGTGGAGTCTAATTTTAAAGTGGTGCAGTATAATAGAAATGTGGTTTGCGGCTTATGTTTTACAATGCAACACTTACCAGCAGGCACTTTAAGTTCTAGAGGAAAGAGCCCTATTGTTTCCCTGCTCATGGATGCGGGTCCTCATTGTCCTGGACTGACGTTTAAAACTCAGGATAACCTCTGGGAAGAGGGACACTGACTCTACACTAATTGGCTCAGTGATGGAGAGGGTTTATGAGAGGCCACAGCTACACAGAAGAAGCCTGCCACCTTTGAACTTTAACTTCTGACCTTCAATGCTGATTTCATTTGTGATATAATAACTAGTAATAGGATTTACTGCATCTGGTGCTATAAACTTCAGGGGGGTAAAAATGTGAATATATAAAACTGAGACCCCATTGAAGATTTTATGTGAAAATAAACCAAATTTAGGAATTTTGAAAAATGTAAAAACAAAACAAAAAAAAAACAACAGTTACAATAAGATTTAATTTGTTAATATTAGATAATGAATTAGGCTAACATGAACTAGCAATGAACTTTGTTAATGTTAGTTAATAAAAATACAACTGTTCACTGTTTGTTCATGTTAGCGCATAGTTCATGAACCTAATGTTAACAGATTTAACTTTTGATTTTTGTAATGTATTATTAAATGTTTAAATTAACATTAACTAAGATTAATAAATGTTGTAGATGTTGTTCCTTGTTTGTTCATTTTAACTGATGTAGTAACCAATGTTAACAAATAAAACCTTGCTGTAAAATAAAGTTAAAGAATTAAAAAAAGAATTATACTGAATATATAATTTGTAATAAAATATAATAAAATGAAGGCAAGACGATACATGTGAAAAGGGTAGATCTCACTTTACTACATCATATTGTTTTGTATTACAAGTTTTCTGCATGTTTAAATATGTAAATGACGCATAATTAAATATACATTAATTTGCATAGATTTGATAAAACCAGGTTTAAAAATTGTTTCAATCTGTTGACATATTAGAGTAAATCAGAAAATACTGTCAATCCAACCCAAACAAATCACCATGTTTTAGAAATAAAATGTAATAAATAATGTATTAACAAACCCTTATTGTATTAAAAAACCCTAATACAACTGTAAAGTTTGGCGTATGTAAGTGCTGCAGATTTCTGCCTTAGTTCACAAGAAAAAACTCACGCCCTTTTCAAATATGTATTGTATTTGAAATTCAAATTGTAGTAAAATAAACACTTAAATTTGTATCTTGCATGTTTTCTTTCCACTAGATTGAAAAAGACATGTTATGGAAGCAAAATAGCTCAAAATCTCAAAATTGACCAGTGCCTGAAAAAACAATGGTTTTATCTGTTGTGTCTCGCGTAATTGAATAAAAATGTAAAGCAGTTTTGAACCCAACTGTATGCATGTCTGTAAATATTGTTAATGTTGCACAAATACATTCCCATATTCTACATCTAAAACAATACACACCTTTTATACCAAAATCCTCTAATGTATCATGTCAAAAAAAGATTTGCGAGAATCCCCCAAAGTGCTGAGCATTGAGAGGAGAGTGTGAGAGGGAATGGGTCTGAATGTGCTTCACTGTAGTGCTGCTCCAGTATCTGCCCGTATCACTCACTCCAGATAATAACCTGGCTTTAGCATATCTGTCTGCCTGCGGGATATCATATCTCTCACAGTGCGAGGCCAACGATAGAGGCTCTCAGAGGGACCTGTCCACGGGTCACATAGGCAACACAGTTAGCATGTAGCATGACTCAAATTCAAAGTCAACATGTCTTGTTTTTTTTTTTACAGAGATTTTAGCATGTATAGGCCCAATTATGAGTCCAATGATTATTTATATCAGTCCCTCCAGAAAAACGCTGAGTTTTGCGGCACGTTTTCTTAAAAAATGCGATGGAATACGCGGGATATTTATGCAATTTTATGCGATGAAATTTCGGGAACTTGAAAAAACTGCGGGAACTTGCAAAAACTGTTTGATGAAAAAAAAAAAAGTGATTCCCCAACACCCTGTTCTCAATAGGCTACTACCTTAATGTAAGGGTAATTTCTTATTCCTATGATAAGCTAGCATACTACATCACAGAAAGTGCTGGGAATATTTAAGTTCTCATCTTTTTTTATTTCAGACCTTAATAAACACATGGTGTTAAACACAAATTTACAAAACTTACAAAAATGATTTGCGGGCTTCATTGTGGCTTCGTCGCGGGGTTTGCAGCTTTTCGATGATGTTCACGTCGCGTAATTACGTCACTTCATAACGTTCCCATGGCAACAGGGGGAAACGGCTGCTCTTGTGTGAAGTAAACGCAACATCTTTCAACTTTCTACTAAGATATGTGTCTTTTTTGCAACGAAAATGCGGGGATTATGAAATCATGCAAGCCCCGCATATTTTCCGCGGAAATCGGCAATTTATGCGGCGAAAGTGCGGTGTATTTGAAAAAATGCTGCCCCCGCATGAATATGCGGACTTTGGCTGATTATGCACTAAATCATGCGATCGCATAATCGCGTTTTTCTGGAGGGACTGTTATATGTAGACAGTGTAAGACTGGAAAACTAGTTGAGGAACGATCACTCCTCAAGTGGACAAAGGACCCTGCTGAAAATTACCATTTGAACTCACTCTCGTGCGCCATTGGAGACGCAAGTCTCACCCCAGAATCATTCTAATCTACATCTCTTTACCTCCACCCCCCACTCTCCCTCCCTCGTGGTGAGATCACCCAAACTCACACAAGAATCAATATGGTTTTAATGTGAACAATTATCATACAGTTTATACATGTTTGGTATCATTTGAAATGTCTCAGTGCGACAAACGAATTAAACCAAAAGGTAATAACGTTCTTAAGAGTTTAGAAATATCTTGCACACAGAAGGGGGTGACTTTCAAGCAAATGTTCCTCTGCCACCAAAAGGTGTGACCTCCGAATATAATTATCCATTGTTTAGCACATGTTCCCATGTGAAAGAAGTTTTTGGTATATAATGAAATGTAGCTAGGGGTTCAGGGCCTTTCTGTACTTCAGATCAGCCCGTCATGTATTTCTTAAATGTCGGGTTAACATTTCTCCTCTTTATTCCAGAGCATTTGATGTTTTGTATTGATTATCTTTGTAACGATACATTTACCTCACATAATAAATTGTTACATTTGATTATTCTAACTGACATTATTTACATTAGAGTTAAAAGGAATAGTCAAACATTCGCTCACATTTAATGATGCACGGATATCATTAAAACCTTTTTCATTTATGGAGTCAGATGAAATAACGAGTTAATACATATGAGAAAATGTATTGAATTTAATCAAAAATACTTTGCCACGAGAAAAGACAGCAACAGTTAGAGACCTTCCGTGCTGGTCGGATGCCGGACCTCGGGCCGATCGAGCGCGAGTTTACAAAAGCGTATTAGTATGTTTGAGTAAAATCTGATGCAACCTAACACCAAGTATTCACAATTTTTGGCACCAAAACTATTCAAACTTAGTTTGTCCCTGAATTTTCCTCATTCCCTGAAGAACATTTGAGTATTTGAGTGAATTTTAACTTAAAAGTTTGCCTTAAGTTAGTCCTTAAAGACTCTATGGAATGGTTTGAGTTCACTCAAAGAAAACTTTCAGTATGACAACGATTAAACTGGTAGTTCACTGGGAGTATACTTTAAAGTGTACATTGGTTAACCTAAAAAGTAAACTATAACTAAGTATAGCTAGTAATTTAACAGTTCACTTAATGTATTTCACAGTATAGCTGCAATAGGAACTTAGATGTAGACTAGTTGTGTACTCAATGCTATACTGTTGCACTTAAAAGCATACTTCTATAAACTAATGCCCTGTTTACATGGTATTAAGATGTGTTTTGGTCGAATAAATATTTGAGTAAAATCTAAATGTTGTAAAAATAAATGAATAAAATACATAAAAATAGATTACAATGAATTATAAAGTAAAATAAATAAATAAATAGATTAAAATAAATGTTAAAACAAATAAAATGAATTAAAATACAAAGTACAAGAGGGTCGTTCACAAGTAGACGAGGCAGACACATTGCCGTTTACACCTGGTGTTTTAATCAGTCTCTTTTATCCACTTTTAACCACTTCTGTCCTGATGTCTTTGAGGTACGGGTCTATGTGCGGGTAATTGTATGGGTTTTTTCAGATCTTTTGATTTAATGGATGAAATAGGCTTGCGCAATTTACATATAAACGCGCCCAGAGACAACGGAAAAACACAGAGCACAGCTTTCGTTTCTGCTCTGACAGCCTCAAATGTGTATTAAAAATCAGGAATCATGGGAGAACATCGTTTTTCATCTTCAAACCAAACTTGGGTCTCCAGCCAAAGTTTAAATCCCATCTGACCAGTTTGCTTCCCATTATGTTAATCATTAGGTCAGTAGGCGGAGAGTTCGACCACATGAGCGTTTACACTACGAAAGCAATCCTGTCGAATGTGTTTTCGACTGGTCGAAAGTGGACAAGCTCAAAAGGTTTTAAACCCCGTTTACACCTGTATTTAGCGTCGTCCACTTGTGATCCAATCGACCAAAACGAATCTTAATACCAGGTGTAAACAGGGCCTAAAAAGTGGACCAATTTAGTTCCAATAGTACACTTACAAGTAGCATATACTACTAGTACACTGATTCTTAAATTACACTTGGAAAATATATTTAAACTTATGTTTACTAGTTCACAGCATAGCTGTATAGTTCACAGTAAAGTTACAACAGAAAAGAAAAGCTAGTTGTGTATATTTAAGTCTACTACTGTTATAAAGTACACCTAAACGTATACTTCTATGAACTAAAAAGTGAGCTAATTTAGTCCTGAGAAGAAATGGTACACTTACAAGATTTTAACTTGTACATTGATTTTAGTATACTTTTAAGTATACTTGGAAAATATACTTGAATTTAAGTTGGCATTATAAAATGAACTTGACATTTTTTTTTTTTTTTTTTTTTAAGTTGTATTATAGCCTTGAGAAAACCCAGACGAACTTCCGGCAAATTTAGATTTGCTCTGAAAGTTAGTCTGGCGAAGAGTCCATTCAAGCTCATTTCCAATCTTTCCAAATCGAGGCACCAATCACAAACATTGAGGCGGGCTTTACAAGATGACGATCGATCTGATTGGTTTTAAGGTCTATCCAATTGCTTACAGAGACATTTGAGCGACGTCCGTTGGTGACGCCCCTTTGGAAATGAGCTGTGAATGAACCTTCCCCAGACCCTAACTCAGTTATACGACTGAGAAGGGTCTGGTTTTAACCAGGCTAGTTGTATTATGGACTAAAGCAATGAAGGCACCAGTTTGCAACCAGTTAATTAATGGATTCAAAGTATTAGCTTTAATTCAGCTGAAGACAAACATACAGGATACTTAGAATTTTCACATTCTATTATTTTATTGGACAAAACGTTCCGTAGTGCAGAATGTTTTTGATGGTTTTTATTGAAAGAGAAATACTGTAAATGTATCACTGCCAAAAGTTTATTTTCTTCAGGTACATTTAGGGGCACACTAAAAGTCACAAAATATAGATTTTATGAAGTCTGTAAGTCATAACTATTTGTGAAAAATTCAGACAGCAACTATTGACTGCTGTCCGTTTAAAAATGCTAGACGTGTCTCCCTACCACAGAGATCAGGCCAATCTTCATTCACTCTCACTGAGCGTTTTTATGAACACTTTGAGCTCGGCGGTAAAACTTTCTTAGCCTCGGGCTAGTGTCACATAAGCCTCATCCACAAAGACAAAAGCATTTTAAATGGGAAAGTCCCATTGGAGGCCATAAACAAAGAAGCGCAGTAAAGTCTGTGTTGCATGACTGAGTAGACATTAATAGTGGCCTTTTTAATGTAAAGGGTTTGAGTCGAGTTTGAAGGATTCTTTTGTGCGGTTGTGGCAATCTGTCATCGTCCTCCTTGCTCGGTTTTTTTTTTTTGGTCAGTGCGCTGGCATTTGGAGTGGGTGTCGGAGTTGACAGCCTAAACATTGAGAGGAAAGTGGGATGGATAGGGCTGCTCAGACACAGAGAGGGGGAGGGAAAGAGATGAATGGCATTTCAGATGACTAGAAAGAATGAAGGGCTTTGATTCAGATGAGGAATTATAAAGGAGTCATTTGAAACAGACACTATGATGTCAGAAATTCTTAATTAGATGACAAATGATGTAATTTCTCCACAAGAGTTATGAAGAAAGAGTCAGAACTATGTTTCGTCATTCAAACTGTGTATAGAGTTCTTGGAAGGTGAATGTATTAGCAATGATCTTTCGTTATTCTTTCGGGCAAAGTATTGACTCGGTCTTCATTCAGTTTTCAGTTGTTTACTGAAAGTTCTTGAACAATCAAAAGAAAAACATAAATAAGCTTTGGTCAAAAACGTCTCGGTTACGTATGTAACCCTCGTTCCCTGAGTAGGGAACGGAGACGTTACGTCGGATGACGACGAATGGGGTTTCGCTTAGAAAGCCTATCAACTTCGAGTATTACAAAACGAGCCTATGGCAAAGAAATGCCATGGGTCTGCGGAATTTGCATGACGTAACTCCGCCCCACCTCGTGGCTATAAAAGGAGGAAGTCCGCAACAGCAGTTTATGTTTCTTCGCTGAGGAGCCAAGACTGAGCTCAAGGGAATCCCCGCGGTACAGCGGAAAGTGGCAGGCAGACGTAACGTCTCCGTTCCCTACTCAGGGAACGAGGGTTACATACGTAACCGAGACGTTCCCTTTCGTTGTCACTCCGAGTTACGTCGGATGACGACGAATGGGGTTACCAGTCTAATCACGCCACCTTCTCAGCTGTCTTCCAGTGCCCTGCGTAAATCGAGATCCCTGTCATAGACTGGACGAAGGACTCCATTTAACACAGGAATACCAAGGTACACTGGGAAGCATATCCCAAGCTAGGGGAAGTATGCAATTAATGCCAACCCAGAGGGGGGGGACTTAGAGAATACACATATGACCCGAAGGAAACATATGGAGAACACTGGGGTGTCCAGCCGCAGGTGGAATATTTCAACCCCAGGGGTGGCAAGGTGGCTTGCCAAGGGAAAGACACATGCTCAGAGAGGCTTACAGTGGAATACACATGTGGGGGTCGCTCAGGGGAGGGACCATGCACACGGGAGGCACCTAGCCGACGCGCAGGCAATAGACACTGGCGCCGACGTCAGGAGTGCTGGAGGAACTCAGGGCTTTCGGGGAAGCTCACCTGAGGAGAATATTGCACGTATCCAGTCCGTGGAGTGGAATGGCGAGCAAGCGAAGACACCTGAGCCGGTCCGGTACTAGCTAGTTGAAGCGAGTACATGAGAGAACACTGGCTCCACTCGGAGATTATAGAATCTGGCGAATGTGTTAGGTGTCGCCCAGCCTGCAGCTCTGCAGATGTCTGTTAGCGAGGCGCCATGCGCTAGAGCCCAAGAGGATGCCACACTCCGGGTGGAGTGGGCCGTCACACCAAGGGGGCACGGTCGACCTTGCTGCTGGTAAGCCAAGGCAATGGCGTCCACTATCCAGTGAGACAACCTTTGCTTGGAGAGAGCCTTTCCCTTCAGCTTCCCACCATAACAGACAAAGAGCTGGTCTGAGGTCCTGAAACACCGCATCCTGTCTACATAGGCGCGAAGAGCGCGTACTGGACAGAGCAGTGCCAAGGCTGGGTCTGCCTCCTCCGTGGGCAGCGCTTGCAGGTTCACCACCTGGTCCCGAAAGGGAGTGGTACAAACCTTGGGCACATATCCGGGCCGGGGTCTCAGGATCACGTGAGAAAAAGCCGGTCCGAATTCCAGGCACGCTTCGTCGACGGAGAATGCGTGCAGGTCCCCTACCCTCTTGATGGAGGCCAGTGCAACCAGGAGCGCTGTCTTCATTGACAGGAACTTAAGCTCGACTGACTGCAGGGGCTCAAAGGGAGCACTCTTCAGGGCAGTTAGAACCACTGAGAGGTCCCAAGAGGGAACGAGAGGAGGGCGAGGAGGATTTAGTCTCCTCGCTCCTCTCAGGAACCTGATGACCAGGTCGTGCTTCCCTACCGACTTACCTTCGACTAGGTCATGGTGTGCGGCAATGGCGGCAACATAGACCTTAAGGGTGGAGGGAGACAGCCTTCGCTCCAACCCCTGCTGAAGGAAGGAAAGCACAACGCTGATCGAGCATCTCCGGGGGTCTTCTCGGTGAGAAGAGCACCAGACGATGAAGAGGTTCCACTTCAACGCGTAGACGTGTCTTGTGGACGACGCTCTAGCGGAAGTGATGGTAGCCGCCACCGCTGGTGGAAGGGTACTCAAACCTACCTCGAGCCGTCCAGGAGCCACACGTGGAGGCTCCAGAGATCGGGGCGAGGGTGCCACAGGGTGCCCCGTCCCTGAGAAAGAAGGTCCTTCCTCAGAGGAATGGGCCAGGGAGGTGCTGTCGCGAGGAGTGCAAGTTTGGGGAACCAGGTCCGGCCGGGCCAATACGGCGCGACCAAAATGACCTGCTCCTCGTCCTCCCTGACCTTGCGCAAGGTCTGCGCAAGAAGGCTCACTGGGGGAAACGCATATTTGCGGCCCGGCGGCCAGCTGTGCGCCAGTGCATCCGTGCCGAGCGTGCCCTCGGTCAGGGAAAAATACAGGGCGCAATGGGTCGAGTCGTGAGAGGCAAACAGATCTATCTGTGCGTCCCCGAACTGGTCCCAAATCAGCTGAACCGACTGGGGATGGAGTCGACATTCTCCAGGGAGGGGCTGAAGCCGTGAGAGCTCGTCGGCTGCACAGTTCAGGGCTCCGGGAATGAAAATGGCTCGAAGCGACCTCAGATGCTTCTGACTCCATAGAAGGAGGTGGCGGGCGAGTTGTGACATACGGCGGGAGCGTAGACCACCTTGATGGTTGATGTACGCTACAGTAGCGGTATTGTCTGAGCGGACTAGTACGTGTTGACCCCTGAGCAACGCCCGGAAGCGGTGCAGGGCAAGGCGTACTGCCAACAACTCGAGGCAATTGACATGCCATAGCCGCTGGGGTCCTGTCCAGGAGCCCGCAGCAGCATGTCCATTGCACATGGCGCCCTAGCCCGTGGTGGAGGCATCCGTGGAGACCACAACATGCCGGGAAGCTCGTTCCAGGGGGACACCCGCCCTGAGAAAACTGAGGTTCGACCACGGGGTGAGGAACTGACGGCAGGTCGGAGTAACTGGTACCCGGAGCGTGCCTTGATGCCATGCCCACCTCAGGACTTGGTCGCGAAGCCAAAGCTGAAGCGGTCTCATATGAAGCAATCCGAGCGGCGTGACCGCGGCTGCAGATGCCATATGCCCCAGGAGCCTCTGAAAATGTTTCAGTGGAACCGCATTCTTGCTCCTGAGATGTCTCAGGCAAGTCAGCAGTGACTGCGCGCGCTCGCTCGTAAGCTGCGCGGACATGGCGACCGAGTCGATGTCCATACCGAGAAAAGAGATCCTCTGCACGGGGCAAAGTTTGCTCTTCTCCCAGTTGACCCGAAGGCCCAGATGAGCTAGGTGCCGGAGCACTAGGTCCCTGTGTTCGCAAACCTGATCTCGAGAGTGAGCTAGGATCAGCCAGTCGTCGATATAACACAGGATGCGAACCCCGTGTTCCCGAAGGGGAACAAGGGCAGCCTCGACGACCTTCGTGAAGGTGCGAGGAGACAGGGCTAGCCCGAAAGGGAGAACCGCGTACTGGTATGCCTGCCCCTCGAAAGCAAACCGTAGGAACGGTCTGTGTCGAGGAAGAATGGAGACATGAAAGTAGGCGTCCTTCAGGTCGATCGCTGCAAACCAATCCTGGGCCGCACGCATTCGAGAACGCGTTTGGGGGAGAGCATCTTGAACGGCAGCCTGTGAAGGGAGCGGTTCAGCACGCGCAAGTCCAGGATTGGCCGTAACCCACCGGTTTTCTTGGGGACAGTGAAGTAGGGGCTGTAGAACCCGGACCTCATCTCGGCTGGAGGGACAGTCTCGATTGCACCCTTCGCCAGCAGGGTGGCAATCTCTGCTCTCATGATAGGGGCATTGCCACCGACCAAAGTGGAGCGGACTCCCCTGAAGCGGGGAGGAGACCGTGCGAACTGAATCGCATAGCCGAGCCTGATGGTGCGCGCGATCCAGCGGGACAGACGGGGAAGCTCTAACCAGGCTCCCAGGAACTGAACCAGCGGGATCAAGCGGACGACAGGCGTCCCCCCGGAGGGGCAGCGAAGCGGAGTAACTGGCCCAGACGTGGACGGCATAGCGGCCCGGTGTGGGGGCACAGTTAGCAACCGCGCCCTGACAGAGGGGGCCAGGGGAGGACCATGCTGGTCGTCCCGCGGGGGCCTGCTCTGGCAGGGGTCTGGCGACAGAGGGGGACAGGGGCGAAGCGGTCCGTGGACGGCACGCCGTGTCAAGCACCTCTGGGACAGAGGGGGACGAGGAGAGCACGGCTTGTGGGCGGCGCTCTGTGTCGTCCGAGAACTCTGTCTTCCCAGAGACGGGAGAGTCAGTTCTTAGGAGAATAAGGATTTTTCCCCGGCCCTCCACCGGGGAAAGGAGTGGTCCTGCTACCAACTCCTGGAAGAACTGAGTCCCATCTCTGTGGAGCCCGTCTCAGGACCTTCGCTTAACCCGGAACGTAGCGGGGGGCGGGGCTGGATAGGGCTGTGGCTTCCGCCCGCGGCTTCCAGAGCCGGCCCGTCTCTTTAAACGGGCGGGGTGGGAGCCGCGGGGGGGGGGGGCGCCTTCGGCAGTGGGCAGACCGACGGATCTGAGCGGACGGCGGGCCATCGGGACAGAATCACGTCAGTCTGCACATGGGCGGTTGAGAGCTGTTGGGCGAAGTTCTCAACCGCACCGCCAAAGAGGCCGACCTGGGATATGGGAACGTCGGACAGACGGGGCCGCGCGACATTCAGCACATCAGACAGGTTCAGCCACAGAATGGTAGGCATCACCTGACCCAGGGAGCGTACGGCCACTTTCGTCGCTTGGAGAGCAAGGTCAGTGGCGGCGCGCGACTCAGTGAAGAGCCCTGGGTCAGTCCCGCCCTCGTGCAAGTCCATGAGCATCTGGGTCGAGGACCAGCAGAATGGCCATGGCCTGCAGAGAGGCGGCTGCCAGTCCCGTGGTGCTATAGGATCTTGCCACAAATGTAGACGAAAACCATAGACCACGGGCGGGTGCTTAGGATTGCGCCGAGAAGAAGCACTCTGAGGACACATAGCATCGCAACAGAGCGTTAAGCCGGGGGAACCCCAGTGTACCCGTGACAGCGGCCCCATCGAGGGGGGAAAGGCGGATGAGATCAGCGAGCGGTCCCGAGAAAACCAGGGGGTCTTCTGGGACTTCGAGATCTCATCATGCACGTCCGGGAGGGAAGGTATTGGGGTTTGCCGTGGACGAGGGTCGGCGGCCTTACCCAAAAACCAATCGTCCCAGGAAAGCATGGCCGTCATCTCTGGATCAGACTCAGGCACAGCCGTATGCACACCAGAGGGTGGCAGCTGTGACGAGTCGTCACTTCGCAGAGAATCAAACCCACCTTGTGAAGCTGCTACAAACATAGTATCATCCTCTGTAGCTTTAAATGAAACACACGGGCCACCAGAGGGTAGACTCGTGGGAATCACCTATTCACTAGCGGGCACCGCCGTTGAGGGGAGGCTGGGGTCACGGACACGGAGTCGGCGCCTTGTTCCAGACCAACACCCTCAGGTCACCCTGGCCACCAGCCGAAGATCGGGGGGTGGATGAGGGGACTCTCACTCTTGCGAGTTCACCGAGTCTCGACCTATATGACGCGATGATCATGTTCCCACAGAGAGAACATGAGTCATCCACGAGCGCTGCTCTAGTATGATCAAGCCCAAACATACCAGGCAACGCTCGTGCCCATCAGAGTCCGATACCAAGCTGCCGCAACCATTCGTTTTTTTTTTTTTTTTTTTTTTTTAAATGCACGGGCGAGCCGTCATTTCTTTGCCATAGGCTCGTTTTGTAATACTCGAAGTTGATAGGCTTTCTAAGCGAAACCCCATTCGTCGCCATCCGACGTAACTCGGAGTGACAACGAAAGGGAACTGGATTTTCCCCATCTTTCTTTCGTTCTTAAAGGAGCCGCCAATTCTAAAGTTGCTTGAAGGGATTGTTCACCCAAAAATGACAAAAAAATGTCATCATTTATTCAACCTCAAGTTGTTTCAAACCTGTATGAGTTTCTTTCTTCTGTTGAACACAACATAAGATATTTTAAAGAATGTTCCAAAGGCAGTCCAATGTTAAACCAGAGCAAACCATTACAGAATAACTCAACGAATGTACGTAAATAACATAAACCTAAACAAATTTAATGAATCACTACTCAAACAGTTATAACTTTAGTGTTCCCACTCCAATTTTAATTATTCAAATTATGGCTCTCACAGTGAAAGTCCAAGAGTATAACTGACTATAAAATGAAAACATTATTTTGTTCGCAATTCTGATGATTTTTTCTTTGTTTTCATTGTTTTGTTGTGTCTTCAAGCGTCTTCGATTTTATGATTCATGCGCATTATTTTTAATGACATTTGTTGTAAAATTGACACCTTACAAGAACTTCTTGACCCATTGGATCATGTAGGACAGTGTGCTTTATGTTAAGTCAAGACACTACACTGTAAAAAAAAATGTTTTTCGAAGTTGTAAATAAAATATTATTGGAGTATGTTTTACAAGAAAATACTAGTTCATTCTTTCTACAAAATGTTTACGTTTAATTCAATGAGTAACTTGCTGTTTCCCTGTAATTAGTAGCAGTTGAAATTTACTAGCAATTTCACCAATTTTTTTTCAGTGTACAGTTGACTAGAGTAAATATTTGAACTAATAGATATCACCACACTTTTCCCGCTTAATTAATCACAATACATTCTGAATTCATTAATTTCTGGGATGTTATTTTTAAATATGTAAATGAGGCATTATCTAATTAAATATGCACCCATTTGCATCCATTTACAGAACAGAAATATGAACATTACATAAAGCCAGGTTCAACATTTTGCTGACATATTAAAGGCTTCTACCGAGGAGATTTAAGATTTCTCTTTTTATTACTCCATAAATCAGAAAATATTGCCAACAGCCAGAATAAAATAAATTTTGTTCACTATGTTTTTAGGAATAAAATGTTATATAAATCAGTCGAATGATAAATGAACAAACCCCTCAGTAAAAAAAAAAACCCTTTCAGAATATAGATAGGAATAAAACTGTAAAGTTTAGTGTAATTGCTGCTGAAGTGAAGATTTTTGACTTCTTTAAAGGTATTGTAATAGACCTTATTCAGTTTAGACGCCATATTGGATTTAACGCAGATGAAAACGAGGGATAGACCTACAGTCTTTACAGTGGCAAGCACTGTATAAAGGTCCTAAATTTCATGTTTTTGTCCACTGAAAATTTTTGTTTGTTTTTTCAGAAAGATGTTATCAACTGAACAATCGGTATGTTGTTAAGCAACAGTACAATCCATTGACCGCTCTGTACTTCTATCCCTCACAGCCTCATTTCATTCCTGTCAAAACATAAATATGGCGCTATCCTGATTAAGGTCTATTGAAATCTACAGATGCAAATAGATCAAATGTAATGTCATGTAACACTGAAATATGTCTTTCCATTAGTCTGAAAGAAGACAGGTGATGTAAGGAAAGATCTCAAAATTGACCATTTCCCTTAAAAAATCTATATTTTGGCGTGTAGTTTCGGCTCTCTGCACCGACACTGATTCACCCTCACTCCTCAGACTGGATCTGCTTCTGCAGACAGAGCGCTTTAATGTGTCTTTCTAACCTTAATATCTAGGTGAGTCTATATCTTTCTTGCCTCTTTATTGGATCATATAGCAGACACACACAGAATCTTCCCGCAGATACCAACAGAAATGTGACGCTCCTCATTCACACATCGCGTGCCTATTGAGTTTATCTGCTACTTTGGCTAATTTGACTGTGCTTTTTGCTGCCAGTAATAGTGTAATGTGTTTTCAACATGCTTGAATTCAATTTGGAGATTCTTCCACAAAAACAGCACAAAAAACCCCGCAACGTCTGTAGATTTGCCTGAGCCAGGGTTCGCTTGCCTCTTTTTTTGTGATTAAGTGTGATTGCAATGTGATATTGTTACATGTGGTAATTTATTAAAATTTCATTGATTACATAAAACATTCTTTCTTTAGCTACACACTGTCATATGAACAACCAGTTTTTCTCACACAATCGTAAGTGCAGAGTTTGCGTCATTGCAAGATGGACATAATAACATAACATTCTAGTGAGTCAGATAACCATTGATTAATTTAGTGCGACTAATTTAGTGCGTTTATTCAGTGATGGATATGTCTATGTGTATGATCCATACTGGTAACTCGTGAGTCTCTTTGAACGATTCTTTAAAAGAACCAACTCATAAGAGTAATTTGCTCATGAATTGGACTGCGCTTGTTTGTTTTTGTGTACAGCCAGCAAGGAATATGAATGAAAATGCATGTTTTCTCGCCCTTATTTTGCATACTTGTTCTGTCATATTCAATTTAGACTCTATGCTCATAAACCGTATGTCAAATTGAATTTCTTTTGCCATGGTGCAGGAGATTGGGCAGCAGCATTCAGTGTTGGACTCAATATAAGCACTCTTTGAACATCAGCCAGCCAATCAAATGAAAGGACTGGAACTAACCGACTCAATGATACATTTTAGCCAATCATTTTTTTGTTTTGTTTTGTTTTAAGCATAAATCTAACTAAATAAAATGAGGTTTATACATAAAACATAGCTCAACATAAAATTAATGCAAGATATATTCTCTGACAACAAGTCTTAGTACAGTATCTAACACAATGTCTTGTCTCGTCACATTCAGTTATATCATGTAATGATCAGTGTTGGAGTAATGCATTTCAAGTAATGTGAGTCACGTAATCCAATTACTTTTTTTTAAGTAACTAGTAAAGTAATGCATTACTTTTAAGTTTAGAACAAAATATTTGAGTTACTTTTTCAAATAAGTAATGCAAGTTACTTTGTTTTGGCCATGTATTAGTGGTGTAACGATACCCTCATGTCACGATTCGATACATTTCACAATATAATATTATTGCGATACTCCAAAACATATGATAAAAGGTTAACAAAAAATGTACTGTTGATTAAAATGCTAAATTTGGTACTACATTGTTGATGTAAATGAAGAGGCTTGGACTTAGTCTAGGAAACCCAATGCACAGGACAATAGTGACACCAGAATAAAAATATTCATGCTGAAAACATTATTTTAGACGAATATGCTTGCACACTGTCACTGACTAGATGTAAAAATAATACTTTTTACTGGAATCATAAGAAATTTGGCATTATAAGGACCCACAAATATTCCCAGATTGCATTATTATTCATTATATTCAACATTATAGCAGTTTAATGTAGTACTGAGACTAAAACTCTGAAAACTTGAATTTTTTTCTCTATTTTTATTTTGTGTGAACTATACACGATACATATTGTTGCATTTTTGTATTGCGATATATTGTGACATGATATATTGTTACACCCCTACCATGTATTGACTGACAGCCCATGTTAGAGAAATAGTAAGTGCAATAACACAATGGTTATTGTAGATCTAGAAAAATGTGAGCATGCAGTTACTCATCTCACAAACCAGCAATAATTAAACATGTTAAATAACTCAAATATACTTTATGTATTTAATCTCCCTTTCTTAAGCAGTGTCTTTGCTTCTGACCTTCAATGATCCAATTCATTGTAAAACTTTGTCATCCTAACAACCTGTCTGGTAAACAGACAAAAAATAGTCATTAAGAGAATGATATTTTGCAGAGTAGTGTCCTGATGAATGTCTCTCAAAATCAGTTTTCCGCTCCAAATGTATTATTTTTTTCTCATTTCACTTGACTGAGATCTGGCAGTGTGCCGAGCCGGTGGCGGGAGTTTGGGCTGTATTGGCGGTGAATGACTCAGTGTGTTATATCACACAACAGATACTGTCTCACCCCACGCCTCTAGCCATCATTTTGTGAACAGTAGCGTCTGACTGTGTCACTGTGCCACTCCCATTATCAAACACACACTCCATAACACACACACATTCGGCCCAATCTGCTTTATATGGCTGTAGTTATTCACTGTCATTGTTGGCTTATTAGTGATATTGGCAGTCTACGAGATGTGTTTGTGTGAGCGTGTGCTTTCTGTGAGATCCTGAGCAATGAGATTAATCGCAGACAAACTATTACCAGCATTAACATGAGGACCCTATCTAATTGTCTAGAAAGCTTCGGGCCAAATCTAATGATCTAATGATGGGAAGCTTTCTGTTACTTCATTGTCGCATCTCTCTGACTGTGACTCTTATGCAACTCACAAAGGGATGTTTTTGCATGACTCACTTTTACCTTTTTATTTAACTAACTATTAATAATTACACACACACACACACACACACACACACACACACACACACACACACACACACACACACACACACACACACACACACACACACACACACACACACACACACACACAAGTTTGAAATACATTTAGTCTCTTATGCTATACACATATATATTTCACTCTCAATTCAACACTGTTTTATAATGCTTGATTTTATCATTTTGATGGCTCTGAGAATTTGTATTGAAGAGTTGTTTTTAAGCCCATTAACATTAGAGCAGCCGTTGAGTGAATGCCACATTTCTGTGAGTATTTTGTCCATTCGGAAAGGGAGTTTTTCAAAGAGTAAACACCCTTTGGAGTGGGAGGAGTGATGCATGTGGAACTGAGGCCGGAGGACAGGATTAAATAAGAGATCGAGGGAGTGAAAGAAAAAAATAGATGTAGCAGAGACACATTTAACTCTGCAGGGGTGGAAACAGATGATGTTGAGTGATTAATATGAGTATTGGCACATCATTTATGAAGGATGTGAGGAATTGCAGAGAGTGGGCAGAGGATGTGAGGGATTGCTAACAGGAGGAATTTAGTTGAGAAATATGAATGTGCCGGGCTAGATGAAGTTTTTATTGGAAAAAATGCTGTGGGAAAAAAAAAAACATTTACAGCATATTTTATTGCAGCTTTACTGTTTATGATGATTATTATGATGATTTTTGTGCACAAAAAGAAAAAAAATACACCACGACGCATGCGCGAGAACTGAGAAGATGACACTCACCATCATTTGTTGGGAAAGTGTAAATGGTTAGCCATTCATTTTGCAGCATTGGTAAGGCACTTTTACGTTTTCTCATTGGTTTCTCACGATTCGGACATCCAGGAAATGCACTTTAGAACCATTTTATACACGACATCGAGACCCATGCGTCATCTTCTCAGTTCTCGCGCATGCGTCGCGGCGCTCTCGTGAACTCACTCAGAAGCCCACATGGAAGAAAATGAATAGTTGAATAAAGTCATTATTTTTGTTTTTTTTATTTGTGCACAAAAATATTCTTGTCACTCGATAAACTTAAGGTTGAGCCACTTGACTATTTTAACGATGTCTTTACTAACTTTCCTGGGCCGGCAGATGCTATTACCTAGCAGCCTATAAAGGAGTGATCCAGCTCTCACATTTCATCAAAAACTCATGAGTAATTACTGACAGAATTTTCATTTTTGGGTGAACTAACCCTTTAAATATTGTATAGTCTATAGAACTATTCTATATAAAACAATAGGGGATTTAACATCAAAATTTAATTTTAAATTGAATGTTTTTAATGTAACTCCTTTTAAAAGATTTGTTCAGTTCAATAATAATTTATGAAATTGTATATTGTTTATTTGAAAGAATTAACGGTGCAGTCTCGTGTCTGTCCTTGTATTGTTCAATTGGTTAAGGTGAATATGGGATTTAGAAAGTAATTAGTAAAAGTAATCCAATACCTTTAGAGCGAGTAATTAGTACAGTGATCTAATTATACTGTTGAAAGTGTAATTAGTAGCTAATTACTTTTTACACTGCTTATGATATTTGAAATTCTTGGTAGCACTTTGTTCTACAGTCCTGTTTCGCATGAACATACTATGTACTTATTGTAGTAATGACACTAACTAGGTACTAACCCTGAACCTACCCCTAAACCTTAACTTAACCCATGTAGTTACCTTACACTACTCATTACTTTTGTGGTAAGAACACTGTAAGTACATTGAAAGTGCACGTACTGTAAAATGAAGTGTCACCAAATTCTTATTATTTAAAGAAGGGTTTTAAATAATTTATAGATCGGATTTAAGTATATTCAAATAGAATCGTTAAAATGCAGATATATTGATTATTTTGAAAATCTATATTATTAACCTCGTGAAAGTGACCACTCTTTAGAAAGCTGAATGAAATGGTAATATCATAACACTTTTATGTTACAGTATTAAAAAATGTTAAACATACTTTTAAAGTTTAAAAGTTACCTTGGGCTCTATTAAAAGCATTTTTATTATTACATTTATAATTATTATTTTAATTAATATATATTAAAGAAAATATTTAATTATTTAAACAAATATATTTTTCATGTTTTAATAATGTTGTGAAACACCATATTCTCAGTTTCATAGACAAACAATAACTTTATTTATTTATTTTTATTATTATTTTGATATATTTTTAAATAAATATATATTTTAATATTTTTTTTTTTAATGAATGTTGTGAATTACCCTATTCCAGGTCTTGTGAAGACATAGAAGACATATAATAATACAATACCTTTATGTAAATCAGTGGTTGCGTCAGACTTTCTTGCTGTCTGTCGTTTTGACAAGACATTCAAGAAATGAACTGAACTAAACTCAATCGACTTTCTGTAACTCAAACCTTCCTTCTGGTCTCTGCTTGGACTTAAAGGAACACACCGACTTTTTGGGACTTTAGCTTATTCACCGTATCCTCCCAGAGTTAGATAAGTCCATACATACCCTTTTCATCTCCGTGCGTGCTGTAACTCTGTGTGACGCACCCACCGCTAGCCTAGCTTAGCACAAAGACTGGAAGTAAATGGCTCCAGCTAGCATACTAATC
This sequence comes from Gila orcuttii, assembly GCA_026230005.1. Classification (NCBI taxonomy): domain Eukaryota; kingdom Metazoa; phylum Chordata; class Actinopteri; order Cypriniformes; family Leuciscidae; genus Gila; species Gila orcuttii. Next base: position 4,629,839 of record JAPDVR010000017.1, on the reverse strand, counting down.
CCAATAAGTGACAAAATAACGCCAACATTTTCCTATTTATATGTTGTGATTTGTATAGTCACAGTGTGTACAAATAACAAGGTCATATGAGACACAGGCATCTTCTAACTGTATACATACTGGGAGCTATTTTCTCAAGAAGGCGAAGCACTGCTACTTGGGCGGAGTGATTAGCGCAACACTCTGAGTGAACTCTGCTCCTCACCACAGGGCTTCTCAGGTGCTGCGAGCAAATCACTCCGCCCAAGTAGCAGTGCTTCGTATACACACTGTAGGGGTTGCACAACTACTGATTTTTGCTAGTCGATTTCTTATCAAAACAATACTCGAGTTACTCGACTACTCGTGGTTCATGCTACTGTAAATGAAAAGACATGAAATAGTTCTTATCAATAAATGTTTATTAATTTATAGCCTAATGCAACAATTACATAAGTAAACTCTAAAAATTAATTATGACATTAGATTACATATTTTAATTTTCATTTAACAGAGTAAAGCCAAATAAATAGCCGTTCTTGCCTTTCATTTCAGACGCAATGTCCGCATTTAGAGCCCGTTCACATTTCGCGTCTCAAGTTCGTTATTTCAAATGTAGGCTTTTGAAATAACTTTATTTCATTGGCTCTCTTCCATTGGCGAGAAGTGAAGCCGCCATTGTCCCGATATGGCGCTGACATCTTGGGACTTGAGTCTGCGCAGTTGTGATTTCGGGACCAGACATGCGCAGTAGTGAGCAGGAAGTAAAGCCGCGAAATCAAGGCCCCGCCCTCTCTCTTGCTGAATCAATCATAAGCACACGCCTCTGCTGCAGAACAACCCATTATATCGGTGTGAAATAATTAATTATAGAAATTTAGATATTAAATTTAAAGCTCCAATCTCCACAGTCCTCCAAAGATCCCGATAAAAAGTCTGTTGTTGCTTCAGTGACTACTTCGCTCAGAGAACCTGTCAATCAAAGCTGTCAATCATGACGCCACAGCGCCGTTTTTATAGCATCAAATAACTAACTAAAAACAAACTTATTTTAAAAACAAACACTTGAAATGACATCAGCGTGATAAAAACTACAGTAAATGACAGAAACTATCTTTGTAAAAAAGATATGTGAAGTGTAATTTAATTGTTTAGTTGGTCTCACGTCCCATTGAATAACATGGGGAGGCGGAGTTTATGAGGTATACTAGGACCGGTCACCGGGGGGCGATCGAGACGCTTTGGCTTCACTTTTCAGGGCTTGTGCGGCACGCTTGGTTGAGATGAGAACATCTCAACTTTTCAGAATGCGGCAAGCGCACCGCAGGTGATGTGACAAAGACCAACAGATCAGCTTCGGTCTTTCCGTAACAACGACGAAAGCTCGCCGAACAGCTGATAGCAGTACAAGGCGGCTTTTTATTTCTCATCTCTATAAATATATCTAGTAGTAAAGCTATAATGCAAGGGCTAGAAATCAATTAATCCTTTGCTGATACTTCCTCGTCATCATGGAGAGCGCAGTTCATGGTTGCATAGCAACGATAGACGCCACGGGAGCGCACGCGCTTGTGCAAAGAAGGAGACTTTCCACGCGTTTTAGACGCGATATGTGAACGGCCCCTTACAGAGTTGGCAAATTACGATATTTTTGTCATCCTTGATGAAATACTTCCACACATCTGATGTGTGTTGTCTGTTAGTGACGTTCGCCATTCTGAATTCATTTATGGTTGATGGAATGCACGCTCGAGTAGTCGATTGTTTCCGACAGCGCCGAGTAGTGGTTGAAGTAGTCGATCTCTCAACTACTCGAATAGTCTGTGCAAGCACAAACACACTGTGACTATACAAATCACAACATATAAATAGGAAAATGTTGGCGTTATTGTGTCCATTTACTTCCAGTCTTTGTGCTAAGCTAGGCTAGCGGTGGGTGCGTCACACAGAGTTACAGCACGCACGGAGATGAAAAGGGTATGTATGGACTTATCTAGCTCTGGGGGATATGGTGAATAAGCTAAAGTCCCAAAAAGTCGGCGCGTTCCTTTAAACTGTGTGCTTGCCTGTGCAGAAACGTTGTCTGTTGTTTGTCCTTCATCCTCCACTGCATCCGCATCAGTCCTTCTTTTTTCATCTCTTTTATAACATCACAACTATTTGGCCATTTGAAGAAACTTTTCACACTCAGTGGCTAAAGACACAGCCTGGACAGAGACGTCATGCACTGAGATCAAAGATACTAGATAATAAATTATTAATAAGTACACACTCGCCAACAACTGGACAGGGGTGGGAATTACAGTTACAGGATCAATAGATCACCGTCAGTCTGTCAAAATGATGGAAGACCAGTCAAAAAAATCAGTCAATGACAAAAAATATTTGGTAAATTCAACAACTGATTTAAATATTTACTTTTTAAGATTAAGATTTTTCTGCAATTTTCCCCCTAAGTGTTACGCAGGCGCTCTCACACACACTGTTCATGGCCTCAGACAGTGTTTGGCCAATGGAGTGGAATTACAATGTCATTAAAGTCTTTCCTTCCAGAGAGAAAGAGACTTGAGGAATGTGAGAAAGAAAAAAACTGAAGAGGGGATTTTATTGACAGGCTCTTTTAGCGTTGCCGATTCTTGTCCTCCTGCACACACACATGCACAGTTTTGACAAAATGACTTGTGACAATGTGTTGAGAGAGAGCCAGGGAACATTGACTGTGCTTTTTTGGCTTAAAGTGCTGGCCTGCCTCCCTTATGCACTGGAAAGGGAACATTGAATAAGACCTGACAGCATCTGTAGGCCGACTGAGCTTCACTACACAGGTGGTGTATCGCGCGGATCATTAGTACATCATAGAGCCGGGTGATGCAGCGCCTGTGCAAGGCTTTAAAAGGAGTCACACACACACACACACACACACACGCATGCTTTGACACATCACAGGGAAGGATTGGAGTTAAGCGTGGAGGCAGCTGTGGAACCGCTTTGTTGGGGATAATTTACTCAGGGGCATATGATCAAAGGTTCACATGATAGAAACCCCAGTGGATTTCCTCGTCTAGAACAAACCTGACTGCTCACATTCACCCTCTCATTTAATTCTTCATCTCGCATACAGTACAGACTTGTATAATGGTTCAGCATTCAGAACCTGAACCTGTTTTTTCCGTTCACAGGAGTATTAATAATTGTTTGATCCACTCTTCCAAACAGATTTGCTTCATATTGTTTCGTATGCTGCGGTTTTTATCAGTTTGACCTTGATTCTTGATCATCATCTTGTTAGTTTGGTCATTTGTATAAAACACACCCAAACCATAAGGGAATTCCACACAACATTTAGTCACTCTCAGCGACTCTACAATAACAAAATCTCACCTCACATGCACAAGTGTGCCATCCACAAAATCAGCTCACTCTGTTTTCTGGAACTTTTATGATGCATCATTTTGCACGATGTATGATTTGCATCCTTTATGGAGCTTGTCAGCCCTTGTGGTTAAACACATCTTAAAATAATCCTTTTGTAAACTCAACGCTGAGTCCCTTTTGCTCTGGTAATTGACTGTAAGCAGCTGTTCTGAGGGTTCAGGTGGAATAATCCTTTGTGTTTCCATCTGATTTATGTGGATGTGTATATTTAGACTCAATCTGAAGGGGGCAGTACAGGCAAATCTTAGTCTTTTTTCACCCTCACTCCCTCCTCCAGCCTATCACTGCTTTCCCATCAAACTTGGCCACCCAGGCTTATGCGAATACAAGGCTTTCTACTATTTAAAACATGTAGAACCTCAAAATCAATCTGCAGAAGCAGAAACTAAACATTTAGAACAAGCGACCGTGAAATTGTCTCCCACCCCAGAATTCCTCAGGGTGTTTAAAGACATTACTTAAACTGTCACAGTGATGAGTGGTGAACACCCAGCCCTTAGTCAAGGTTAAAGGTAGTGAGATATTTCTGCACCGCCAGCGACATAGAAATGAATTGCAGTCTGTTTGTTTGAGTGGTGCAATTTGATCGACACACTGGCTCAACCAATGGCCTGGGTTTGAGGAGGAACTGCATGTTTGACAGACAGGGGAACATCATTAGTTTCCAGTTCAGTTTGTTTCAGAAACTACCCATTTCACTTCATGCACTAGACTGATGTTACTACTGTATTCAGATAAGCTATGATGATTGAATAGTTGTTCAATAACCAACTCGATTAGTGAGGTCAACTAGTATATTTGCTCATCCCTGGTTGTAATCGACTGTTGTGATCAGTGCTGGGTAGAAACTGTAACCAGGATTATGTACTTGTAATTAGACTATATTGCATTTTAAAATACTCCTTAACAAACTACAGTTATTTTCATATTGATTGCATATTATTTACCCAATGGCAGTACATTATAATTTATTGTTTCTCTGATGTCAGTTATTGGTCACATGATATGCAGCTCAACAAATAAAATATTTTTTTTAGTGTTTAATTATGTTGATTTTAATTCTTTTTAATTTAATTTTACATTTCTGATATATTTTATATTAGCTTTTTGTAAACTCACAAACCTTCTGCTTTAGGGTCCTTCATGTTGTTGATAAAATTAGAATATATTTTCTTTCTTTAATAATTTCATATATTTTTGATTTTATACATTACATTTTGATTTATAGTTTATACTTTTTTTTTTTTGGAAAATGTATATGTTAAAAAAATATTCTATTCAAATATATGTGATAAACAATCAAGGTCGAAAGTAATCTAAAAGTAATGAAAAATTTGTCAGATTTTATTAACTAAAATGATAGATTACATCACTAACTACAATTTTCTTCATGTAATTTGTAATCAGGAATGGACTACAATTATCTACTCAGCACTGGTTGTGATTGTGATTGGCTATCAGAGGAGAACACAACAAAGTGTGCCGAGTGAGCTGTTGAGTTTTCAGTACCAGCCTATTTTCCCACTCTTGTTAATTGTCTTGATCTTTCTCTCCTTCTGTCTATTTTGGTCCTCGCTGATGTTCCTGAGATATTGCTGTGCTGGACTAGGTACCAGCAGCATCTTCAGTTCTGCCCTTTTGCACTCATCTCCATATTACGTAACGAAGGAAAGATGAAAGAAAGTGCTGGGAGGCGCAGAATGACAAGCAGCTTCACACCAGCACTAAACTCACTGATTCATCAGCCGTCAAGATGCTGTTCGTCACGCTCCTGACAGACGTCCACACTCACATCCGCTGAAGATCCACATGACAACTTTAAAATACATCTTAGAATCCATTATTAATACTTTGTCATAATTTCCCAATATTTCATTCAACCTTTATAATTTCCCAGTATATCATTCTAATAATAGTAGTTGAAATATGAATAAGAAATAATCAACAACAATAAAACAATAAAATCTTTATATAAGAACTTTATAACCTTAATATAAAAACAAACCATTATACTTATGTATTAAAGTTCAGCATGTAACTTGTCCAACATCATTTCAGCATAATTTCTCCAGTCTTCAGTCACATGATCCTTCAGAAATCATTCTAATATGATGATTTGCTGCTCAAAAACATTTCTGATTATTATCAATGTTGAAAACAGTCGTGCTGCTTCATATTTTTCTGAAAAGCGTTCTTTTTTTAAAGGACGAAATGAAAGTTCAAATGAACAGCATTTTATTTGAAATTGAATTTTTGTAACATTATAATTGTCTTTACTGTCACTTTTGAAAAATTTGATGCATCCTTGCTTAGTAAAAAAATGATTGTAATAAAAAAATAATAATGAATTGTTCTGACCCCAGCATTTTAAACGGTAGTATGGGGGTTGGGGGGGGGGGGGGGGGGGGATCCTATTGGCTTGCATTGAAGCAAGGACTTGAGAGACAATATCACTGTTTTGACTATTTTGACCAGTGAGCAACTAACCTAGAAACGTTCCAGAACACCTTGGCAACCGCATAGCAATGCACTAAATACCAGTAAGAAGAACACCCTAGCAACCACATAGCAACACCCTTGCATCTTGAGAGAAAATTTCTCCACCATTCACATGTATAAAAGCAAGATTTCTCCAGGTAAATAAAGCTGCTCATAACCTCATAAACAATTGTTTTTAAAAAGTGTCAAATTACCTTTGCATAGACATGTTTATTTCTACTGCCAATCTAAACGAGGATCCAAGGCAAGCCCAGATTTTCAAAATGCATTCCATTCCTCCTTGCTTTTGGACCTGAGATCATAGAATAAAGATCATTAGCTTGTATATAAACCACAATTATCAACATAATGCACTTACATTGAACGCTCAGCGGGATATGCATTACATAACGTTCACCTCATTTGACTCACGATTATAGAAATTGAGGACAACAATTTATAGACGTTGAAGAATGTATAAAGACACTTAGTGTTAGATTAGGTGTAGAGGCAGGCGCTGGTTTATTCTGCTGTTTTCTTGTGTGAGACAGAGGTGAGGTCTGTCATCTGGGGGTGTCTTTTAATGAGAGAACTTACATAAGTAACCCAGTGAAACACTCGGGCTGCTGGAATAATCTTTCATCTCAAACCATCTGGGAAATGTATAAGCGGAGAAGCAAAAATGAAGCTGTTTTAGAATATGGAGGGGGAGAGCAATGAATTTGATAAGCTAGCTGAATGTTTAGTCGTTCAAGTCGACGAGGCCTTGAAATGATGTTGCGTTATTGTAGTGCAACTCCGGATTGTTGTCCTTGTCGTCTTGAATCATTGCTTTGAGTTTTCTGCCATAACGGTTTATTAATATGCTGATTTACCTTGCTGCTCAAGGTTGCAGTGGAGATTGTAGCGGCTCAGCTGTTGTTCTGTTGATCTCCTGATGTCTAAAGCCACGGCAGCTCTGTATTGATCTGTCTGATTCCACATCCTCAACACCAGAACAAACACACTCCGGGGCGCGGGTCAGGCCAGGTCTTTGTTAGAACATTTTTATCAGTACTCTCTTGTTTTTATCTTTATCATGACAGAATAAGGAAGCCTAAGACAATGTCTTAATAGAATCCTTTATAAATCCTTAATAAAAAAGGATTAATATAGACATTGTCTTAGGCTTCCTTATTCTGTCATAATAAAGATAAATTAACCCTGATCTTTTTCCCTATGTTTTGGCCTTACGTCCACACTGACAGTGTTTTTGTGACACTCTCCCAAGTAGATGCATTCATTTTCGTGTTGTAGTGTGGACTGAAAACAGAGGTATTTTAAAACAATGATGTTTAGTCATGTGATGCATATTGTCCATGTTTATTCCGGTATGTTCCTGCTGTGTGCTAAAGATACATTTTACTTTGTACAATCTTCATATTACATTCCTGCAAAGATGACAGAATATTTATTTGCAATTGCTGTCCTGCTGCACAACATGAGGGTAATTGCGTTTTAGTCTGTTCGTGGAAAAGCGATCGAGTCTATCAACAGCCATTGATATTTATAAAAAATCTGAATCAAAATTGGAATGGGACTGACTGACAAAGATTTACACAATTGCAAATCAAAGCAATGCAGTACTGGCATGCGTCTGTGAATTTCCTTTCTGTGTGACACACACACACACACACACACACACACACTCGTGTGCACAGAAAGCCTCTTCAGACATTGCTTGAATGGACAAAAAACGCACAAAATTATGCCAAAATGCCCATTTTGTTGAGTATCCTCGCAAGCAGGTATGTAAAGTGTATGTAAAATGTACGTAAAGACTTTTGAGAAAATATGATTTGCGTCAGGTCTTAAAGTGACAGCAGCCTAATAAACCTGCTGCTGTTTGTCATTAAAGAGAAACTCACCCTCTGCTCTTGACTGAATAACTTTTTTAGTTTTAATAAGGATTAATCTATATTTAATTTATTTTTATATGATTATTATATTTAATCTATATTAATATTTATCCGGTGAAGACTGAAGTGTTTGATAACTTTATTAGATTTCTGTATACATCATGTTAGAAATATTAAAGCACCATTTACAAGGTTACATGGGTCAAAAACAACGAAAACAATAACTTTTTGTGCATTTTGACAGGGCAGGTAAAAATCTGAACCGGTCTGACGGGTCCAATAGAAAAAAATTGAGCCCCGAAAATATTGAAGGGCAGGTAAATGTGACATTTATTATAATGGGTTTATACGAATATTGTTTTAAGTTCACTTCAATTTGAAAAAAAGAGAGATGCCATTAAACAAATATTTAAAATGTAGGCTACTGGTAAATGTTGTTTCTACATTAATCTGGAGATTAAATGTGAAATGATTACAAAATAAAAATATATTAAAACTTTAATTTTAGGTGTGATTAATTACAGAAAAAACAGGTGAATATTTAGTTATTTTTTTAAATAAAATGACAGGACTAATTAATGTTCAATCTCATATTTTGTGTAGGTTAATATTTTAGTCTATTTACATCCTTAATAATTTCAAATACTAAACCGGGCTTGACTTATGCAGTGGATTACTATACCGACTGATTAAATCTCTGTATCTCTATGCAAATGTTGTTCACTGCCAGCATTTATTACTCCTCCTTATTATGGTGAAGCTCCTGTCTGGGGTCACAGCTTCATTTGCTCTTTCAGAATACCTGTCAAGAGTCCCGCCTTTCATGTCTCTCTCTCTCTCTCTCTCTCTCTCTCTCTCTCTCTCTCTCTCTCTCTCTCTCTCTCTCTCTCTCTCTCTCTCTCTCTCTCTCTGTGGCAGACACGTGGCGCTGGCAGAATACTAATAGATTTGCCTTGAATCCATATTTCCACCAACAATCGTCTTTTCTCTCTGCTATTCTCAACTGAAACTTTTTCAGACTGTTTCTCTGATTGCCTGGGAAACTTTGCTACCATTAGCGATGAATCATTATTCAAATGTAGCATTAGAACCGCAAATGTATTTGCATATCAATAAAACAGGTTATTATTTGAATGTGAATGTGATTAATGAGACCGCTGCTGGTCCGGGGCAAGAAACGTTCATCTCTGAGTTCTCTGGTTCCTCTGATAAAGCGCTCTGTGAGAATATCCACTCAATCTTACCCCTGGATAGTTTGATTCGGTTGATTTAGTGGTCGTACATTAAGAACCTTTGAAACTCTCTAACCTTTCCAAACATTCATTACTGTTCACAGCGGCAGCCGGCCGATCCTGGCCTCTCTCACTCCTGCTGTGCTTTCAATATTAATTAAACTCAATATGGCACTGTCACCGATCCAACTAATGTATCAGACCAGAATCCTGCAGACCTGCTGCACAAACACTTCACTTTAACCTCAAGATTATTCTTATAGTCTTAAGTTAAATGCAATTACTAGTCTTGGAATTTGCTTACACCATATCTATCTATCTATCTATCTATCTATCTATCTATCTATCTATCTATCTATCTATCTATCTATCTGTCTATCTGTC